>JAMXBB010000002.1:55119688-55197838 GCA_024138015.1 Lumnitzera littorea
CCCCCCCCCCCCCCCCCCCCTTAGTCCTGGTCTAGGTTTGACCATGTTAACCCCACCAACCTCCCACCCTCGTCTCTAATATTTAAAGATTAATTAAAGTTTAACCCTGCAAAATCAAAAGTTAATACAAAAACATGCAAAACAATAACAAATCAATAAATAAATTACATTTAGTAAGGTAATTTCAAAAATTAATTTTAATATTGATCTTTGACTAAGGCTTTAAGGAAAACTAAAGCTTTTAAAATGAGCTTTATAAATGCTTAGAGTCGCCATTTGATTAGGGTTAGGGAATGGTTTAGTTCAAAACTAAATGAGTGGATTTGGTTTTGATCTAAACACTAGTTTACTCGAGGAAAATTGATTTTTTAGAAAAGGGTTTTTGAAAAATCAAAGATTGAGTCTGGGGGCTAGTTGTTTCAACCCTTTTGGGTATCATCAACTTTCTAAATTTAAATTTAATTCTTGAAATCAACAAAAAATCAACATTAAAAAAGTAGGTTTTTTTTATTTGCTATATTGAGTAATTTAAGTTAGAAAATGGAAAAAAAAAACTAATTTTTTTTTTAATTTTTAAGTCGCTCTAGAGGTGCCTATATACCCGCTAGTCGGAATCAGACATACAAAGTTCTTTTATAAAAATTTTAGTTAAGTTGGTTGATTTTAATCTTAAAAGAAAGTTAGGTTTATGTTTTAAGTTAGTCTGAGTTTATTAAAAAAAAAAAAAAATCTAAGGGGTCCTAAATTATTTTATTTTTGTTTTTGAAGTTAAAAATCCTAATTTTGAAAAGTGTTAATTCAGGTTTATTTATTAAAGATAAAAACATATTTTTTCTAAGTTACTAAACAAAATTTCTAAATTTCGTTATTTTTCCTTATTTTTATTTTACTTTATCTTATTTTATGTATATATATTAAAAATATAAAAATAAAAATAGACTTAGCTTTCTCTTTTTTTTTCTAGTTCTTTCTTTTCTTTCTTTTTTTTTTTTTTTTGGTGTTACATTTGCATTGGAGATTACAAAAAAGAAAAAAAAACAATAAAATAAAACTTTAAAAAATGCGCAAATTACACAAAAACAATTGAAATATACAAAAAGACCGGATCGAGTACGTTCGCGAGTTAGGAGACTGGAGTGGGTTGCAGTTTGATTGGTCTCAAAGCTCCAATGGGTCAGATTTGAGTCGTAGTGAAGGAGAAACAACAACTATGCAAAGGGTTGTTCCAGCTTAATTCGTTGGCTTTTTCATAGGGGTAAAGGCGGTTTTGTAAGCTTGGGGTTAGACTTAAGGGGGTAAGTCGAGTGCCAAGGCAGTTGGAGGTGTATTTGGTGGTGGCGTAAGGTGACGGTTGTAGGACAACCATAGTGACGATTGCTAGATGTTGGACACGCATTGGGTTTGGGGTTGTGGAGTGTAGTAAGGCTCGTGGTGGTGTTGGTTACGCTCGGTAGTGGTTGGGTATGGTGATTTTGAGGAGGGGTTGCAGTGGCTTAGGGTTTCATGGTGGTGGGATGGTTGGGGTACTTAAGGTGCACGGCGAGTGTCAAGAGAGGTTGGAGTAGGGAGCTAAGACAAGGGGAAGTGTTTTGGGGGTGGTGAGCTTACTTGAAAGGCTTCGAGTAGTGATGAGAACATAAAGAGAAAGAGTGCTACGAATGTAGGGAGAGAGAGAGAGAGCTTGAAATTTTTGAGATAGAGAGTTTGGGAGTGGGTTTTGAATTAGCTAATCTGCTTAGAAGCTTACCTTAATCTCCTTATTAGCTTTCGAATTCAAGAAGGAAGGCCATGAATGGCCTTGAATGCATGAAAATAAAACACCCTTTTGACTAGCCATTTGTGATTTAAGGATGAATTGGTGTTAATTACTTGTCAAAACTGTGTCCTTAAGCTCCAGATTTATTTAATGGAAGCTTCGATTTTCATTGAAAAGATTGAATCAAGCTTAGTCAATTTGGATGTTTTAGTTGTGCATCCAAGTTTTTTCCATTTTTCAACCCAATTTTGATCGTATTAATGCTTGAATTTGGACAACTTCTTGGGCTCATTTCGAAGTATGTTGTGTCTAGTTTGCAATTTCGCCATTAATTTGGCGAAATTACAACATAAAGTGGCTCGAAATCAAAGCTGAAGTAAGTTGAGTAAGGAGGAATATTGCAAGAATTCTAAGGCAAAAAGAAAGAAAAGAGGAGGAAAGTAGGGTAAAATATGCTGACGTAGCACAACGTCAATAGAGCGGTCTAAAGATGTCATGCCACGTATCTGAACAAGATACGTAGTCAAACGTGTGGCAAGAGCTAATGCATCGTTGTGCCGCGTATCAAGATACGGGCACAGAGTTACTAACGTAGCGCCACATAGGGCTATGTTAGTTGTGGCCGAATGAAGTAGTGCTACGTGTGTACAGTAAACACATAGCCCAATGCTATCTCGACACATGGCAATGTGTTTTATGAAAAAAAAAAATGGCAATTTGTGCCTTTAGTAAGATTTAAACCCAAGATCTTCAAGTAATATGTGATGGGAAGTTGGAGTGTAGAATCGTCAAGCTATTGGCATGTGCCTTGTTTTTATATGCAATTAAATTGTGTATATAGACCAAGTCGGTTTGTATTAGATTTAAATCTAAAATATCTATCTTCTCTTTATTATTATTTAAGGCTCTAAAAAAAAAATACTAAGGCTAAAATATTCGTATTTTATTTAAATTATCCTCTCTTTTTTTTAATTAATTTTCTAAATTTTTTGTTTTTGTAAAATTTTCTAAATTTTCTATTTTATTGTGCTTATTTCCAAATTTTCTATTTTTTTGTATTTTTTTCTAACTTTTTTATTTTATTATTGTTATTTTTTTAAATTAGAGCCCTTTACCCTATTTTAAAAATTCTAAAATTACAGAAGGGCAAAAATGGGATGTCTATACCTAAGTTGTTGATAATTAAACTAAAAGAGAATAAAAACTAATTAATAAAGTGAATACTAAACTAAATGTCCTAACTACACTATAAGAGTCTAAGGTATGGGAGATAAGAAGGATCAAATTGGGGTTTACAAATCTATTTTCATTTGAATCAATATGATGTCTTGAATCAATATTCGAAATTGACTAAATGGGATTTAACTAAACTTACTATAACTCTCCTACCTCTTAGAGTAGCGAAATTCTAATTATAGTATAAATTCACCTATTAAGATGATTTATCTATAATTATTGGGTAAATAATAATCTACTCACACTAGAATTACTATTTTAGTTAAAAATATGTTTTAAGCACATCCCCATGACCCACACCATATTTTCGATCATATTAAGTGCGTGGGTTCATAAATTTAATTAAAACCCATATATCCCTATAACGAGGTTTTCCAAAAATTCAAGCCATATTTATTACGAGTTATTGAAATTCTCCTATGACTCTATCTAGCTAAAAAGTGATAGCCATATACTAAATAATTAGACAATGAACACAATAGCAAAATACCAAAGTACTCAATATTAATACTGAAACAAATCATAAAATATATCAATTCATTAAATTTATCAATACAAAACCCTGTATATATTAAGCACGGTATTTCATTGCAATACCCAAATGAATTAAGATATATAAAAATTAAAATAACAAGAGAAAGAAAACACTTTAATTGGTATATTCAAATCTAATACCGATAAAAAATCGATATATCTCAATATATTTAGCATCTGGGAATTCCTTTAGTACAATAGAATAAAGGAATTTAATGTCTTGAAATTTAAAAAAAAACATCATGAAATTAAAATAAAATTAAAATGAAAAGCTACTGTTGAATACTGTATTTTTCTCTCAAGCTACCGTATATTCTCCTACTCTCAGCTACCGTGTTTTATTCTTTCCCTCCTGTCCGTCCCCTTCGTAAGCTATCCTCCCCTCTTATATGCCCTTAGTTGCTATCTTCTTGCCTCACGTGTGGCACCCTGAGCTGATGAGAATAGAATGGGCTACTAAATTAATTTATTAATGGGCCCCTCAATGAATTTCCTTGCTTCTTTCCGATCGTGGAATATTATATGATAATCAGGCTTCAAGCTCCTTCTTGTTCCCAAAAACAGAAAATTTTGGTTCAACTCTAGATAGAAGTTAAATGGAATTAAAATTTTTGGAAGTCAGGTGCTTTTCCAAGTGTGGCTATTTCCTCTGTTGGGCTGCTTTTGTCATTTCATGGATGCGGTCTACGCCGGATAAACTAAATAAGAGCCTTCATGTGGTAAACAGAGCTGCAAATTCAGCCATTTGGTTCATCTCAGCTCTATTTAGTGCTTCACTCAATGTGCTCTACAACTGCTGTAATTTTCAAATCTGCGCACTGAAGAATTGATCAGCTCGGACGTCTAGTTGCTGCTCGTGATGCCTAAAACTCCGATAATGCAACGAAATTGATAGTTGCTGTTCTAGTTGGGTGCTCAGCTGCTGTTTTGTTCACGTGAAGAAGCTGCTGGTTGGTGCTCGGTTCGGTCGTTGTCCAATTAATTGGAGCTGCCGCTGCTGCAACTCAAGTTCCACGGCCTGCTGCATGTCATGGAGCTCGCGTGCTGTTGTTTTCTTGGCTTATTCGCACGTTGCAGCTGCTATCTGGGTTCCAGGCATCCACGCTGCAGAGTTTGGTGCGTGCCACAGCTGCTATGCTCTCGGCCTGCTGCTGTTACGAGTTGGTCTTGACTTTAGAAGAAGTGAAATTGCAGGGAGTAATTCAACTAGGAGTTGTTGCCATGCTCGGTGGAGCTCTCGGTTGGAAATATTTGGAGCGCCAATTGGGCGCTACTTCGCTAGCTGCTACTCAAATTTGGGACGCAGCTGCTCATTCACTCGGTTTGGTGTGTTCTCGGCTTTCTTGGTTCGGTGGACTTGCTAGCTGCTGATCGGATAGGAGCAGCTGCAATTTTATGCAGCACGTGTCCAAGGAGTGTTGCAGCTGTTGTTGCTGCGTGCCGTGAGCTGCTTCTTGGTTGCTCGGTGGCTGCTGCGGCTTGGAGTTCTCTGCTGAGTTGGAGTGTTCTGCTGCAGTCGAAAAGAAGCATAGGAGCTATTTTCAATTCTGGCTGAGCGCCATCAATTCCTTGTAACTTCAGCTGCTGGTTCAGAGCTCGTATTTCGCGCTTGAGATTAGAAAATTGGATGCGGACCTACTGCTTCGGTTTGATACCCTCTGCGGATAAGGAGTTCTGCACAAACATCTAAAGCTCTGTTCGGTCTTGGCTTGCTGTCATGCTGATCAAATGCTGCTGTTTAGAGTTGTGAAAGTCCACGGTCTGCAATAAAGAAATAATAACAAAGAAGTTCTTTGTTGATCTACTTTATACATATATATATTATTATTTATTTATTTCAATTGAGTTGCTGATGAGTGCGGAATGCAGCAACTGTCATTTGGAGTAGCTCAAATCAAATTCTAGCTGATCGGTGTCTCTTGATTCAGCTTGTTTGGATCAGCCATCTATCTTGGTGCTCGGATTTGTCAGATTTTTTGGGTAGTTTGGAGCTTGAAGCCTGTTCGCCATGTTTGGAGTTGCTAAAGCTGAATTGCTCTTTACCTTTAATTGGCTCTTGTGATAAATTTAGCTTGGGCCCCTTGTCTATTCTTAAACATGTTGTGCATCAAACTGAGAATGAGGATCCTAGCTGCTATGTGTTAATGAAAGCCAATCTGCTGCTCTTTGAATTGATAAATGGACTTTAAAGTGCTGCAGCAAGTTGGAGAGGACCTGTTGCTAATAAGCGTTTGTTTCAGGCGTGCTCGCTCCTTGCTACTGAATCGGTTAGAACATTGTGTTGTTGCTCGGCCTAGCAAATTGCAGCTGTTTGGAGTGCTGTCCACCATGTTGAAGTGTGTTAGCTACATCACTGCTAAGATCTCAACTTGGCTCCATGAGTTGCTGCAATTCTTTTGTGTAGCTCAATTTCAATTCAAGAAACCACTGTTCGAACGAGGAGCTCTGCTGCCGTCAACTTGGTACTGCTCTGTTCTGCACGAATTAAGCTATACATGGCACTTGGAGCAGCTGTAATGCTCTGTAGCTGCTGCTTGGTTCCAGCTCAAGAAGAGGCTAAGCTCTCAACTTGGTCCAGTTGATCTGCGGTGCTTGAGTTGCTCAGGTTGCTCATACTACAATTTGCCGTAGCTGTCAATAAATGGGCTGCTACTGGTGTTCAAGTTAGCTTGAATTTTGCTTTCTCGTTACCCGCTTGGTGAAGTGAACGACAGGTCAACACTGTGGAGAGGCACGGATCAATTGCTAAATCATCAAATATAGCTGATTTAAGAATATGTCATTGTGAAGCGTGGCTAGATAACTAACTGATAGGATTCTTTCTTCTATAAATTGCATAAATTTACATATAAAAAGATATAAAATCATGATATAAATACATGGGTTTATAAAAGTTATTTGAGTAATATTTTGATCATTTTTCTTATTATTTATGCAATTGACAAAAAAAATTATATTTTTCATAATTTCTGAGTATAATTCACAATAAAAGCACCATTAAATGCCACATAATCATGGCACTCAAATAGTTTTTCAACCTTCTCCTCCCATTCGAGGCAAGGGTCACTATCTGAAAAGGATGGTATCTTTAGCTTGATGGTCTTAAGACCTCTCAACTATCCTCCAATTCTGCCTCGATATCCACCTTGTTAGTTATCTCCTTCCCCATATACATTGGGATAATCCATCTTATGTACTCTATAACCACTAGGTTTACTCGTCCTCCTTCTCCTCATCTAAGTGGGTAAAGTTACTTAACTTTCTCATTTAGGGTTATGGCTTGGATAGGCTATCTCTAGAGCAATTGATTGATGGCAATAATAAGGTTAGCTATAGTTTGGGAAAGTTCGTAGAATTTCTTTTTAGTAACTTGGTTGGGTTGGTTTCATGGTGCTTAATTGTTGCCATCATTGCTCTCATGGTCTTGTATATGCCCGTATACACTCTCGTTGGACCTGGTGTGTGGATGAATGTTTAGGGTAAGTGGGCTATGACTCAATGTTTTGGGTGGCAAGTCTTTAAGGTTGAGGGGTGTATGTTTATGGGATGTTAGGGTAGGAAAATTAGGTCAAGGAGCTCTTAGGAAATTTCATCAAACACCCAGTGAGAAGTTTATATAACTCCTAAAAAGGTATCCAACAACAATTATAACTCCATGCAATTAAAATAACAATTTAATAATACCATCACACACATAAACCGCATATTAATTTAATTAAATCACAACTTCAATCTATACACTACTACACAACCAATCACTTCACAACACACTTCTCGTACTTTATGTATCTCCCATAGTTAACCTATGCTCTAATTCTAAATTATGATATGCCTGGAACCAAAGTTAGTAAGATATCAAATATCTTGTGCATAAGGATTCGTACCGAAATTCTCGATTTCTGAGAGATTAGGGCTTTTGGATTATGGGGTGGTTTAAGCAAAGTCTCACGAATATGACTTGTTATAAGTATGTAAACTTAAGTATTTGATCAATTGATATGACACACAAACCATTGTATGTGATACTTGCTACAATCTAGGATTCAAAAGAGTAAGGGATTTTGAGAGAAAAAGACTTAATGATGATATTCCATTGCTTGAATAATGAAGTTTTTGTATAGAATACAATAATTAAAACAAGTCGTGGCAAAATTGTAAATAATTGGAACATAATAAAAAGGTAAGATTAGTTCATGCTCAAGAAGCACAGTTGTGAACTTGGCCATGCTTCTCTTAGCTAAAAATTAAGTTAAGCATCCATCTTAAAATGTTGTTCATGGTTTGAGATCACAACTATAATATAAACCATGATCCTTTCATCTTGATGCACAACAATCAATACAATTTATGGCTAGAGGATATGATCGTGAACCAGGGCATGGTCCTCTCATCTTTGTTCTTTTACTTAATCTTTGACATGTTCTTGCTTGTGTTTCTCTAAGAAAGCTTCCTAACAATGTTCCATTGCACTTCTCCTTCTTTGCAAAATCTAGAATCCTCATTTAGTCCCTCACAAAAAATAATTGAACCTAGTCTACTAGAACAAGTTTGTGAAACAAGACAAGTAATATAACATAGATCACTAAGATTCAATTGATTATTGACAATCCTCAACACTAAATTCTGTAATTCCTTGGCTCTCACTTATGTGATAGGACCTACAGTTTGATTCTCATCATAAAATAACTTAAATAAAAACTTGCTTATGTAATCGTGGTATTAGTTTATGCCTGTACCTACTGTTTGTTTATTTACTCTCACTCAACTTATAGTAAGCTAGGGTGATAAGTTATCTTATCCTTAGGTTAAAAAAGGAGTTTAGACATGACATTACACGACAATGTCAAAAAGTAGAGTGCTAGATGGAGTCAATTCCCTTAGAAAAGGAGCATATGGTTGTAAGATTTGATTTAAGTTCTTAGAAGTGGCTCTTTAAGGAGATTTTTGTATATTACTATAAAGATTTCAACATAAAGGTCGTAGATGTAATGTATAGACTACTTGATGGAATCATGTATTGTGCAAGAGTTGTGTAGTTGGGATATTTTGAGTATGGCTCACACATGTAAATACCTCCATTATGATATTATTATGTGAATAAGATAAGATTTGAAATTAAGTGTTTTATGAAGTTGAAAGATAGGTTGCTTATAGTTTTCGTATTTTCCTATGTTTAAGGATAATATAACGAACCGTTTCTTAGGCACATGAGCTAAAAACAAGTGTAAGTAGATGCCTTGAGAGCAAGGTATTAATAGAAACACGTTTTTGTGTGTGTGTGTGTGTGGCTAAACTATGAATCACATGTTAAAAAAGAAAATTATAATATCAAGATTTTTAAATGCATGTGCAATGCATATACACAATGGTAAATTTATTTTAAAGAAGAAAATTATATCATGTTCCAGAGATGTCTTACTCCTATAACAATTTATGTATTAACCTCTTTATATATTTATATACATATTTTCCTTTTTATTTGCTTCCTTATGTCAAGAAATGAAGTAATGTTTGCAATATTTTTATTATTGATTTATCAAATATATTGTTTTGGCAAACCCAGTACAGGGTTTATGTTTGCTAGTGTAAGCTACTAAGGTTTTATTCAACTCCACAATCTAAACGTATAGTATTATTATTATTATAATTATGGTGTCATTAACAATTACATTTCTTAACTTTTCATTTTCTACTATTTATATGATTATCATTAGTAACACACTTCAAATCTTCCCATCAATTAGACATTACATTTATCAATAAATCAATCTATCAATCTATCTATCTATCTATCTATCTATATATATATATATATGTGCATATACATATATATTAGCTTTTATTATTATCATTATGGTATCATTAATAATTACATTTCTTAAATTTTCATTTGCCACTATTTATGTAATTATCATTAATAACACATTCCAATTCTTCCCATCAATTTAGCATTATATTTATCTATCTATCCATGTATTTATCTAGATATATATATATATATATTAAGCCATTAAGTCTTTATTCAACTCTACACTCTCTACATGTTGTTATTATTATTATTATTAGTGTGGTGTCATTATTGATTACATTTCTTAAATTTTCATTTGTTGTTATTTATGTAATTACCACTAAAAACATATTCTAGTCCTTCCCATCAATTTAGCATTATATTTATTGATATCTATATAAATTATATATATATATTTATTAAAGGATTTTTCTACATTCAAGTTCTTCCCATTAATTTATCATTATATTTATCTATATTTATATCTTTATCCATAATGGCCCAACAAAAACTCTTCTCACCTAAATATTGTCTACTTTGGCATGGAATGTCACAAGATTTGTCCCTTAATATTGTAGCTTTTCAAGGGGTCACCAATTCTATGATTAACCTAGTTTAAGTATGCTTAATTTCGGAGTTTTGATATTAGAGATACAACTAAGGCGAGTTCAGGATGGATTTTATGAAATATAAACTAACTCTTATAGGGTCTAGCGATTTTTAGAACCCTATAAATACCTTATAGAGTTTTACTCCTTATTCCTAAAACCTGCCCCTATGTGATAAAAAACCTTAGGGTTTTTCTAAAATTTAAACAACTCTACGAGGGTAGGTTCTTATAGGACTTAGATGGGATAAAGGAGAGAATAGAGTGAATAGCAATCAGGTAGGATTAGGATTACATTGACTAACTTCCACAACAACAAAAATTGAAAATCAAATGCCTAACCTAAGCATGCTCGTCCAAGGATTAACTTTAGCATGAAATGTTCTATAGTTTTATCACTTAGTGTAGCAGTTTCCTAAGAAGTCACCTATCTTAGAATTGACTTAGTCTAAGCATACTTGAATTCGAAGTTATGACGTACTCCAAGCTACTATACCAAAAGCCGTCTCAATAATTAGAGTTATATCACCTAATATCTAAGGGATATCATGTTATATATATATATATATATATATATATATATATATATATATATAGCCACTAAGGCTTTGTTCGACTCCACAACTGTCTATATCTATATCTATTCTATTTTATGCATGTATATGTACTAAGCCATTAAAACTTTATTTGATTCTACACTCTAAGCATATGGTTATTATTATTATGGTGTCAATAGTAATTACATTTCTTACATCTATTTTATATCTACTCTCTCTCACATGTACATATATATATATATATATATATATATATATTTAGCTATGGAGGTTTTATCTAGCTCAACAATCTAATCATATAGTTTTATTATTATGGTGTCATTGTCTATTACATTTCTTATATATTTATTTATTTTTATTTATGTAATTACCATTAATAATACATTGCAATTCTTCCCTTTGATTTAGCATTACATTTGCTATTTATTTTACAACTTCCATTAATAATGCATTTCAATTTCCATTATTCCTAGCTTTATGTTCCATCAATTTTCCATTTACTCTTTAAGAAGCATTACCTCATTTGTGCGTATAAAATGAGCTTTCTTTTATATTTTAATATAGTGTGGCACAAGGAATCATGAGTATGTCTTTGTGCTGACATGCATCAGCACTAAATGTTGATATGATCTATGTTGTCAAGGTCGTTGTAAAGGTCTTTATAGAATTCATTTATAATCTATGTAGTGCAAATGATTTAACATTAAAGTTACAAATAATGGTTTTATTTTAGTGAAAAATGGGTTAATTGATTTAATTTTTGTTGATGGGTAATTTTGGACGTAAGCTTAGTTAATTACAGCGAACTTGATACCCTAATACATCAAAGCCTAATAGCTTATAAGATACCTTATCCTATGACTCAATGACCAACTTGAGGAGGGTGCTTAGCACTTGCTCTAGCATGGTGTCAAAAAGCTACATGCATAAAGTTGCAATGCTAGCAACGTATTGATTGCGAAGAGATAGGTTCAAACATAGTTGTTAAAATTCTAATTCTACCCATGTAATTTTATGAGTTTATGATTTTAGGGGACTCTTCTGAGTTAACTCATGTATAATATCATTTTCTTATAGAAACATACATATTCAATTGATTTTATATGTCAAATTTCTACTAAACTTAAAGTTTTAACTGAGTTTATTGATTCTATATATATGAGTTGAATGGGCCAATAATAAAGAAATATTACTAGACTTCTATTACTCTATTTACTATTAAGGTATTGAATCATCTTTCCTATCCTATTCCAAATTTTTTTTCACTTTCTCTCTCTTTATCTCTTTTTCGATATTCATAGCTTTCATTGAGGTTCTTCTCCAATAGAAAAGTTTATGGGAAATCCTTATATTTAAGTTTATACCATTAACAATTAAAAATGATGTGGAATATTTTTTTTTTCAATTCATTGTTTTTTCTGAAAAAATGATGGGAAAAATAAAATAGTTTTAACCTAACTTATCCTTATTCCATGAATATTAGATTATAGATTAAGAATTTTTTTTCTAGGAAAAGAACTTAATTTTTTCATTTCTTTATTTCTATCATGTATTTCAAGTTTTTTACCACTACTATAAGCATATCTATAGTCTTATAAAAGCTATTCTACACAAATTGTAGAAACTTATGTTTTTACATTTAGATTTTATATTCCGATTTTATAGATCTTCTAGTAATTTTAGGTAGAATCGCAAATTTGACAATCTTGAGTACAAGGCTTAAGGTCCAAGGCTCCGAGTCATTATGCTACATTTCTCCTAACACTATCAGAGGATTGCACCAACCCTGTATCCTAGGAGTTGCCTAAAGATGTCTTAAGTACATACTTTCATCTAATTAGGATTTGACTTCCACTTCTATAAATACCTAAGTTCATTTACCACAATCCTTATGTAAAAAACATCGTTATACACTAAATATAAACCCCTAAAATTATCAACCTAGCTTTTGTAATAGACTCAACTATATTAGACAATTTGGGAGTTAACAAGGCTAATGAAAGTGAAAACCCTAAAAGAATCACTCAATTGCGTAAGAAACTTTTCTACCCTAAATGTTTCTAAATGCTAAAGATTTTATTCAAAGGTGATAGAAACCCTAAAATTGATTATCTTAAAAACATATGTGCACTAATCCAACATGATATACCCTAAGACCCTAATTGATAATATAATGCTCATATTTTGCCAAATCATTTGTAAAAGGTTAGAGATGACCCTCATTCATGCTTATATGATTCGAATCCTTTAGTAATCCACTAGAAACTAAGATAATGAGTCATAGATTATAGTTATCCCTTAAGTATGTGATTAAGACAGTCTCACTTAGAGTTAGGTTTATAGTTGAAAATTAGGTTACATATAGTGAACTTTAATACTCAAATTTGTACTTTTTGCATTTGTTATCCAAAGTAGTTTATCAAATGAGATATATAAGCTATAAAGACCTAAAGTAAGACCTCATCAACTATATTTACTAATCAATTCATCAAATACCTCATTTCCCCTCATTTCCTTCATTTTCCCCTTAATTTCCCTTAATTACTACATTGTGTACACAAATTTACATATGCTTAAGGAGAGTTGATCAAGTCAATACATGTTGACCAAAGTCAAAGGGTTGACCAATTCAACACATGTTGACTAAAGTCAACATTTTGAAAAGTCAACAAAATACACTAAAGAGATAAAGAAAATATCTCTTCCTTAATGATGGCTTTTCTTTTCTTTTCTTTTCTTTTGATTTTTCTTTTTCCCTTCCCCTTAATTGTTGCCGTCCACATCTTCTCCCTTCTAGGCCCTACCATTTTCTTCCTTTCATTATGAAAACAAGACAAAAGGAACAAAACAAAACATACCCTCCATTGCCGTAAGCTTTCCCTTCCCCTTTCACTTTCATTTCTTCACTTTTGTCTCCTTAAATCCAACACATCTAAAGGTATGTACTTAACTTACTTTATGTTGGTTTATGTTATTCATTAGTTAGTTAATTAGGTAGATTAGATAAGTAGTTATGTGTTTAGTGTTGTCTTGAAGAAGGTGAAACAAAATTTCCATCTTTAAGTGTAGAAAGTGAAGAATCATGAAGGAGATGGAAGAAATACATGTGTATGTACTTTAGGTATGTGTACATAAAGAAATATCAAAGGAATACTTGTATGTGAACCTTTATACATAAGTATTTATCATGTACATAACTTGAATTGAGACCATATCTAACTATATATGTGTATACTATACTAAATACATACATAGAAATACAAAAGGATGAAATTGGGAGGATTTTCTTAAGAGAAAATTAAGCATATGAATTTTTGTATAAAAATACTTATCCAACCATATAGGTATATGAGTAGGTATACATGTATAAATACGGTATAGATTTAGGTAGATGTATAAGTATATGTATGTATAAGGCATATGTACATATGTATAAAGTAAGGAACAAAATGTACATAAGACATGTACATATGACATAAGCATGAGGTGATGCTTATGTAATTAAATGATGAGGTGAGTGATGACATAAGCACATGATGACATAAGCAATGACATAGATAAAAGATAATGTAAGCGATGACATAAGCATAGGTTTAGAAAATGAGAAAAATAAGAAAAATGTAGGTAATTAGGTACTAAAATCAGTAGATCCTAATACACCTTCTAAATTAGATTATACCTAATTCAGTACATGAATTAGTAATAGCAAAGTAAATTCCTTTAATTATAAGAATTTAAGGAATAAAGGATATAAATATAAGTAATAAGAATACTTAAGTGTTACAGCTAAAAAATTTCTATAAATTTAGTTCATAATGTAAACTAGGGGTCTTAACATCCAAAACAGATATTACCGTGTGAATATACATCCGAAAACGATGAAAAACGACTATAAATTCATAAATTTCAGAAATAAAACGAAAAAGTTATATACGATTAATAATAAAGTCTAACCGGGTAAAAGTTGATAGTAGTCTAACTAGAATTAGGTAATTAAATGTTTAGAATTATTAGTTAATTTAAGTACTTACTAGCCTTATCAAATCGTAATGATCAGGTGACCCTAAGGTGCGTGAGGACCTCTCGATCGACTACTACGATTAGGACGAATCGCCATGGCTGAGTGAGTATTTACCCAATGACTCCATGCTTGTTTTGTGATTGTAGATAGTGGACTTAAATACTATTGTTAATTGACTATTGTGTGGGGATTGGGAAACGCCTGTGTATGCTGGTATGTCTTGAGTTGTGAATTTATTTTAAGTATTGATAATGCTATGTTTGTTGCATGGTAGTATAAAAAATGATTGTGTGTACAATTGGATGGTCATAGCATAATTTGAACCTAATTATACTCGGCCTATAAAAAGAAATTAGGACATGCATTAACATGCATAGCATGGATACTATTCCGGTCGTCACATCACACAGAGGTAAAGAGAGGCCATTCGGGGGTTGATATTATTTATTTATTTGGTTCTGTACGATGCACTCATACAAAATGACCTTACCTTGGCCCACGGGAATACTAAGCGTTGGAGGCGTCAACCGCCTAGCTAAGGGTCGAGTCTAGAGGCCTCCGTTTAGGGATGAGTGTGGACTGCGGGGGCTCACTCACTATTATACTAGAACTTGGGTTTTTTCTGAAAATAAAAGAATTATTTGATATAAGTGCGGGATGTGGAGTTCCGTAGTAAAGTAAGTTCTAGTATAATACCCGGATCTGATTGGTGCTGTGTATACTCTAACCCTGACTCCGGAGGGCGTTAAATCTGAGTTACGTATATGAACTAGTTAATTATACGTATTGTTTGGCATTCTGGTTGATCATTCATTCATATGCGTGAATATAATGTACTTATAACTTGCTTGTGGTGTGGTTGAGGGTTTTGCTCACTAAGCTTGGACTTACACCCCTTTAGACTTTTGTTGCAGGATAGCCTGTTCGTGGAGGCAGGACGAGGGATGCCACAGGTTAGCCTGGGGACTTGGGCAAGAGCGAGCTGTCCTGTATACTGAGAGAGAATAGTTTAAGTGGACTATTATTCATGTACTTTTGTTTATTTTATTATTATAGACCTAAACATACTTAAACACTGTATATTGTAAGCTTTATAACTTAAATTTTATATAAATATGTTTGTGTAATGATATCATGTGAATCTGGATGTTCTTTGGAAACTAGTGGTTGTAGAGTCTTGTATATTGTGTGAAGAGTTCTTGATTGGAAGGGTAACCAATCAGGGGTTCTTCGTACAATATACGGCGTCTACCATGACTAGGCTATCCTCAGTTCGTGACATTAAACACTCTTGTACAAATCGTTCCTTTAATTCTCCATTGCTTACCATTGGCTTAAGTATCAAAGTGGTTACATCAAAGGAAATTTTAATGCCCATTCAAGTCGTATGTTCTTATTGTAGATTGTTTAGAGCATATTTCCCCTCTAGATGAAAAACATTAATCATCAATTTTCTTTGCCCTTCAATTTATTGGTGTTTTACATAATATTTGTTATAGATCCGCTAGAAAGAATTGTATAAGCAATTAGCAAAAGAAGAATTGATTGAAAAAGAGGAATAAGGATAAAAAGGTTGTGCTAATAGCTAATTTGTTTACAAGACTTTTTTTTTTTTGTTAATTTAACATGTACTTTATAGTATTTTGATTATTTTTTGCTGATTTTTCTCCCATTATGTTATTATTTATTACATATATCTCTCCAAATATTATAATAATTTGTTCTTTATACTTGATTTGAATGCATTTATATTAGAGTTTCATGACCAAAGAAAGTAGACAAGTAGTAATGTTATAAGTGGAATCTCTTTTAATTTTTGGTTTTATTTATTGTTAACAAAATATTAGTGTATTTGCATCTATTTTTTATCTCAATAGTATATCAATTGGCAAGTATATTAAAAGTAAAATATTTATACTATTTTTTTAATATAAGTACAAACATAAATCTTGTTTTCATTTTCTTTTAGAGATTGCTTTTTATTGTTCATGTATTACGTGAGATTTTAGGATATATAAACAATTTTATAAACTTTCAAACCAAATCAAATTTATGAATGCAATTTAAATATAATTTTATCTATTTGATTTCTTTATCTCTTTCTTTCATCCTTCATCTCTTTGTCCCGTCTCACTAACAAAATATGCCATAATAAGAAAGCAGTTTAGACACTTTTTCATATAGTTTGTAAATTTTAATAAGTTAAAAATTGGCAAGAAAAAGGTTTAAAAAATAATACTTATTGTACTTCGATTCAATATTGTTTCTAAACTTAATGTATGGATGTATTGATAGGACATCTTAGGCTTAGGCCCCTCAAGCCCATGTTGATTTGCCTATGCTCATGACCCAGCTCCCCCCTGATTGGGGTCGGCCTCCTTGCTTGTCTAGTTTGCATAGGCTCAAGCCCATTCGATAGTATGCCCATACATTACAAGCTTCAACGGTTGAAAGATAAGAATAAGTATAAACACTTGATTTTTGCCTTCCTTTTTATCATTGGGTCCTAAATTAGAAAAAATAAAAAAAAATAGAAAATTAAAGAAAACCCCCAAAAAATGAAGAAATTTAGAAAAAATAGGAATTTTAGAAAAACACAAAAAATAGGAAAATAGGAAAAAATACAAAAAATAAGAAATTTGGAAAAAATAGAAAAAAAAATTGAAAAGTCACAGAAAATTTTTTAAAAATAAGGAATTTAGAATATAATAAAATTTTTAGGTTGTCTAAATAAAATA
This sequence comes from Lumnitzera littorea, assembly GCA_024138015.1. Classification (NCBI taxonomy): domain Eukaryota; kingdom Viridiplantae; phylum Streptophyta; class Magnoliopsida; order Myrtales; family Combretaceae; genus Lumnitzera; species Lumnitzera littorea. The sequence goes on from JAMXBB010000002.1 coordinate 55,136,926, forward strand.
GGATTTTAATTTAAATAAATTTGAATAAAAGATCATTGGACTTAGGCTTAGATTTAAATCTAGCTCAGATTGACCTAGTTCATATGTACAATTTAATTGCACATATGTACAAGGTATAGGCTAACAGCTTAATGGTAAAACACATGGATATTATAATTGGGATTAATTGGAGATCAAGGGTTCAAGACTAGTTATAGGCATTGAAATGCCTTTTTGTCCTTTTCCTTTCAAACTTATCACGTTGCTACATGTCAAGTCGTCATTGGGCTACGTGTTTAATTGTGATACGTGGCGCTTTATGATTAGTCATGACAACAAATTTTCTTTCCCACATATTTTTCTCCCATTTTCATTTTTTTCCCCTTTGCTTTCTTTTCTTAAAAACATACAGGGAAGAAATTTTTTAAAATCCATACATATAGCACAATGCAAGAAGGGGGGGTGGGGGTTAGGTATGGGGGGGAGGTTTACGTAGGTGAGGGGATATTTAAGATTTTCAAGAAACACACACAAAGAACATGGAGGAGACTAGACATCCTCTCTCTCTCCAAAGAGGAGTCTCTCTTACTCTTGGGTCTACTTTCTCTCTCTCTACTACACTTTCTCTCTATCTACCATCTCTTTTGACCTCTACCCATTCATTATACAACCCATACATGACACATTGTTGCCCCAACTCACCAATGTAACTCCAAACATCAAACCATCAACACACGGCAACCCATCCCTTTCTCTCCTTCATGCTTGCATACATCGCCACAGAGTAGACCATAACTGAACACACAGATGCATAGGGAGGGTTCATTCTTTTCGGTAACCGCACCATCCTCTCTCAATCTCACCATCTCCACCATTGATCTCTACTACGTCCATGAACCACAGCGACACATGCTCAACTGCAACTTCCCAAACCATTTTCTCAACCCAACTCCACCCTAAGGCTCTTACTAACTCAAATCGCATACCACCATGACCCGCAGCACTCGCCACCACGACCTATTATCCTCCATCAACCATCAACATACTACCAAACAGCCACACACAAACACACCACAGACCACCTTCAACTACCTCGATCTCTCTCTCGACTTTTACCCTAAGCACAACGGACCCCTAACCAATAACCTACAGACAATCCACGACCATAGCTCATGCTCCAAACACCAACCACCTTTGAAATGGCTACCGTTGGCTGTAGCACTTTTCTAAACCCCCCTAAACCCAATAAAAAACACATAAAAGTGTCATTTCCTATTCGTTTTGGTAGTCGAATCAAATCGAAACAACCCTTTCAACTAGCTGTGCGTGACCTGACCTGAACTCGCTAACCGACCCAAACCCACTCCACGTCCGACTAGAAGATTGCCTTAGGACTGACCCACATTTAGCTCTTAAGTTTAGTCCATCTTTTTGTAGCCAACTACTTTTCTTTTTGTTTTGTATTTTATTTATTATTTATTTTTATGTATTTATTTATTTATTTCAATATGTAATTGTAACAAAAAGAAAAAAAAAAGAGAAAATAAGAAAAACCGAAAAAGAAGAAAGAAAAGAAAAAAAAGGAGAGAAAAAGAGAAAGAAAAAAAAAGAAGTATTTAGTTTAGTTTTATTTATTTATTTTTACGTTTTAGCCAAAAAAACTATGAAACAAAAAAAAAATAAAAATAAAATGTAGAGGAATAAATAATAAATAAAAAAATGAAAATAATAAAATTGTTCTATCACTTAGAAGATTGATTTTCTAAAAAATAAAAATAAACGAATCCTTTCCAAAATAGGACCACTTTATAATCTTCAAAAATAAAATTCAATTTAGGACTCTTAGAAAATTTCTTTTAAATAAATCAAAATAGATAAAAACGTAAACCCAAATATTTTTCAAAAATTAAAATTAAATAAACTCGCTATGTTTTTGGTAAATGAACAACGGGAATCTGATCTTGAATAGCGGGTACGAAGGCACTCATACGTTAGTACGGGATGACTTAAAATATTGAAAGTTTTACTTTTTCTATTTTTAGATATTTGTATAAATTGATCAATTTAGTCATGTGTATTATAATTAGCTGTTTTAGAAATTAAAAAGAGTATATTTGAAAAGTGAAGTTAAATTTGAAAAGTTAAAAAGTGGTACTCATTTAAGGTTTAATAAATTAACCCTTAGATTTAGATTTCTTGTTTTCAAAAAGCCATTTTATAAATTGGTTATTTTAATTGATAGATCGGTAGCTAAGTTATAACTAATCCATTCAATTGGTTATAACTTAACCCTTTTTCCCCACTCCGGTCAAGTGACTACTCCAATACATTTCAAATTGAGAAAAATGTTTTTTTTTTAAACCTTAGTTGAGGATCGGTATTAAATGAGTAAGGTTTAGTATTGATTGATTTGGAGAAGACCCTATTTTATAAAAACAATTGGGAGTGTGAAAAACCAGGCTCAATAGCTTGGTGACTCCACTGAAGATCGTTAAGAGGGTTAACCATTCGACTTTCTAAAATTAAAATTAATCCCTAAAAAAAAAACTACATTTGTGTAATTTATGTACTTATTTGTCCTTTGTTTATACCATAATTGTACTAACATTTTCTTTGTAGGTTTAGTTTTATTTATTTAATTTAGGTAGAATTTGTTTTATGTACCATAAATGCATGATAGATACGGTTGAACTCGGACCATCTTAGGACCTTAGGATGAGGGGCCATTGTGTAGGCTTTGGGTATTGTGGTGTAACCATCGCTCGGGGCTGATTAGGCTATCTCTACTTAAGCTTGATGTGACCAATGAAAGTGTTCTTTAACAAGTGAGGTTGTACAAGCTTAAGAACCTTTAAGACCTATCCTTTATGCATTCATGACATCCAAAATAGATGAATAATCCAGCAAGATGGAAATAAAAAAAAAATGGCTTAGAGTTTCCTTGATTTCCCTTATAATTTTCACGTATTGTAAATGTAGAATTACTGTAAATAGGTTTTTGTCATTATCAGATGATCTTGTAACATAGTTTCTTTTTTGTAACCCAGAAATGGCTTGTTCATCATCCAACTCTGTCTACTTTAAGGAAAAATTTGTAAGCAAGCCCATTTGCCCCAAACTTATCCTAGACCAATGGTTACAACACTTCAATCCAAGGGAACAAGAGACCATCTTCAATATGATCAGGCCCATTCTATCGCTTCCTAAAGTAAAGATAGAGATTAATTTGATTAAGGCTTTGACCAACTTTTAGGAACCCGAAGAAGTGGCTTTTTGAGTTGGGCCCCACTTGATTAGCCCAACACTTGAAGAGTATAGCCAATTACTCTAAGCATCTTCTTTAGAAAGCATATATACCCTAAATTTGGAAGTGGATCTTGTGAATGCCTTCTAAAAATGCCTGGGTATTAAGAAAAGGGAAATAAACAAAGCCCTCAGAAGCTATAACAGTAACTACATCAAACTAGAGAACTTAAAAGCATGGTTCACCACTGAACCTAAATCTAACCAACGGGATATCTTTTGTGGCAATCTCAAGGCTTAAGGACAGAACAAAACAGAATAAAAGCCTTTTTCCTAACTACATTTGGGACCCTCCTATTCCCTAATGGAAAGTTCCTCTTACATTTTAGGGTCCCTCAGTTAGTGAGCCAATTTCTTGAAGGCAAATCATATGTCTCGACCCTCTTTGTAGAACAAATTAGAAGCCTTAATATTTTGAAAGAAAAGAATGATGACACACTAAAGACCAGCATGGCATTATTGACAGTATGGTTTGTGAGCTACATGAAATGTTATGGGCTTGACCTAATTTGAGGAGAGTTTGCTCACAACATTGATCTAATCGATTCATTCATTGATAAGGTCCATCTCTTAGAAGAAAAAACCACATACTACTAGGTAGAAGTACCGAGAAATTTCTAAGTTGCTGATATCCTATGGATAGCAAGATAGAGTAACTTGAAAAGGGTAATCCTAGTTTGTAAAAACTATCAAGCGATACCCCTAATCAAGATGAAGTTATGCACAAGTTTGCTGATATCCTATGGATAGCAAGATAGAGTAACTTGAAAAGGGTAATCCTAGTTTGCAAAAACTATCAAGCGATACCCCTAATCGGGATGAAGTTATGCACAGGTTATTACCCCCAACAACATGATTAGACAATTTGGAGGTATCCAAGATATAGTTTATAAACCTCCATTGGATGTCATGACCTTGGATTATGAAGATCTTCAGATTTAATTACCATAGAAAATGTCCAAACTTAAGGCAATCAAACAGTTATGGGAAACAAAGACTGTCAGCCCAAACATCAATTTGGGAGAATGGCTAGGAGAAGCAGAAAAGTATCGAGTTACCAAAGAATATTTGTATGATCAACTCCATAAGGCTGGGGAGATCTAGTATCGAGTACCAAAGGTCATCTAGCCCGTAATAGCTAAACTAGATCTTAAAGTCAAGACTTACATGGACCAAGTATAAGCTCGAGTAGAAATAATCTGTGAAGAGAGAGACATGTGGGAGGATTTCTTTCGGGAATCAAAACAATATTCTAAGGCCTTAGAACATCAATTGAGGTTGACCCAAAAGAAGCTCAAAGAATTTGAGGAAATGGAAGAGCCTAATTTGGGAAAAAGGAAAGGATCACTAGCAAAGTCTAGTAAGCAGAAAAGGGGAATGCTTGTAAAAAACTAAAAGAACATTTAGAGATAGGAATAATCTCTTGGAATGTATTTTCTTTTTTTTTTTTCAACTAATGTAAAAGGAAGACTCTAAAAAGCCACAAAAAAATAAATAAATAAAATTTCCATCTTGATGGTTATTAGTTAATTTTGCCTCTTTACATCAGTGTACCATACATTTCTTAGTTTCTCAATTATCCCTTTTAAAATATTAGTGTACTAACTTATTGAAAGGTGATCTTATCTAGGTCATCAAGATTGCTCCCAAATGTCAAACCTTCCAAAGAAGTTCTATCAGAACTTGCTCAAAAACCAGAATGGCCAACTAAGGAAACAACAACAACAACACCAACAATGGCAATGGCAACCCTGAGGTTATTGACCCCACTAAGTTGAGGTTCCAATCTTTAGAACGAACAGTGGGAAAGATTGCAAATCAACTGAGCCTTCTTGCTGACAACATCTCTCTGCTTAGGTCCATGGCTCCATCAAATGAAGAGGGTTCCAAAGCCTGATATAGAAAGAATACTGAGGCCTCACCCTTCGATACAGAAGAAGCTTACCTTAAAGTCAATCAGGGCTTTGAATCCTTTGAAACAGAAGGGGTATCTCCAAAGGCCAACCCAGCTTTTGAGCTGAATACTTACTCATTCCCAATCAACCCAAAGCTTGAAGCTAACCAGGATAGATTGAAAGAGCTTAAGAAGCGGCTAACTCGACAAATTACCGAAAAAATGAAAATGCTCAAGGGGTATGACAGATTTGAGCATGTCGGCGTAACAAACTTCTCTGCTTATGATTATGGAAGCTTCCTGGAAAAGTTTAAAGTACCTAACTTTGAAAAATGCAATGAGACTGGATGTCCTAAGTTGTACACTTGATTATATGTACGCAAGATGGGCAAATATGTACAGTATTACCAGCTCATGGTCCAGACCTTTCAAGACAGCCCGACTGGTCCTACCTTAACCTGGTATGCCCAGTTGGACTTGAATTAGGTGAATAGATGGGAGAAGTTGACTAGAGTGTTTTATGAGCAATATAGATTTAATGTTGAAGTGGCGCCAAACATGATGGATTTGGTTGCCTTAAGGAAGAGGCACAATGAATCCTTCAAAGAATATGCCTAAAGGTGGAGGTCCCTAGCTGCAAGGATATTTGCCCCCATGATTGAGAAAGAGTTGATTGCAACTTTTATTAACATTCTTGAGAGGCCCTATTTTGCTCACCTGATCAGATAAGCCTCTTCTAGTTTTGCAGAAGTAGTGGCAACAGGGTGTCAAATTGAAAGTGTTGTTTCCTCTGGCAAGCTATAAGAGACAGCAGATAGAAGACTACTCTCTACTAAACTCACCACCAACAAGCTTAGAGAAGCTATTGTCAACATGGTCAATTCGAATGCTAGGCCTAACTCTCGAGTCTCTTTCAAGGTGAGTCCTTTACCAGCTCAACAACAGTACAAAAGTCGACTACAGGTTAGCAGAACCCCGAGGCAATTCACTAAAATATTTGTTCCACTTAGTCAGGTACTTGAAAAGCTAAGGAGAGATAATTTGCTCCATTTTGAAGCTCTAAGTGAAAGGTATAGGCTAAGATTTTTTTATCCCAATGCAATATGTCAGTATCATCTAGGACAGGTGGGCCATTTAACTGACTCGTACTGGAGGTTGAAAAACAAAATCCAAAACTTAATTGATAAAGGTACAATACAATTGGATTTTGTAGAGGCTCCTACTCCAAATGTCAACAATAACCGACTGCCAAACCATGGACCTATTTTAGACACCTAATTTTTGCCCCCTTTTTATTTTTCAAATTAGGTTATAGGGTTCTAAATAAAAAAAAGTTTAAAAAAATAGAAAATTAAAGAAAGCCCCAAAAAATGAAGAAATTTAGAAAAAATAGAAATTCTAGAAAAATAGGAAAAAGTACAAAAAAATAATAAATTTAGAAAAAATACAAGAAAAAAGAAATTTGAAAAGTCACAAAATAAAATAGGGTATTTAGAAAATAATAAATTTTTAGGTTGTTTAAATAGAATATAATTTTAATTTCAATTTCAATAGTTTTGAATAAAAAGCTGTCAGGTTTAGGCTTAGATTTGAATCTAGCTCAGGTTGACTTGGTCTATATGTGTAATTAATTACATATACGAATAAGAAAAAACCAATAGCTTAGTTGGATAAGCATCTGGACTTGATATTGCATATGACTTGGAGATCTTGGATTCAATACATGGAATGTGCAAAATATATCTTTTATTTTCTTTTCACACATTAGAAAAAACAAAAATCGAAGTTTTCTCTCTCTTTAGGATAGCATTCCCTATGGTGTTTTTATGAAAACCACCACCATCGGATTTCCTGAGCTGACCAAGCTAACTCCAAGTCAATTTAAGTCGAAGTGAGTCGACTAAGTCGAAGTGAGCTGATTCAAGTCGAAGTGAGCTGATTCAAGTCGAAGTGAGCCGATTCAAGTCGATCAAAGTTGAAGTGAGTCGATTTGAGCCGTTTAAGCCAATTCAAGCCGACTTGGTTTTTCATTTTTTTTTATTATTTATTTGTAAATGTTGTAAATGAGAAAAATAAAAAAAAAAGAAAAAAAGAATGAAAAAAAAAGAAAGAGAAGAAAAAACAAAAAGAGAAAAAAAAAGAAAGGAAGTAGTCTATTTATTTATTTTAATAGAAATAGATAGATTAAGTATAAAATAAATAAGATAATATAATAAAAATAAAAATAAATAAATAGGTTAGTAAACAAAAATCATTCTTACACTTAGAAAAATTAAGCTCTCTAAAAATAAATGAAAATAAATAGAACTTTTTCCAAATTAGGACAATTTTAGGGTTTCCAAAAATAAAACACCAATTAGGACCCTTTAAAAGAATTTCCTTGGATAAATTGAACTGGGTAAAAATGTAAATGCGACCCTTTTTCAAAAATTAAAATCAAACCACCTACTAAAGTTTTTTTATAAAAGAACTACATACGTCTAATGCCAAATAGCAGGTACGTAGGCACTTGTACGTAAGTACGGAGCGACTTAAAATATGGAAATTTTTATTTTTTCCATTTTTAGATATTTATGTAAATTAATCAATTTAGTCGCATGTATTATAATTAGATGTTTTTAGTTAAAAAGGGTATATTTGAAAAGCAAAGTTAAAAAGTGGTACCCGTTTATGGTTTAACAAATTAACCTCCGAACCTAAATCTTTGGTTTTCAAAAAAGCCGTTTTACAAATTGGTTTTTTAATCGATAGACCAGTAGTTAAGTTATAACCAATTCACTCAATTGATTATAACTTAACCCCTTTTCCCGACTCTAATCGGGTGGTAACTCCAAATCTTTTCAAGTTGGAAAAAATGGTCTTCTTTAAACCCTAGTTGAGGGTCAATATCAAAAGGGTAGGGTTTAGTATTGATCAGCTTAGAGAAGACCTAATTTGGGAGGGTGAAAAACCAAGCTCGATAGCTTGGCGTCTCCATTGGGGAACATTAAGAGGGCTAACCACTTAAAAACATTTCAAAATTAAAATCGCTTTTCAAATTACTTACATTGTTTAGTTATTTATTTATTTCTTTATATATTGATTTGTTTATTTATTGTTGGCTTTGTGTATATATTTGTTTCAAATTAGCATATTTATTTTGTAAATAGTATACTGGGGCATGGGGTTTCATTTGTTGCATCAAAGATGCAGGGTAAATGCGGCCAGACCCAGGTCATCTTAGGACCCTAGGAAGGGGGCCATTTTGTAAGTTTCGGGCGTAGTAGGGTAACTACCGTTTGGGGTCGATTAGGCTACCTAACTTAAGCTTATGTAACCAATGAAAGTGTTTTCTAAAAATAAGTGAGGTTATAAAGCTTAAGGACCTTTTAGAACCTACCCTAATTACATATACTTCATTCCAAACTTGAGTTAATACACTACCCTTAAGAAATTGGAGCCTTACTAATCATTCAATAATTTTTGCAAACAAGTTTTTGAAAATTATAGTAGGGTTGCAACTTAAGAAGTAATATATTAACCAAAGTGACCTTAGCATCTGCATATTTTCACGTTTTTATTTTTCTATCATTGCACCAATGATTGATCCTTGTCCATAAAATGTGTAGACTTAGGATGGCAGACAACTGAGTGAATGATTAGCCAAGTAATAGGCTACTGGATGCCTCCAGGTTCCGCAAGCAGGTGCTGAGAGATGAAATCGCTTATTTGAAAGAAAAGCTTAAGTGTTCTGAAGCTCATAACCGAGCCTTAAGGTCCGTTTTGGCATAGGTCATTGGGAATATTTATGAGGTGATAGAGGACCTTAAGGCTCGTTTACGAGACTTAATGTAGGGTCTTTCCAGTTTAAGTCTAAGGAGCTTAGAATAAAATTCTTGAATAAAGTTTAGGTTCTCTGCCTTTATTTTTTGTATTCTCATCTTCCTTTTTCAAAAATAATAAAGCTCTCTTTAGTTCATCATTCATTATTTTTTAAAATTCCCGTCTTTGTAAATAGTCTTCCATTTAACCACCATTTAATCTCATTTAGAAAAATATAAACAAAATCCATACACTTGTAAATAGAAACTAAAATATATATATATACCACCATCCTTATTTGTAAATTATTTTCTGAAAATAAACTTTGCATTTCTCTCTCTAAAAAAAATTGAAAAAAAAAAACAAAAAAAAAATGAAAATAAAAATTGCCAATAGCTATAAATGCTTTTGGGCCTAAGGAACCGGCACAAGTTTAGGCATCTAGCCCACTCAAGTGACTAACCTAAATACTTGGTTTTCAAACCACACAAGGTCCCTCAACCTATTAAGGAAGCCAAATATGAGCCCTTTAACCCATTCAAACCAAGCACGAGCCCCTTGGCTCATTTAAGCCAAATATGAGTCCCTTGGCCCATTCAAGCTAAATACGAGCCCTTTAAACAAACATGAGCCCTTTGGCCTACTCAAGTAGTTAGCCTAAACATTTGGCTTTCAACCCACACCAAACCTAGCCCTTTATCACCATCTAACCCAAACACAAGCTACTTGGCTAACACTAACCTTAGGCCCATTCAAGTAATAGACCCAAACACAGGCCACTTGGCTAAGCATTCAACCTAAACACAAGCCATTAGGCCAGCCAGCCAATCTAAACATGAGCCACAGTCCATCAAGGCTGCTAACCTGAGTACAATCCTCAACTCCTAAAAGTAACCAAGCCAATCCAAAACCCTTGATTTATTTAGAAAGCTAAGCTCAATCATGAATCGAATTAGAACACAAAATCAAATACTGGGGCATGATTTGAGAAATTATGGGGTAAAACTTGATCCTAGGTAAATAAAAAAGTGGACTCCTCCTTGAGGAACCGGTAACTCACTTTTTGAAAAGTTTAGGATGAGAAGAGGCAAGCTATATCCTATGCACCGACTTGAAACACTTTAAGAGTTGAGTGACATAATTGTAAGGATGTTTTGGACTCATTCCTTAAAGGAGGTTCACTTTGAATGTGATACCTAGATTGAAGTGAAGTTAGGCATTCACTTCTAAATCCTAAACACAATCATCTGTTGTTTACCTCGTTGGACCTATTTGGAGAATTTCTAAATTTAAACCTTATCAAGAACCACCCTATAATGGGGCAATTCGGAGGTTAGGGTCATTGAGTAGAAGATATGGGTAATATTGGTTTATGCTTGTCTAAATAACATTAATTCAAAAACAACTTTTATTTCTGATAAATTGTTTTTCTTTGAAATGAAGAAGAGCCAATTTCCTTTTTCGACCACCTCAAGCCCATACACTTGAAATCTATGGAATTAAGGCCTTGAATCATCAATGGAAACAGTCACTCTTGAGGCCAAAAAGAAAGAGAAAAATAATAAGAGATAGTGGGGTGAAGCAATTAAAAAAGAAAAAAAGAGAGAAGAAAAAAAAAGCCAAAGAATTAAGCCTAGAAGTATAGGATAAAAAGCCCCAAGAAATGTTTCACATCCCAATAGGAGCAACCAAACCAAATCAAAAGGGCCAAGAGTTGATGCCCAAACAACCTCAGAAAACACAAGGCCTTAAATCATACTCCTAAGCCCTGAAACCCAAATTTCCATATCCACACTGACACTTTGAAGCCTCTCCTACCTATACTAAATCACATAAGGCCTCCCCACCTATAATACCACCCTTATACATGTAAAAGCTCTTCAAATCTTAAAAAATAATTTATCTTTAATAAAAATTGTTTTTGAAACAGGGGCAAGCATGCTTCTAATTTTTCCCCAAGGTTCTTGATTTATATACCCGGGATTGATAAAAGTGTTTTTGTTAAAACAAGCCTTTTCATTAATCTTTTTTGAAACCCTTAGACCAAAATCCTAAATTCATAAGGGTAAATCGAAAAAGACCGAATGGATTGGTCAATGAGTATCACTTACAAAATGAATTATAATTTTTGGAATTGAAGTCGAGAGTGTAATCTAGACCGAGAGTTAGTAAGGAAGACCTTTTTGACTAAACTAATTGTGAGTTACCTTCTCCTTAAGAAAGGAATGGCTTAAGATCACAAAAGCCCTAAGAGAAGGGGCATTAAGAAATTCCACATGATTACCAAAGATAGGGTTGGTAATAAGATTATTCCATAGTAAGAGTTTACACCTGTTGGCAAAACTTTCAAAAAATAAAAATAAAAAAAGATGAGAGAGAAAGTAAAGGCTCGTTGCAAAATCTTTTATCCAAATCCATGTCGGCTCAAATAGCCAAGTTTTTAATCCATGTCATCCATTTCCTTTCCAAGGTCGTCATTTTTCTAGTTTAAGTCATTCTTCCCCAATTGTGATTTTTAACATCCTTCAAACTCTTTTTTCAAATCAAGGGGCTTATCCCTACTCTTTTCCTTGTTCATAAATGGTTTTTCAACGATCTCTTTGTAAATACTTTTCTAAGTAAAAGTGTCTTTTGAAACTGGTTGCTTGCCTTACATTAGTTCTTCAATCCTTCATTGTTTTTCTTAGGGTTCAAGTCAGCTCTTAGAGCACTGATCCCTCTTTTATTCTTTTTAGGGTTCCAGCCAACCTTTAGGGTGCTGTCTCGTCTTTCTCTTAGGGTTCATGCTAGTTCTTAGAGCTCTAATCCTTCTCTTATTCTTTTTAAGGTTCCAGCTAGCCTTTAAGGTATTATCCCATCTTTCTACGGTGCTAGCTGGCTCTTAGAGCATTAACCCCTCCTTTATTTCTTTTTAAGGCTTTAGTTAGCCTTTAGGGTGTTATCTCATCTTTCTAGGGTGTTAGCTAACTCTTAGAGCTAACCCTTCTTTTATTCTTTTTAGGGCTTTAGTTAGCCTTTAGGGCGTTGTCTCATCTTTCTGGGGTGTTAGCTAGCTCTTAGAGCTAACCCTTCTTTTATTTCTTTTTAAGGCTCTAGCTAGCCTTTAGGGCGTTGTCCCGTCTTTTTAGGGTGTTAGCTAGCTCTTAGAGCTGACCCTTCTTTTATTCTTTTTAAGGCTCCAGCTAGCCTTTAAGGTGTTGTCCTGTATTTTTAGGGTGTTAGCTAGCTCTTAGAGCTGACCCTTCTTTTATTCTTTTTAAGGCTCCAGCTAGCCTTTAAGGTGTTGTCCTGTATTTTTAGGGTGTTAGCTAGCTCTTAGAGCTGACCCTTGTTTATTCCTCTTAGGGTTCTAACTGACCTTTAAGGAGTTGTCCTGTCTTTCTCTTAAGGTTCAAGCCAGCTCTTAAAGCTCTGATCCCTCTTTTATTCTTTTCAAGATTCCAATCAGCCTTTAGGGTGCTGTCTCATCTTTCTCTTAAGATTCAAGTCAGCTCTTAGAGTACTGATCCCTTTCTTATTAGGGTTTTAGCTAGCCTTTAAGGCATTGTTTCATCCTTCTTAGGGTATTAGTTAGCTCTAGGAGTGCTTTGCCTTGTCTTGGTTAGTCAGCCTATTAAGGCACGACCAAGTTTGCTCATCTTTCTTAGGGTATTAGCCAGCTTTAGGAGTGCTTTGCCTACTTTGGTTAGTCAGCTCATTAGGGTACGACCAAGTCAGCTCATCCTTCTTAGGGTTTTAACCAACTCTAGGAGCGCTTTGCTCGCCTTAGTTAGTTAGCTCATTAGGGCACGACCAAGTTTGCTCATCCTTCTCAGGGTCTTAGCCAGCTCTAGGAGTGCTTTGCCCACCTTGATTAGTCAGTTCATTAGGGCACGGCCAAGTTTGCTCATCCTTCTTAGGGTATTAGCCAACTCTAGGAGCGCTTTGCCTACCTTGGTTAGTTAGCTCATTAGGGCATGACTAAGTTCCCTCATCCTTCGTAGGGTATTAGCTAGCTCTAGGAGTGCTTTGCTTGCATTGGTTAGTTATTTCATTAGGGTACGACTAAGTTCGCTCATCCTTCTCAAGGTATTAGCCAGCTCTAAGAGCGCTTTGCCCGCCTTGGTTAGTCAACTTATTATGGCACGACTAAGTTCGCTTATCCTTCTTAGGGTATTAGCCAACTCTAAGAGCGCTTTGCCTGCTTTGGTTAATCAGCTCATTAGGGTACGACTAAGTTTGCTCATTCTTCTTAGAGTATTAGCTAGCTTTAAGAGCACTTTGCCCATCTTGAGGAGCGCTTTGCCCACCTTGGTTAGTCTGCTCACTAGGATACGACTAAGTTTGCTCATTCTTCTTGGGGCCTTAGCCAGCTCTTGGAGCGCTTTGCATGTTTTACCTTGAGCATGACCAAACTTCAATTCTTCTTTCAGTCTTTCGGCCAGCTCTTAGAGCGCCACCCCTCTTTTCTCTAAATCCCTAATGGATTGGACCTAGAATAGCTAGCTAGTTGTAGTACTTTAGCGCTTCTTAGAATAAAATCTACTCTTAGGGCAAAAATAGTGTCTATTTTATCTTTATGGCAAAGTTTTGCTCAAACTTTATCACAAAGAGGGGCAGCTGTAGATACTTAATTTTTGCTTCTTTTTTATTTTTTAAATTAGGTTATAGGGTCCTAAATAAAAAAAAAAGTTCAAAAAAATAGAAAATTAAAGAAAGCCCCCCAAAATGAAGAAATTTAGAAAAAAATAGGAATTCTAGAAAAATATAAAAAAAATAGGAAAATAGGAAAAAGTACAAAAAAATAATAAATTTAGAAAAAATACAAAGAAAAAAGAAATTTGAAAAGTCACAAAATAAAATAGGGTATTTAGAAAATAATAAATTTTTAGGTTGTTTAAATAGAATATAATTTTAATTTTAATTTTAATAGTTTTGAATAAAAGGTTGTCAGGTCTAGGCTTAGATTTGAATTTAGCTTAGGCTGACTTGGTCTATATGTGTAATTAATTACATATATGAATAAGGAAAAACCAATAGCTCAGTTGGATAAGCATTTGGACTTGATATTGCATATGACTTGGAGATCTTGGGTTTAATTCATGGAAGGTGCAAAATGTATCTTTTATTTTCTTTTTTTTTCTCACTTTATTGCCATGTCATAGGCTATGTCATTGCCACGTCATTTGCTAACTCACTTCTAAGTATGGTAGATACATTCCGACACACTACGGCACATTCACACACGTGCAGCTATGTATTTAGCACCACATATTGCCCTAGTTCGTCCAATCCAAAATTAGAAAAAAATCATATTGCATTTAATTTTTTCTATCCTTAACACGACCATGACACCTATAAATAGGGGTTTACTCTTCATTTTTGAAACACTTTAGAAAAACAAAAATCGAAGTTTCCTCTCTCTTTAGGATAGCATTCCTTACGGTGTTTTTACGAAAACCACCACCATTGGATTTCTCGAGCTGACCAAGCCAACTTCAAGCCGATCCAAGTTGAAGTGAGCCGATCCAAGCTGAAGTGAGCCGATTCAAGTTGAAGTAAGCTGACCGAGCCGATCCAAGCCGAAGTAAGCCGACTGAGCCGAAATGAGCCGATTCGAGCCATTCAAGCCGTTCATGCCAATCCGAGCCAACTTGGTTTTTCTTTTTTTCTTTTTTATTTATTTATTCATTTTTTTATTTGTAAATGTTATAAATGAGAAAAAAGAAAAAAAAAAGAAAAAAGAATGAAAAAAATAGAAAGAGAAGAAAAAACAAAAAGAGAAAAAAAAAGAAAGGAAGTAATCTATTTATTTATTTTAATAGAAATAGATAGATTAAGTATAAAATAAATAAGTTAATATAATAAAAATAAAAATAAATAAATAGGTTAGTAAACAAAAATCATTCTCACACTTAGAAAAATTAAGTTTTCTAAAAATAAATGAAAATAAATAGAACTTTTTCCAAATTAGGATGATTTTATAGTTTCCAAAAATAAAACGCCAATTAGGATTCTTTAAAAGAATTTCCTTGGATAAATTGAACTGGGTAAAAATATAAATGCGACCCTTTTTCAAAAATTAAAATCAAACCACCTATTAAAGTTTTTTTTTATAAAAGAATTACGTACATTTGATCCCGAATAATAGGTACGTAGGCACTCGTACGTAAGTACGGAGCGACTTAAAATATGGAAAGTTTTATTTTTTCCATTTTTAGATATTTATGTAAATTAATTAATTTAGTCGCATATATCATAATTAGATGTTTTTAGAAATTAAAAAGGGTATATTTGAAAAGCGAAGTTAAATTCGGAAAGTTAATAAGTGGTACTCATTTAGGGTTTAATAAATTAGCCCTTGGACCTAAATCTTTGGTTTTCAAAATAGCCATTTTACAAATTGGTTTTTTAATCGATAGACTAGTAGCGAAGTTATAACCAATCCACCCAATTGGTTATAACTTAACCCCTTTTCCCGACTCTAGTTGAGTGGCGACTCGAAATCTTTTCAAGTTGGAAAAAATGGTCTTCGTTAAACCCTAGTCGATGGTCAATATTAAATGGATAGGGTTTAGTATTGATTGGCTTAGAGAAGACCTAATTTTATAAAAAGAACCGGGAGGGTGAAAAACCAGGTTCGATACCCATCATCAATATGATATCTAACCACTTAGAACCTATCATTAACATGATCGGTCCCAACCAAGAACCAAAGGTTTATAGATTCTACAAAAAAGAAGTTTTACAAGCTAAAAGGTATACCTTCCATGTACCTATGGTCCTCGAAAATTATAAAGTTGCCCCCCTCAATTACCAGGCAATAAACCAGTGGCAATCAAGCTTGCTTGTAGGGGGGATCACTTGCTCTGGTAGAATCTATGATTCGAAGGAAGACTTAAAAAAGAAGGTTGTGTTGGAAATGCCAAGCACTGAACAAGTTGAACATGAAGAAGGATTAATTGCCTTCATCAAGATGATCAAGTCTAGCGAGCATAAAATAATGGACCAGCTCGTTAAGACTCCAGCATAGATATCCCTCATAAGTTTGTTGATGGCATCAGACTCACATCGAGAAGCTTTGTTTAGAATACTAAGGGAAGTTAAGGTCCCTCGTGAAATCCTGGTTGAAAGGATTAGCTCTATCACCAATTCCATCCTCACTATGGATCAAATTTCCTTCTCCGCTGAGCAACTGGATAAAGAAGGTAACCAACACATAAAGCCTCTATTCATAATAGTGAGGATAAATACCATCATCACAACAAGAGTCCTCATTGATAATGGGTCATCTTTAAATGTCTGTCCTCTGGCCACCCTGGATCTATTTGGCATTGATACGACTGCTATCAAGCCGAGTTTGACAATAATGAGAGCTTTTGACGGATTTAGGAGAGAAATAATAAGGGAGATCGGCTTACTAGTGGATATCAGACCATAGACATTCAACATCCTATTCCAAGTTTTGGACATTCCAAGGACCTTCAATTTGTTACTAAGAAGGCCTTAGATACATTCAGTAGGGGTCATACCGTTAAGTCTTTACTAGAAAGTTAAGTTCATTTCCAACGGTGAGGTCATCACAATTCTGGGTGACCAAGATTATGAAATCTACAAAGAGACGGCTATACCGTATATTGGTACGGAAGAGTAAGAGGACTTTAGACTTCAAATGTTTGATGAGCTGTGCATGATCACTAATTAGCAGAAGGATGAGGACCAAAATTTGAAGAAGGGTAGTTCGGGACTTATGGGTGAGGATACATTCCGACCCTCGATGGAAGAATTGCAAAGAGTGCAAGCTAGGGGCAGAAAAGGTAACAAGTTGTATCACACTCTGATGGCCTTCACTCCATTGTTAGAAACTTTCATATAGGCCGAAGTCTAGAATTCAAAGCCTACCAAAGAGGACACTTCTTGCAGAAATAAAGGGATTGGTCCATCCAATAAATCTTAGCACTTGAATAATTGGTTCTCCATCCCTATAAGTAGTAATAAGTCTTCTCTAGGGTAAAGGATGAATCACAATCCAGTATTTTATGAAATTTTGTAATAAATTACCTTTGTTCTTCAAATGTTTGTACCTGAAAGAAAGTTCTTTTAAATAAAATTAGTCTCTTTTCCCTTTAGTCATGCGTTACTTATACTCTTCCTTTTACATACTTTTCTTTTTCTCTAGATCTAACGATCTAAATAAAGGCTATGGATACCTCACGTAGATAAGTGATGAAAATATTGATATCACTTTCGGCCCTATTGGGTTAGTTGTTGGGAGTGATGTCAATGACCATAATGACGTGCAAGAAAGCTAGTAAAAACATGAAATGAGTAGAATTTTCCATTGACAAGATAACTGAGATAATTAATGTTGGGACCAATGACAACCGTAAGGTATTGAAGATTAGGGGAAATTTGAAAGAAAATCAAAAGATAGAGATGACCACATTACTATTCGAATACCAAGACGTATTTGCATAGTCTTATGAAGACTTGCCCGGATTAGATCCGTCGATTATAGTCCATCGTTTACCCATATGAAAGGATATCAAACCTAAGAAACAAAAGTTAAGAAGATTCCGATTGGATGTTCTGTTGAAAATCAAGGAAGAAGTCAGAAAATTATTGGAGGTCAGTTTTATCAAGGTATTTGATTATCCCGAATGGGTAGCTAACATCATACCCTAACAAAGAAGAATGGAAAAGTCAGAGTGTGCGTAGACTTTCGAGACCTTAATCAAGTAACCCCTAAAGATAATTTTCCCTTGCCCTATATCGATGTCTTGGTCAATAACACAGCTGAAAACTATATTTTCTCTTTCATGGATGTATTTTCCAGGTATAACCAAATCTAAATGGCTAAAGAAGACAAAGCCAAGACAACGTTCATCATAACTTGGGGCATGTTTTGCTATAAAGTGATGCCTTTTGGACTCAAAAATACCGGGGCAACTTACTAAAGGGCCATGGTAGTAATCTTTCATGACATAATGCACAAAGAAGTTGAAGTATATGTCAATGATATGATTGCCAAGTTTAAGGAAGGAGAAAATTATGTGGAAAATCTAAGGAGATTATATGATAGGTTAAGAAAATTCCAACTGAAACTCAACCTAGAGAAATGTACTTTCGGAGTGACTTCAAGGAAATTATTGGGTTTCATAATCTGTCAAAGTGGCATTGAAGTGGACCCTAATAAAGTCAAAGCAATAGTTGACCTGTCCCTGCCATGTACGCTTAAAGAAATCAAAGGTTTATTAGGCCGTTTAAACTATATAACCTGGTTCATATCCCAACTCACAGACAAGTGTCGTCCCTTGTTTACATTGTGAAAACAGAACGCTATGATCAACTGGGACAAAGAGTACGAGTAGGCCTTTACAACAATTAAAGAGTACCTCATGAACCCTCTAATTCTAGTAGCTCTAAAACTTGGGAAGCCTTTATTCCTATACTTGATAATATTACTAGAGTCCATAGGGTGCATGCTTAGCCAGAAAGATAAGGAAGGAAAGGAACGAGCTGTGTACTACTTGAGTAAGAAATTCACTAAAGGAGATAATAAATATTTAGAGATTGAAAGAACTTGTTGTGCTTTGGTCTAGATAATGCATCAGCTCAAACAATAAACTCTATACTACCAGGTTAAATTGCTAACTCAGGATGATCCCCTAAAGTATTTGGCAAACAAACCGGCCCTAATTAGCAGAATCTCAAAATGACAAATACTACTATCAAAGTTCGACATTACATACATAAACCAAAATTCAGTCAAAGGGCAAGCTTTAGCAGATCAATTAGTAGAAAATCCCTTCAATAGCACTCCCCAAGAGGTACAAGTTAGTTTCCCTGACGAAGAAATCCTACTAGTTGAGGGAAACTCTGATAAAGGAGATGATAACGAGTCACCAAAATGGAAAATGTTCCTCGATGGAACAGCCAATGTGTCTGGGTATGGAATTTGAGTAATACTAGTATCCCCTAAAGGTACTCAATACCCTATGGCCATAAGGCTTGTTTTTCCATACACTAATAATATTGCTAAGTATGAAGCGCACATCATGGGACTTAAGATGGCCTTAGATAAAAACATTTAAGAATTACAAGTATACATGGACTCTTCATTCATTATTGGCCAAGCTTGGGGAGAGTACAAGACTAAAGATCCTAAACTAGTGCCTTATTACTAGCACTTGACTGAATTGGTGGAGAATTTCAAGGAAATCACCTTCAATCATATATCGAGGACTCATAATCAATTTGCTGATGCCTTAACCATGTTAGCATCTATGATCCAGATATCTGGTGGAGTCAAGATTTAACCTCTTACTATTGAAATTGAAGACAAGCTTGCCTTTTGCCTAACAAATGAGGGTATGATCGACCAAAAACTATGGTACCATGATGTTAAGATGTTCTTATAACAAGGTACATACCCTGAAGAGGTCGAAAAAAAGGACAGAAAGATTATTAGGAGATTGGCCACTTAAGTCTTAGTAAGCAAGTCCACCTTATATCGACGCTCATTTGACGGTATACTCTTAAGGTGTATGGATGACAAATAGGCCGAGAAGTTAGTGAAAAAAGTGCATGAAGGAGTATGTGGCCCTCACATGAATGGATACATGCTAGCCAAGAAAATTATGAGGCTAGGGTATTATTGGTCAATAATGGAAAGTGATTGCATCAAACACATTAAGTACTATCACTTATGCCAAGTTTATGCAAATAAGATAAACACCTTGCCTCAGGAATTACATGCCCTCTCAGCACCATAGCTTTTCTCAATGTGGGGCATAGATATCATTGCCTTGATCACTCCTAAAGCATCTAATGGGCATCGCTTCATACTAGTTGCCATCGACTACTTCAACAAATGGTTTGAAGCATCGTCTTCCTTGAGTGTTACTAAAGGGGTCGTAGTTAAGTTCATCAAGAGAGACATTTTGGCTCGATACGGGACTCCGAAAATGATCATCATTGACAATGGCACCAATCTCAACAATAAGCTTATGTTAGAATTGTATCGATAGTTTTGGATCATTCGTAGGAATTCTACCCCCTATCGACCCCAAATGAATGGAGCCATTGAAGTAGCTAACAAAAACCTCAAAAGAATCATTGAAAAAATACCCATCACATATAAGGACTGGCATGAGATGTTACCCTTTGCACTTATGGCCAATCGAACTTCCATCAAAATGTCGATTGGGGCAACACCGTATTCTTTAGTATATAGCATTGAAGTAATGTTACTAGTAGAGGTTGAGATCCCGTTACTTAGGGTACTATTAGAAAGTCAGTTAAACAAAGCCGATTGGGTAAAGAAACGCATTGAGCACCTGAATCTGATTGATGAAAGGAGATTGACAGCCTTGTGTCATAATCAGTGTTATCAATAAAGAATGGCTCGCGCCTTCAACAAAAGGGTACGACCTCGAAACCTTAAAGAAGGAGATTTGGTGTTGAGAAAAGCTCTTCCCAATGCACAAGACTCCAAAAGGAAATTTGCTCCCAATTATGGAGGTCCTTATGTCGTGAAGCAAGTATTATTGAGAGGGGCTTTGATCTTGTCCTAAATGGATGGTTCAGGTTTGAGACACACTGTAAATGCCGACGTTATAACGTTGTACTATCCATGAGAAGTCAATAGAAATGTTGCTCAAAACATGAAATGCCAGTCATTTTGAATGTCATTATGGTCTAATTTTCATTATTTACAAGCAAATTTGGTATCCTTAGTCATTGTCATCATTGGAATAATCACCCTCTCCATGGAAAGGTCCAATTCCATTTACTCCGTTTAATTAAACCCATACACGGTAAACACAAGAGAAGTTAAGGAACGAGATTTAGAACATTGGTAATTAACTAAATTCTTTAAAATATTTTATTATGGATTGATCCCCCTCGATGGGGAGTTTTATTATATGTTTTTTAAGGGAATGTGAAACCTAAGTAAGCAATTACAGCAGATGAGAATAAGGCTTTTGGTTCATAAAAGTTCTAAAGAGACAAAAATAGTGGGTAGCTTTCTACATGGGGTTAATTTCTGTGATTTCTCTAAAAGAGCTGGCGAAATTTTAAATGTTTTGCATTAGGAACATTTGGGTTGATAACAAGGGACCAAAACATAGGTCAACTATTTCTAATGGGGCTTTTCAAAAGGGTTTAGCAGTTTGGGTGTTATCAACAAAAACCAGGGAAGTATTCCACACAATCTTAGCACACCAATTTTCGAATCTTGCACTTGCATTTAGATTAGTTTTTTGTTCCCAACAATCTCTTTGAACTAGCCTATAAAAGCATTCACTTTCTACATTTAGTGTTTAGCCAACCTTTAGTTTTCTCCCTTCATTACGTTCTTCTTAGTAAGACTGTAGGATCATTTTCTCTCAAGATTTCCTTCAAGCAAGACCATAGGGCATTTCCCTCCGATCACCTAGTTCTAAGGGGCACTTCTCTCCACCGGTTCTTTAAGATACAACATTAAGTTCAATTTTAGGATTGCTAGTCCTTGAGAGACGCTCCCTCTTAGGTTAGTGAGCTTAGTGAGGCACAACTGGGTTTTAGATCGATTCCATTTTAGGGTTGTTAGTCCCTAAGAGATGTTCCTACTTAGGTTAGTGAGCCTAGTGAGGCACAACTAAGTTTTAGATCGATCCCACATTAGGGTTGCTAGTTCTCGAGAGACACTCCTACCTAGATTAGTGAGCCTCGTGAGCTTCATGAGGTACAACTAAGTTTTAGATTGATCCTAGTATAAGGTTGCTAGTCACCAAGAGATACTCTTACCTAGGTTAATGAGCCTTATGAGGCACAATTAGGTTTTAGATCAATCTCACTTTAGGGTTGCCAGTCCTTGAGAGATGTTCTTACCTAGGTTAATAAGCCTAGTGAGGCATGACTAGGTTTTAGATCGATCCCACATTAGGGTTACTAGTCCCCGAGAGACGTTCCCCGCCTAGGTTAGTGAGCCTTGTGAGGTACAACCATGTTTTAGATCAATCCCACATTAGGGTTGCTAATCCCCAAGAGATGTTCCCGCCTAAGTTAGTGAGCCTTGTGAGGTATAACTAGGTTTTAGATCGATCCTACATTAGGGTTGCTAGTCCCCGAGAGACGCTCCCGTTTAGGTTAGTGAGCCTAGTGATCATGACCAGGTTTTAGATCTATCCTATTTTAGAGTTGCTACTCCTCAAGAGATGCTCTCGCTTAGGTTAGTGAGACTAGTGAGGCATGACTAGGTTTTAGATCGATCCCACATTAGAGTTGCTAGTCCTCTAGAGACGCTCTTGCTTAGGTTAGTAAGCCTAATGAGACACAACCGGGTTTTAAATTGATTACACATTAAGGTTGCAAGTCTCCAAGAGACGCTCCCGCTTAGGTTAGTGAGCCTAGTGAAGTACGACTGGGTTTTAGATTGATCTTATTTTAGGGTTGCTAGTCTTCGAGAGACGCTCTCACTTAAGTTAGTGAGCCTAGTAAGGCATGATCGGGTTTTAGATTGATCTCATTTTAGGGTTACTAGTCTCCGAGAGACGCTTCTGCTTAGGTTAGTGAGCCTAGTGAGGCATGACCTAATTTTAGATCAATTCCAACATAAGATTGTTTGTCCCTTAGAGACACTTCAACCTAGGTTAGTAAGTCTAGAGAGGTACGACCAGGTTTCTTTTCTTCATTCAAATCAATTTTAAGATATTTGTTCTTCATGAGGGAAAAAATAGTGTTTGTTTTATCTTTGTGGTAAAGTTTTGCTTAAACTTTATCACAAAGAAAACTTTATCACAAAGAGGGATAGCTATAGCTACTTGATTTTTGTCCCCTTTTTTATTATTGGGTCCTAAATTAGAAAAAATTAAAAAGAATAGAAAATTAAAGAAAACCCCTAAAAAATGAAGAAATATAGAAAAAATAGGAATTTTAGAAAAATACAAAAAAATAGGAAAATAGGAAAAAACAAAAAAAAAAGGAAATTTAGAAAAAATACAAAAAATGGAAAAATTTAGGATAATATATAAGAAATTTAAAAGGTCATAGAAAATTTAAAAAATAAGAAATTTAGAATATGATAAATTTTTTAGGTTGTTTATATAGAATATGATTTTAATTTAAATAAATTTGAATAAACAACCGTTAGACTTGGGCTTAGATTTAAATCTAGCTTAGGTTGATCCAGTCTATATGTGCAATTTGCATATATGGACAAGGTATAGGTCAATTGCCTAACGATAAAATATATGGACATTGTAATTGGGATTAGTTGGAGGTCAGGAGTTCGAGACTCGCTACAAGCATAGAAATATTTTTCTCCTGTCTTGCTTTTTTTTTTTTCCCCCCCTTTGCTTTCTTTTCTTAAAAACAAATAGTGAGGAAATTTTTTAAAATCCACACACACAATACAATACAGGATGAGGGGGAGGGGGGGGGGGGTAGATTTGGGATTTTCAAGAAACATACACACAGAATGCAGAGGAGACCAAACATCCTCTCTTTCGCCAAAGAGGAGTCTCTCTCACTCTCGGGTCTGCTTTCTCTCTCTTTGCTACACTCTCTCTCTATCCACCATCTCTTTTGACCTCCTCCTATTCATCATATAACCCATATACGATACACCGTTGCCTCAACTCACCGATGTAACTCCAAACATTGAACCATCCACACACGGCAACCCATCCCTTTCTCTCCTCCACGTTCGCATATACTACTACAGAGTAAACCACAACCGAACATACAGATGTATAGGTGGGGTTCATTCTTTTCGGCAACTGCACCATCCTCTCTCGATCTCACCCTCTCCACCACATCCATGAACTACAGTGACACATGCTAGACTGCAACTTCTTAAACCATTCTCTTAACCTAACTCCACCCTAAGGCTTTCACTAACTCAAACTGTATACCACCATGACCTGCAGCATTCACCACCATGACCGACTATCCTCTATCAACCATCGATACGCCACCGAACACCTACAAATAAACACACCACAAACCACCTTCAACTACCTTGATCTCTCTCTCAGCGTTCACCCCAAACACAACAGACCCCTAACCAACAACCTACAAACAATCCATGACTACAGCTCACGTTCTAAACACCGACTACCTTCGAAATGGCCGCTGTTGGCCATGGCACTTCTCTAAACCCCCCTAAACCCAATAAAAAACACGTAAAAGTGTCATCTCTCATTTGTTTTGGTGGTCGAATCAAACCAAAACACCCCTTTTGACTAGCTATGCGTGACTCGACCCAAACTCGCTAATTAGCCTAAACGCACTCCGCATCCGACTAGAAGATTGCCCCAGGACTGACCTACATCCAACTTTCAAGTTTAGTCCATCCTTTGTAGTCGACTGCTTTTCTTTTTGTTTTGTATTTTATTTATTTTTTATTTTTATGTATTTATTTCTTTATTTCAATATGTAATTGTAACAAAAAAAAAAAAAAAGAGAAAATGAGAAAAATTGAAAAAGAAGAAAGAAAAGAAGAAAAAGGAGAGAAAAAGACAAGTATTTAGTTTAGTTTTATTTATTCATTTTTATGTTTTAGCCAAAAAACTAAGAAACAAAAAAATAAAAATAAAAAGTAGAGAAATAAATAATAAACAAAAAATGAAAATAATAAAATTGTTTTATCACTAAGAAAATTGATTTTCCAAAAAATAAAAATAAACGAATCCTTTCTAAAATAGGACCACTTTATAATCTTCAAAAATAAAATTCAATTTAGGACTCTTAGAAAGTTTCTTTTAAATAAATTGAAATAGATAAAAACGTAAACTCAAATGTTTTTCAAAAGTTAAAATTAAATCAACCTGCTATGTTTTTGGTAAACGAAGTATGGAAGTTTTCTATAAGCTTAGACCTATCTCCATAACCGACCTTGTCTGTCTTAGGCTCCAGTTCACACCATCTTCGTATTAGAGCATAGGTTTCATTTAGGTTAGTTGTTTGAACTTTCTTGTGAGTATTGATTGCTGTGGCAGTGTGTTGTAGTTGCCTGAAAGTTAGTTGTAAGTGTTGGAGCAAGTAGAGAAATAATAGTTCGTTTTGGTTACATACTTTGTTTTGCCTTGTTTCAAGTGTATGAAAACATAGCAAGTTTTCATTTAGGTTTGTCATTCCTTTAAGTGATTGTGTGTGTAGTTATTTGGTGTGGAGTAGTAGTTTTTGTTGTTTTGTAGATTACGAGTTTGTTTATTGAGTCTTATCGAAAGAATGATTGATCCTAATGTTAATGTCGATATTGAAAAAGATAATAGTGGTGTTGTCCATCATAGGCGACAACCTCAAAACACTCCCAGGAGTATAGATGAATGACTAGATGAGGTAGCAAACCTCATAGCTGAGTTAACCAGAGCTGTTCATGCAATAGCTTATCAACCTGCTAAGACCATGTAGAGCACCCCATAAGCTACTTGACTTGCTTAGAGGATAGATCCCAATTTGACCAATTTGAGGTGGAGTAAGAAGATGAGTACGAAGAAGGATTGATTTGGGTGATATGGATGATGATGATGAAGAAGAACGAGCTCTAGCACCCTGAGCTTTCGACCATGTGAAGCTACAGATCTTAAGCTTCAATGGTTTTGGAATGCAAACGACTATCTAGATTGGGAGGAAAAAGGTTGAGTGTGTTTTTTACTATTACTAGTATGAGAACTGAGAGAAAGTGAAAATGTTGCTGTTGAGTTTTTAGGACATGCCATGATGTGGTGGAAGAACTTCCAAATCATGAGAAGACGAGAAGGATACAGTGAAGTGAATACTTGGCTCAAGATGAAGAGGATACTCAGAAATAGGTTTGTATTGAATACTTATTTGCAAAACACTTTTACTTAGCTACAAGAGTTGAGACAAGGAAGCTGAATTGTTGGTGAGTATGTTCAGGAGTTTCAAATACTTATGATTTGTTGTGAAGTAGAAAAGCCATCAACACAAATGGTGTCCATATTTCTTACTGGATTAAGGACTAACTTGTGAGATTTTGTAGAACTTCAGCAATTCACTACATTGGATGAGGCTATAAGAATAGCGTAACAAGTGGAACAATAGAGAAGAAGTAGAATACTAACCCAACCATTGATGAGCCGACCTATTCAAGAAAGTCACCGAGCTTAGTTAAGTACTAAGTTGACCCAAAGGGTAGATGTTAGGGCCGAACAAAAAGGCCGACCTAATGGTGACATGCCAACGAGAACATATGAGAAGGGACAAGGATTTGGAAAAAAGACAAGCTAAAACAAATATTTTAAATGTCAAGGGTTTGGGCACATAACTGCTCAATGTCTAAATTAAAGGACCATGATTATCAAGGGAGATGTCCCAAAAATTGAAGTGAATAATATAGATAAGGAGCCAAAGGAGGAGAAAGAAGTTGAAGATGAGGTTAATGTTAATGCTGACCTGATTGAGGAGGATGTGTTTGTAGAGGATCTGGATAAGTTGACCCTAGTTGTTTGATGTGCAATGAATTTTAAGCCCTTTACCGAGGAGGAGCATAGAGAGAACTTATTCCACATCACTTATAAAGTAAATGAGTAGGTTTGTACACTCATAGTGGACAGCGGAAGCTACATTAATGTAGCATCCACTAACTTGATTAAGAAGATTAAGTTGCTGACCATTCTACATCCAAAGCCATATAAGTTACATTGGCTAAACGGGAAGGAAGCACTTATGTTACTTAACAAGTGTTGCTATTGATCTCAATTGGAAACTATTTCGATGAAATTCTTTGTGATGTGCTACTTATATGCACATTACATGTGTTACTAAGCCAACCTTGGCTTTTTGATCAAAGGGTTATTCATGACAGCAATAGGAATATGTATGCGAAGGATGGAAGGAAGATTATGTTGAAACCTATGTCACTAAGTCAAGTTAGCAAGTTGCAAGACAAACTTACCTGTGGATCAAAGAAAGCTTTGGTATTGTGCAGAGGCTGATAACTCTTATTTTAAATACATTTCACATGGTGATTTTATAGCATTTCCCTTATATTTTTGGTTTTTTTTTTTATAAAGAAATTGATACTTAATTGAGTAAAGTTTTGATTTCAAGGTTTGAATGCGTTTTCAGATTGAAAACAAAGAAAATGAATCAAGTTTCACTCAGTTTGGAGTTCAAATGAATGAGTTATGAAGTTTTGAAGTTATATAAACAATAGTGGCAATTTTTTGTCAAAAAGTTACACAGTCTAAGACATAACTGTATCTCCAGGTTGTGTCCATGCAAGATTATTTTTGTACCAAGGTTAGTAAGTTATATAACTTGGGGACATAATTGTGTCCTAGGCTGTGTTTGATGACGAAAAAGGAAACTTCATACTACATTATATAAGGACTTGTGAGTTTTGAAGAGAACATTTTTTTACATTAACAAGAGAAGAGACTTGAAGAGAAGAAGGAGAAAAAGGTGGAAGCAACACCTAACTTTAAGATTGAAGAGATTTTTCATCAATAAAAGGGGTTTTACATGTTTTACTTCTTGATTTTGTTGCAATTCATTTTTAATTCCATCATGATAGCTTAAGATTCTTGTATTTAGGATTGTGGAACTTGGGGTTTCATGTGACCATTAGATTTATTGATAATTTTCAATAAAGTTTTTATCTTTCTTGATACAATTATGTGTTTTCATTGTTTATTGATATTTCTAGGATATCAATATATGATATTATGCATAATGATTAAAAAATCATATGAATACTAAGTTCTTGACATAATTGAAGAGAATTACATGTGTACTTAGAGATAAGATATATAATTCTTCTAGAAAGTTATTATTTTTGTATGGCGATTCATTGTATATTAATGCAATTTTAAATTATATTACTAAGTGAAGAGATTCCGGTAAATAATTTAAGATTAGGGTTTATATGCTTGAGAAATGTGTTAATTTCAATTGTGAATCACTCCGATCAAGAATAATAGAGATAGAATTGGATAGATTTTTAGCAATCACATGCCAAAAACTAAGGGAAACACTTCCTAAATATGTTATTTGCCTTTTTGAAGTCATTTTTAGTTTTATTGCTTCCTAAATTGCTTAGTCAAGTCTCATAATTAGATTAGTTTGTTAATTTTAGTATTTTTAATTCATTCAACCCATCATAAGTTTCCGATTAGATAATAGAGATAAGGTTAGTATTACTCAAGGTCTTTAAGGGATCAACTTGGTCTCACATCCGTTATATTAAAACTAATAGGTGCACTTGCCCTATATTAGAGTCAAACTTCAAGAAGCCATTAAGGTTGATGTGCTAACTTTTCTGTTAATTAGACAACTGCTAGAATTGTAGGAGTGGGATGAACTACCTTTAGAAGTTAGAGAACTGCTAGATGAATATGCTGACTTATTTCTAGCATAGTTGCCCAAGGGATTACCTTCTTTTTGAGGCATTGAATACTGCATTGACTTAATACGTGACATTGCTTTACTAAATAAGCCAACTTATCGGATGATTCTCGAACAAGCTATTAAGCTATAAAGACAAGTCAATGAACTATTGGAAAAAGGATATGTAAGTGAGAGCCTTAACCCATGTGCTGGACTTGTGTTGCTTGTGCCAAAGAAGGATGGAACTTAGCGTATGTTTGTAGATAGCAGAGTTGTCAACAAGATTACAATAAAGTATAGATACCCCATCCTAAGGTTGGACGATATGTTAGATGAGTTGAGTGTGCAA
Organism: Lumnitzera littorea; assembly: GCA_024138015.1. Taxonomy (NCBI): domain Eukaryota; kingdom Viridiplantae; phylum Streptophyta; class Magnoliopsida; order Myrtales; family Combretaceae; genus Lumnitzera; species Lumnitzera littorea. The sequence goes on from JAMXBB010000002.1 coordinate 55,165,572, forward strand.
GAGTGTTCAGCAAGATTAATTTGAAGTTTGGATACTACCAGATTTGAATGAGGTAAGGGGATGAATTGAAAACTACTTTTAAAACCCGACATGGCCTATACAAGTGAATGGTCATGCCTTTCAAGCTATCGTTTACTTTAACAACATCCTTGTCTATAGTATTGACTTAGTAATGTATATTGAACGTCTCAAAGTTGTTTTCGATATCCTTTAAGTAGAAAGGTAGTTTAGAAACTTGAAGAAATGTTATTTCTATTAGGAAGAAGTGATCTTCTTAGGATATGTGGTTAGAGGAGGAAGATTAAGAGTGGATGAAGAGAAGGTATGAGCTATTGTCGAGTGGCCGACCTTAACCTCTTATGTCGAGATGAGAAGTTTTCATGGATTGACATCATTCTACCGATGCCTTATCCAAGGATTCAATACAATCGTAGCATCTTTGATTGAGCTGACAATGAAGAATATAGAGTTCAAGTAGAGAGAGAAAGAGGAGAAGAGTTTTGCTAAGGTAAAAGCGAGGTTGACTTCAGCTCTGGTATTGGCTTTAGTAGACTTTGATAGGGTATTTGAGCTTGAATATGATGCGTTAAGTGTTGGCATTGGAGTTGCGTTAATGTAAGAAGGCTAACTTATCGCTTATCACAGTGAGAAGCTCAAAGGAGTGCAATTAAACAATTTTGTTTATGACAAAGAACTTTTGGCTCTAATATGAGTTCTCCGTGTATGGCAACATTATCTTCTACCAAAGGAATTTTTCATATATACAAATCATGAGTCCTTAAGATATTTGCAGAGCTAATTAAAGCTTTCCAAATGCCAAGCCAAATGGATTGAGTTCTTGAAAGGATTTAATTTCGTCATCAAATACAAGTAAGGTAAGAACAATGTAGTTGTCGATGCTTTGTCAAGAAAACATGCTTTTCTTATTGAGTTGTAGACCCGATTGTAAGGGTTTACAAGCATTAAAGAGTAATATCAGAATGACCCTCATTTTGGCCCCTTATACATGCATTATAGAGAAGGAAGAGCAGTAGATGAGTACCATATTAAGGACAGTTATCTGTTTTGAGGTAGTGTTTTGAGGTAGCAAACTGTGTGTGCTAACCTCAAACTTTAGTGAATCGAGGAGAACTTGGATGAAGACCAGCTAGATTTGATCCCAAATCCCAATTAGCTTGGCGAAGATAATAGGAATCAAACCATCGAACCCTTGACCTGAACTCAAGCCCAAGGGTTAAAAGGTATGGTTAGGTGAATTCTTTCCTTATTACCTATCATTGAGGAGTTTAAGTTGCTATAATCTACTAACTTGATGCATTAGCTAAGCTAAACCCTTTCATACTGATCATTTGTCTTTAACTATCGACCTAAACTATACTTGAGCATTAGCTTGGCTCATCTAACCATCAACTAAGCCAACCCGAATCCAAGTCATATTGAATATGTTCGAGGCAAATTCACCTTGGAAGAATTAACTGATCGGCATGACACAATCGACCTATCACCTCTGCTCAATACCTCGGCTTGATAGATACCAGACTGATTGTATGGAATTATCTTTTTTGCCAAAAAGCCATCCATCTACAAGGAGCTATATGTTTGACCAACCATGTGACAGAATCCTCTATATAAGATACTCTTTTGTTTTTTTGTATTTTCATTTTACCCTTATTATTCTTTGTACATTACTTCTTTTAGATACCATCCTTTTTAGTCATTTCCATTTTAGGAAGGTTGCCTTAATTTTTTAAGTATACATACCTACTATACATGTAGCTATAATAATCTTATATTATAATATTGAATATACTCTTTATGAACATTACTTTTGTTAGTTTGTTTGCTTACTTCACTCTTATCCTATCCTTTAAGTAAGGTTTAATAGCGAGTAACTTAATGGATTATCTCATGCATCATATCAAGTTGTGCCATGAGTTTTCGAAAGTTCCTTGGTGTGTTAGATCCTTAGAGTTGTTTGTGGGTTTGCTTGTTTTCCTTTTTATTATTTTCACGTGATTCCCATCACTTTCTTTAAGCTTAGACCCAGCCTTACAACCAACCTTATTAGTCTTTGGCTTCGGTTTGCACCACGAGGGAGCTAAGTGTGTATGGAATCCAATACCAACTGTGAACATCTTACAAGGCACAAGTGTTAGCCAACTTCATGGTAGAATACATAGGAAAGGAGGAAGCACCACTAGGAGATGACAAGCTCGTCTATACTCTCTATGTTAATGGATCATCTACCTCAAAGGGTGGAGGTACAAGTCTAGTACTTGTTGGAACGCCCAAGATTACTATCTACTATGCCCTCAAGTTCAAGTTTGACACTAGTAATAATGAATATAAATTTGAGGCACCGATAGTCGGTCTTAAGCTGGCTAAGGAGATCGGCGTTGAGCATTTACAATTTTTCTCGGACTTAATGCTCATCGTCTAACAAGTTTGAGGTGAATATGAAGCTAGGGATGATATCATGGCAAGATACTTGGAGTTGAGTTTCCTTCGTAGACCATCACAAAGATCCCTTGAATTGAAAAATCAACAGTAGATTAGCTATCTAAGCTAGCCTCTACAGGGATATAGAAGCTTGAGGTGAAGGATAGAAAGATTTTTATAGAGTACTTACTAAAGAAAAGCATAACTCTAGATTCATCTAAGGTTTTAGAGCTCATGGCAGTATTATTAGAGTTAAGCTGGATGGATCCCATCCTAAGTTACTTGGAGTAGGACACACTCCTAGAGGATAAGAGAGAGGTAAAGAAGTTGAGGTAGCATACTGCCAACTATACATTAATCAATGATGTCCTATACCATAGGAGAGTTAGCTTTCCTCTATTCGGATGCTTTTGAGCAGATGGGGGGCTATACCTCATGGAAAAGCTATATGCTAGAGTATGTAGCAACCATATTCGGGCTTAAGACCTCTACATTCGGGCTCTACGCCTTTGATATTATTGGCTTACCATAAGATAGGATGCCAAGGTCATAGCTTAGAAGCGCCCTTAGTGTAAGAAGCATGCCCTAATTAGTCATGCCCCCAGCACTAATCTTGAACCCTTAACGAATTCGTGGTCATTCGCTTAGTGGAGCATCGACATTCTTGGTGCCTTCCCTAAGGCCTTGAGAGGTTAACGATACATCATTATGGCCATCAACTACTTCACTAAGTAGGTTGAGGCTAATGCTATAGCTAAGATCATTGAGTCATTTGTTCAAAATAATATGCCTTCTAGATTTCGGGTTCCCTACGTCCTCATTATGGATAGTGGGTATCAACTCGACAACCTTAAGTCTAGAGAATTTTACGCCAAGCACCACATTATGCCACACTTCATGTCTATTGCTTACCCTTAATTGAATGACAAGTTGAAGTAGCTAATCAGATCATCTTCAAGAGCTTAAAGAAGAGGGTAGACAAAGCTTAAGGCACCTGGGCAAATGAGTTGCCCAATATCTTGTGGGGATATAAGACTACCTATCATACTTTTATAAGTGAAACACCATTTTGCCGGGCGTTTAGGTCAGAGGTAGTCCTCCCCATCTAATTAGAACTTCCTAACATCTGGACTTAAAGTTTCAATGCTATCTTAAACAAATCCTTACTACAGACTAGTGATGATGCTATAAAAGAAATCAAAGACCCCGTTATGACTCAAGTAACTGCTTACCAGCATCGAGCAGCAACATATTATGATCAAAAGGTCAAATATAAAGAGTTCAAGGTTGGTGATTTGGTCTACCAAAAGTTAGAAGCAATAGGCTCACGAGAAGAACAAGGCAAGTTGGCCTCTAATTAAGAAGATCTTATCAGGGTAAGAGAGAGCTTAAGGAATGGAGCATATAAGTTGGAGCATATAGGTTAGAGAGATTAGATGGTGAGCTCATCCCATGCACTTAGAACAATAATAACCTTAAGCTATATTTTGATTAATGTACAAATTCTTTGTAAATTATTTTAGGAATATCAACGAAAGTTCTATTCCTCATATGTGCTGTGTATGTTTACATTTTTTCCTTCTCTTACTCTCATACTAAGTCTTAGCTTTCAAAGGGTAGATGAACCCATTACTTGTATAGGTTAGAACACCATCGACTTGATCCCCTCGAGTAACCTTAGCAAAGTGAAACACCCCTTATACAATTGAAGGACTCCTACTACCTGGGTAAGTTGGAATGCCACCAACTTAACCCCCTCGAGTTAACCTCAGTAAGGGAAACATCCCTTGCATGATTGAGGAACTCCTATTACTAGGATAGGTTAGAATACCATTGACTTAAACTCCTTCAGGTAATCTTAGTAAGGGAAAATACCCCTTATACAATTGTGGAACTCGTACTACCTTGATAGGTCAGAATGCTACTGACTTAACCCTGACCTAGGTAACCTCAGTAAAGGGAGACACCCCTTACACGACTGAGGACCTCTCATGACTTAAGTAGGTCAGAGCACCACTAACCTGACCTCCCTCAAGTAACCTCAGTAAGAGAAAATATCTCTTATACAATTGAGGAACTCTTACTACCAAGGCATGTTGGAACACCACCAACCTGATCTTGATTAGGTAACTTCTATAAGGGGAAATACCCCTTATGCAATAGAGGAACTCCCCTATTAGATGCGCGTCCACAGTCAAGTGGTTAAGTACAAGCACGTAATGACTAAGTGTTAAGCTATGCCACTCAACAGGTACAATAGACCAAACAGAGCAACAAGGATATTAACAACATCGGAGAATAGAAGGTAAAGGAAAAGCTCCAATAGAAAAAATTGAATTTCATTACTTTAAAATATTTACATGATTAAGGCTAGCTTCCTGACTTAATATGTTTCTCACTTAAGTATAAGAAAAAAATAAACAAGTATAAAGAAAAAAGGGAAAAGGAGGATAGTAGTCTATCATTTCATATTAGCTAGCTTCGAGAGCTTTGAGAAGTCTAATGCATTGATACGCTTAGATGATTGATCCACTTGTGATCCTTGCACTTGAGATGTCTTGTTTAGGGCTACAAAGGGAAGGGTTGAGGTTTGCTGGATTGGGTCAGTAAGAAGATCCCCTTGACCCTAATCATCTTTAGAAGCACTTTTAGGAGTGACCTCTTGCTGAACTGCTAAGGTAGAGGTAGATGGAGGAATGTCTAGATTATCCTTAGCAGTAGGAGGGATGCCTTAGACTGAGTCAATTGCTTGGGCCGCATCTTTCTCTCTTGATTGGGCCGCCCTCTCCTCCTTATGAGTTGGAGCATCTAATGAGGCTAGCAGGCTGAGGTTGACTTCTGGATGATGTGTCAACTCCTCATTTTGAATATCTTGACTACACTCGATGGAGATGTCTACTAACTCTTTGGTTTACTAGGGAGTTGTGAAGAATTTTTGCATAGCCTTTTACTTGGCTGCCTCACTGAGTACTTCCCTATTCTCCACTTTAGAGATGATCTCCTTCATCTTCGTAGCTTCCTTTTGGAGCTCTTGGTTATTCTGCTCCAGTTTGACCTTTTGATTGACCAGCTCTAGCAAAGTTGTTTTAGTATTGTTACACTTAGATGCCTTCATTGCCAACTTGGTCTTTAGCTTAGAGATGGATGCCTCAACTTAGTATTATCCCTTTCAAGCTCTTCCTTAGACCTCCTCTCCTTGTTTAGCTTCTAAGAGAGTTGAGCTTTGGTCCTCTGCTAATCTTTCAACTGAATCTTAAGTTTGCCAACTTGCTTGGCCTCCTCCTTAGCATTAGTACGACTATACTTTGTCGCTTGCAACCTTGCCTTAAGCGAAGTCATTTGCATATAAGAGCTGCATAGATACCGGTTAGCTTTGTTAATATTTTTGTAAAATTTATTAAAGGAGGAATTTGCCTCCCTTAAGCACCTTTGTGTGCCAAACATCGCCTTACGAAGTCCTTTTACCTCATTAAGCAACGTATTGTAGTTTCCTAGTTAGAGCAACACCTGGCCATGGTACTATAAAGAAACACACAAACTGTGACCAAAGTAATGTTAATAAGGAAAAACATCAACTTAAAAAGATGAAGACTTACTTGGCGAATGAGTAAGCTTAAGTGACTTACCATTTCCATAGGTGCATCCCCTTTGATCCTTAATAGGTCTTTAAGGATGTCGCCAGGGGTAAAGGATCCCATCGAGGCTTGAACGCTAAGACACCGGTGGTGCAATATAACGTCATTACCTTAGATGTCCAACTTTAGCTTGAGAAGCTTCCCCTTGGTCCTCTATGTCTCGGATTTTTTCTCTTGAAGGCGTAGCTTCTCATTCTGGGACTCGTACTGCGCGTCCTTGAACAAGTTTGGCATTATCCCTAGATACCGAAACTTACTCAAGACCTTGTAAAAGGCATCCTTGAGGTTGTTAGTGCATCTATAGGGATGACTTGAGGGCTAGTCATACATGTATGACTGGTTGATGGGCTCTTTCCCCTTCTTCATCTTCTTTGGCTTGAGGGCGTTATCCCTAGTAGTTTCTAAGACCTTCCTTTTTTGCCTTGTTGCCTCTGCTGGGGTATTGGCTTTGGCTTCCCTCTCCTCACCTCTGTTAGATGGGGGGAGCATCATTGCATCCGGCTCATTAGTGCCGGCTGAATCATCTACCAATGTTACAGGTATAGAGGTAAGGTTAGGATTAATGGAGGGAAGGACCATGCTTATAGGCTCATATAGCTAGTAGCTTTGTAGGGGGACCAACAAGAGGAATCCCCAAAGGTAGAGCAATCGGCTTGATCAAGCTAGTTTCTCTTGCCCCCGATCTTGACCTTACGACCTTGCCCTTAGAATTGGCAACCTTAGTAGTTAACTTTGCCTTAGGCTGGTGTTGCCTCATTGGTTTAGCTTTAGAAAGGCAAGGCACCTCTACCCTTTCAGTTAGCTTCTCACTAGAAAGGAAACAAACAAACAATGTCAACATAAGGAAAGAGTATGATACTTACTCACAAAACTTTGTCGTGATTAGTATAAGCATGGAGGACCCTCCTACTCCTTAGAAAAATGTCAGACAAAGCATAATTTCAAGCAAGTCTATGCTGGCATGATGGAAGAGGTAGCTTATGCCGAGGACGAACTTATACCTTTTACCTATTTCTTCACCACAGCTTTACACATGTTAAGGAAGAGCTTGGAGATCAAGAACTTGAATTACCTCCTTACCATTTGTTCGGCATTGATCTTTTTGCCATTTCTTAGGGCCATGAAGGCATCTATTTCCTATGTAGCCTCAGCATTGTTGGGGCTAAGCTTCTTTGACCACCGGCTCAAACCAACAAAGTCTATTACATCTAGAAGTCGGCCTGCTTAATCAATTTTACCATTAGGAACTCATTTTGTCAACCCTTCAAGGATGAATATAGGCCCCTAAACAACTTTCTCCTTATACAATTTTGAAGGTGCATCTACCCATTTAGATTCTTCCACCATAAGTAGTAGTTGAAGAGTTTAGGGGTAACTCGCATCATTAACCCGCATAATGCTTAGAACACCTTTAGCACCATCTAACCATTGGGAGGAATCTATGACAGATAGCACCTATGATAATTGAAGAATTCCTTCTTGAACTCACTAAAGGGGAGGTGTATCCCAAACTCTAGATATTTTTCGAACATGGCAAAGCGCTTGCCCCATATTAAAGGCACCCTCTCTTCCCTTTGTGGCAACTACACAACTCAGCCTGGCATTGGTCTGATTGTAAAGGAGGTAAGGACTTAGTTTATTAAGGATGGTTTACTCTTACTAATCTACCCACTAGGCCCTTTATCTGTCCCTGGCTCCATGTATAAGTCTACGACATCTAGTAATATATTGCACTAATAAGTATCCTTGGGAATAGTCTTAATGAGCTTTACTCTATTCAATTCTTCTATTAGCTTCCTCATCTCCCTATCCAGTTGTACCAGTGTGGGTAAAGCTTCTTCATCCCTTCTTGGGGGGAAGTCACACTACTTATAACTTCGGAATTTGAAGATGTTATGTTGTGCTCACTAGAGTTGGCCCTTGATTACAACATCTTAATTGATGAAGTAAGGAAATGTGAAGAGCTTTAAAGAAAGTTAAGTTTTATTGGTGAAAAGAAAGAGTAAAGATGCTCAAGTTGTAGTAAAAAAGTAAGAGAAGTTATGAAAGGGTAATCTATATAAGTGATTATGGTATTTATAGGTTGAACGCTTAGGAAAGCGAATCAATAGTTATGGGGATTCGATAAGAGCGAATCCCTTTATGCATTGTGATTTAGACATGTAGGGACAGTTTTGATTTGATGGCCACGTTTAAAAGACAAAACATTCGTAATTGTACATGAATTTTGCAAAGATGTGACACCTGTCATATCTCATTAATTACACCATGAAAGCGCAAGATAAAGTAAGAATTCAAAAAGTTCCTTTCACAAGAAGTTTTCCCTAGGCCCCCTCAACTTCCGCACAGACAATAGAGCTTCTATAGGGCCATTGCTTAACATGGATAGGTTAGCTATGTTCGGCCTTGCCATTACCTTATCAATCTTGCCAGCTTAGACCATTTGGTGCCTTTGCATACTCAGCACCTCCACTATATACCCTTACTATCTGAAGCACCTAACCTATTGAATCTTTACCTTGGCTTTGGGCACTTAGTTGGGCCCATTGAGTATCTACCTTAGGGTACCCATTCAACTCAGTGCATGAGTATTCTACTATGACCTTGTATACTCTCTTTAGATTACTTAACTCTGCTCAACTTCACACATTATTAGCTTAGATTTCCTCTTGAGCGTCTTCTCTACTCAAACATCTATTGTGCCTTGTTGGCTAGCCTCTCTAAAAGTGTTAGCATGACAATTCCTCACATAAGTTACTAAATTACCATGAGTGCTCTAAGTCCAACTCGGCTATATGCTTAAGGAACTCATGCATCCTTTCTCCTTACCTCTACTTCGGCAATGAGACTGCAATAAAGAGGGGAGAGGGGAGGGGGAAAGGGGGCAAGTGTTGATAGGATATCTTAGGCTTGAGCATCTTAGGCCCATGTTGACTTACCTAAGCTCATGACCTAGCTCCCCTTTGATTTAGTTCAGTTTCCTTGCTTGTCTAGTCTGCCTCAACCTTAACCTTGGCTTTGGCTTAAGCCTACTAGATAGGCTACCTATATATTATAAGCTCCAACAATTGAAAGACAAGGATAAGGCTTGAAGAACTGGTTAGCAACCACCTCCTACAATTCAAGGCTACGTCGCCCTATACGTCTTCGCTACCTACGACTTATGGATGTGTCTTCCGCCTATTAAAGGCTCCTTAATGGTTGGCTCTACTCTTCCATAAATATCAGACCATCACTTGATAGTAAACCACTTAACACTTAGGACACTTGAGCTTTATCTTACTTCTTAGCATACTTGCTACCTCTCTTTCTATACATTACTAACTTAAGCACAGGAGAGGCCATGCCAGACGACCCTTTGTTGCCCCTCATTGGTTCTTGTTTTGCAAGCTCATTTTGTAGCATAAAACCCAAATCATCTTTAATCTCTACTAGCTAAAACCCAAAGATGATGGGATGAATTAAATCAATATCATAGAAATCATAGGCTAAAAGTATTTAACGGCTTCTTCCCTTGACAATTACAAAAGCTCAAATGTGTTTTCTTTTTTTTTTTTTTTTTCATCTTTCGTCCAACATATGAGTTGGTTGTTGAAAAATTATTATCAACTTTATATTCAATATTTTTTCCATTTCTTATAACAAATATAATTAAGTAGTCTAAATTTCTTTCTTAGCACACACATTAGAATACATCTCCTACTAGTCTTTAATTGTATGTCTTAATAGGTAATGAAGGGTGAATGACAACTAAGTAAATGGAAATAAACGTATGCAAGTGCCATAGGCACCATCCATGAAAGTGATGACTTTATGTTGGTCTTTTATAGGATGATTGGATAATCTTATTGTGTATGATACCTACGTTGTATCTGCTCGATAGGGTAGGTATTAAGGATCACATGGTAAGTTTTTGATATAGATTTTCTAGAACTTATTATCAGAGAGTAGAGTATGGGTACAAAGTAGGTATAAAGACTATAAGTACTATATATCCTTTATCTACCTTATAAAAATTATTGAACAATAGGTAATAAATGAAATGATTATACTTTAGCTAATAAATGTTTTAGTAACAAAAAAAAAAAAAGAAAAAAAAGATGAACAAATCCAATATGTTAGAAATCCTGAGCAACTAAATTTAATATCATTCCTCTTACTTTATGTTTTCTATTTTTTCTCTTATTATTTTCCATTTTTTTTTACTACATATCCCCTTGTTTATCCTATTTATTAAGTAGAAAGATTACTTAAACTTAAAATAGTGAAGGTAGAAAAATCACCTTTTTTTAATTTAATTTTGTATATTTCATAAATTTTATGTTTTCCCATTTACTAATTAATAAGGTCACATAAACTTAAAATAGTGAAAGTAGAAAAAATAATTTTTTTTAATTTTATAGATTTTATTATAAATTCTATAGGTTTTAACTAGGAAGAATTCGTTATATCTTATATAGTTTATTCTTTTGATATCTCATAAATTTGTATCTTGCAAGTTTTAGATGGTATAGATTTTAAAGTGGTTCTATGGTTCCAAACTTTGTGACTATATAACTTGGATAGATAATAGAACTTACTTACTCTATACCTGTTGAGATGCCCAAACCTAGTCGTTTACTTATTTTCTTTTTCCAATTGAAAAAAAAGAAAAAAAAAAATGGTCGGTCTGAATTGTGAAGCAGAGTCCCTTTTTACACACTAGATATCGAATTCATACTTTTGAGTCCGCCCCAAACACGGGAGTTGCGGCTGGCCCAAAATGAAGCCTTGGGGCCGAGCCCATTGAGAAGACGTCGAGAATGAAGAAAGCACTCCTCCTCTCATCAGTGACCCACTCGGATAGTTTTCTGTGCTCCTCCTCCTCCTTCCTCCTCTTCCTACCGAAACCATTCAAAATTCTTCACATTTCTTTCCGGGATTCACCACCGACTCAGATGATAGCAACGCATGCGTGTTACTCTGAGTCCTTAGAGAGAGAGAGAGAGAGAGAGAGAGAGAGAGAGAGAGAGCAAAAGAGTAAGTAAGTAGTAGTAATTGATAAAAATTAGGTGATGGGGGTGGACTACTACAAGATCCTTCAGGTAGACCGCAATGCCAAGGACGATGACCTAAAGAAAGCTTACCGCAAACTTGCCATGAAATGGCACCCCGACAAAAACCCTACGAATAAAAAAGAGGCCGAAGCCAAATTCAAACAAATCTCCGAAGCCTACGATGTATTTATTTCTCTTCCATACCCCACCTTACTCTTCTTTTTCGCTTTCTCTCTTGTCTATTTTTCTTTTCTCAATTATTATTGATCAATTGCATGAATCCCAGGTATTGAGTGATCCACAAAAACGCGCCGTTTATGATCAGTACGGCGAAGAGGGTCTCAAGAGCCAAGTGCCCCCTCCCGGTGCTTCTGGCTTCTCTGATTCCGGTGGGGCACACAATTTCAGATTTAATCCTCGGAGTGCTGATGATATTTTCTCCGAGTTTTTTGGCTTCTCGAGCCCTTTTGGGTCTATGGGAGATATGGGTGGGTCGCGTGGTGGTGCTGGGACTTCAGGATTCCCCAAGGGCTTGTTTGGGGATGATATATTTGCATCCTTCCGCGGTGGGGGCGGGGAAGGATCGGGGATGGCACTGCGGAAGACGCCTCCCATTGAGAGGACATTGCCGTGTAGTTTGGAGGATTTATATAAGGGTGGGATTTCCAAAAAGATTAAGGTTTCAAGAGATGTCTTTGATGCTTCTGGGTATGGTTACTTTTTTCATTTAGTACATGTCCATTTTGAGGTCTTAGTTTTGAAAGCATGGATTGATTTGTTAAAATGACTGCTTTGATTTTGCTTGTTTAGCCAAATTGTTTCTTTTCAGTTCGATTTGTTGAGATATTAATACTGGTTAGGAGGATTGAGTTTTAGATATATAGATGGTAAAAGTTTGAACAATGACTTGATGTGTGCTACTTTAATAGCCATTGGATTTCCATTACTCTAGATGCTTCTTTTCTTTTGTTTGTTCGAGGAGATGCATCTTCCTGCAATTCTAGGTATTTAATTTTTTTGTACATCGACAATGAACCTTGACCAATGATTGTGATTTTGCTAGGTTTTAAGTTGTATTATTGAATGAATTTCTTTAGATTGTAATTATGCTTTGTTCCTTTTCATTAGTTGAATTTCAATGAGAAATTGTTACTTAACAATGCTGTTTGAAAAAATTCTGGCTGGCAAGGAGAAACAGGGATGAAGGATGTTGCTTTTCTGTTTAGTATCTTTTTTTCCTTCAAAATTGATCTTGAATTTAGAAGTGACTTGTCCATATCACCAGTTACAGTTGTAAATTTGATGGTTCTAGTTATCTAGCTTGACCTATCTTTGGCAACAGAAGATGGGAAGCAAACAAAGAGAAAATAGAGGAATTAGATTCCTGATTTCCTTCCTTGTTAAGATGTGAAAAGCTCCAGTAATGGAGAGGAAGTTCCATTTATATTCTTTGTTGTATGTCTATAGTTGCAAAACATGTAATTTTCATTAGCATGAAAACAATAACTAAGGGTGCTTTTTTCTCAAATTTACAGGAAAATAAGAGTTATTATACCAAAATGGCATTTTTCTTCACTTTCCACACTATCCTTTCTCCATAATTTGCCAAAGAATAACGAATTTCATTTTGTGTTTGTTTCCTCTCACTTCCTTTCACCCGAATATAGTTGTGCGTTTCAACTAAGAGACAGAGCAAAACTTTGGTTCTTTTTCTGTCTTTGATTCTTGTGTTTTCAACTCCTTCTCTTTTGAGGTTGGTCATGGTGCAACAGCTGCTGAGTGGCTAAGTCCAACCTAATTCTTCTACAGTAGAGTACAAATCATTGGCTTTATCTTCACATTGGTACACCGTTGCTTAGGTGGAGATGAGAAGTATTGTTGAGATGGGAAACAAGTTGAGAAGTTTGAGAACATGCATGTTCATTTCTTATTCTGGAGACATCTGAGGGTGTTCATACCCAGGCTACAGGAGCAGATATATTGCTCACTATCTGAATTCTGTTTCAGCTAATAGATAGACAGAGCAAGACATTGGTTCTTTTACTGTCTTTGATTTCTTATGTTTTCAAGTCCTTCACTTTTGAGGTTGGTCATGGTGCAATAAGAGCTGAGTGACTAAGTCCAACCCAGCCATGTTAGACATCGGTACAAATTGTTGCTTAGGTGAAGATGAACTTGATAATTATTGTTGAGATAGGCAACAAGATGAGAAGTTCGAGAACAGCTTCTTTATTTCTTATTCAGTAGATATCTAGCAGTGTTGATAGCCAGGCTGCAGAAGCAGATGTATTGCTTGCTGTCTGAGATCTTTGATGTAGACGTAGGTTTTCCATCAGCCTGTTCCCAGTATTACCATATGCTTCATGGTGAAGTTGATTTATTTGGTGTTGGTTCTGAATCTATACAAAATAGTCTCTGAATATTTCCTGTCATTCAAGTTGCTTACAGAACATTGCTATTTAAGGCTTTCTGGAAGCTTCTATTCTGCAGGAAAACTGCATTTTACATGCATTCAAGAAATTTCACGGGAATTGGATGCATGGATACATGTATATATATAGACCTAGGATATAGTCATTGTGGAATTTTGGTGCAGGATCCAAATTCTTCAACTCTATATCCTATCTTACTGCTTTGAGAATTCTACACGTTATTTTCCAAAACTTCATCTCCTTTTTTAGTTGTGTGGCAGTGCTGCTGCATCACTAGCTATAGCCATGAGGGGGTGCACCTAAAATGTCCTTTCTCTGAGGTGCTCATTGATTTTTGATCAGTATGCAAAATGATTCATGTTTCAACTCATCTCTACTTCTGTGGCAATCTGGCGGAGCTGAAAGCTGCTAAGGATATTTTCTTTTTAACAGTGCATCAATAAATCCAATTTAATGCAAATAGAGTGGTGCAGAGGGTAAAGACATTCAAGTTTAGCATTCACAGATTGTCTGCTCTTACTCCTTTTGCCTTTCCATTTTTCTTTTTCTTTTCCAGATGAGAGAATGGATACAATATTCAACATTTCTTTATTGTCTAGAGAAGACTAGAGTACTCGTTTGTTGAACTTATAGGTCTGTCCATTTGGAGGCTGCTTGACTCCCAGGTCCCACCTGATTCAATTGTACCGTCACAATCTCACTGATGATTTTCCTCACGTTATATTACTGAAAGCTGATACAATGGTTACTCAATTCAAACGAATTAGCAGTAACCATGGAGCTAAGTTTTGATGCTTAAGTTATTGATATGGTGCAATGTGGGAATGTATTTTTGGGGTAGAGAACACAAAGCAATATATATATATATATATAAATTTTTTTCTCGTGGTATTTACTTTTGATTCTCCTTGCTTTTAGTTGTCTTTCACTGGCTTTCTGGAAGTTCTGCCTTGGAGAACATGCAAAGGCTTTTTAATATAAGGTTCGCTTGTTACATTCATTAGCTCTGCCAAAACCAACCCTACATAGTGGGAATTTGGCTGAGGAGTTGTTATAGTAATAGCTCTGCCTAAATTTTTATGTTGTAATGTCAGAAATTAGCACTGCCCATATTTTCTAAAAGCTGTTGTGTGAATTTCTTTTTTGTTTCTGCCATTTGCTAAAGATTTTGTCATTGAGTACTAAAAGATGTACTTCAAGATGAGGCTCATTTGGTGATGGTCCAGATAAAAAGGAAAAATTGAATTTGGTTGCCCTAGGTTGGTTGCATTTGCTGTTTTCACAGAATGTTTATTGCTATTTAGTTGTTGGTTTGACCTTGAAATGATTCTTATTGTGCATTTATGTCATGGGGCGTCTATACCCAAATAGATTGTGATGTAGAAGGAATTTGCAAATTTGTTGTACTGTACATTAAATTTAAATGGTACTTTTCTTGACTTGGATGTGTAATTGCTTTGTTCTTGTGGAACTAGCTGATTTGCTTTCTTATGCTGCCATAGAGCCAAAATGTGATGGACTCAAATAGTGTGAGTTAGAGTAGGACTCAGTCAAAGCATAAAAGGACAAATTGTGTTTCTTGAGCTGCTAAAATTGGGTTTATAAAGTGAATATATTATGGGGTTTTGATACATTTAGCTTTCTTGTACAGGAAACCAACTGTGGTGGAAGAAATTCTGACAATCGAGATCAAGCCAGGTTGGAAGAAAGGAACTAAAATCACTTTTCCTGAGAAGGGAAACGAAATGCGAGGATACATACCTTCAGATCTTGTATTTGTCATTGATGAGAAACCTCACGGTACTTTTAAGCGGGATGGCAATGATCTCATTGTAACTCGAAAGATATCTCTAGTGGAGGCTTTGACGGGTTACACTGCTCAAATAACAACGCTTGATGGCCGAAATCTGACCGTCCCCATAAATTCCATCATTAGTCCTACCTATGAAGAAGTTGTCAAAGGTGAGGGGATGCCTATTCCTAAGGAACCTTCCAAAAAAGGTAACTTGAGGATCAAGTTTAATATAAAGTTTCCTTCAAGGCTTACGTCAGAGCAGAAAACTGGCATCAAGAAGTTATTATCGCCATCTTAACTTCCACTTATAGGTCCTTAGAAGTCATGTAAACGTACAGTTTGATTTCTTGGTGGGTTTTATTATTTTAATGTAATTGCTGCGGCTGTGAGTTTTGGATTTGATTAGGAATGTTATTCTGGTAGCTAATTGTATTTTTTCGATTTTCTTCATTGGGTTTTTTTTTTTTTTTTTTGGCGAAATTTTTTCAGTGGGTTTGAAGTTCGATTTCTGCACTTCCAGGTTTCCAGCCTAAATCGCTTTCAGTTACATTGTTCAGGATGCAAACATATTTAGTTCAATTTGTTGTCCACCCACATTGCGTATTAACCGTGCAATATATACTGTACATTGCAAAGAATCATGATAGCATGGTCGTGTGTGCAGTCTCTTAGCGCGGGCAGGACCATATGGAGGTAGCCGCTACATGCATTATCTTTGAAGTTTCACGTATTGTTGTGTGAAGTGTAGGGAGCTCGATGAATGTGAGTCCAACTTGGCCTTTTCTTTCGTTTAAATAATAACCGGTGGAAATTACAAATAGCCTCCACTTATTGCTCTTAAACTTTCATATATTGTAAATCACTGTAACTTTGATGCTATGGTCTAAGGTTTGGAGGTTTTGAGGTACGCATTTACAAGTTTATGGGTATTTTTGCATTAAAGATAAAAGTTTAGGGGGTCATTTGGAATACATGGTGGTCATTTGCTAATTTGTTATAGTGATTTGTAATATTTAAAAATTTAAGAATAAATTTGCTCCAACGGCAAAGTTCAGTAAAGTGATTTGCATTGCTTATTATATTTTTCTTCTTATTGGTTCAATGGCATTCTTATTTAGTTGTTGTTTCTTGGTATTTAGTCACAAACTAACTCTGTCTTACACCAAAGAAAAGTATGTAAATTGTGCGGAGTTATGAAAATATGGTTTTGGTTTTGTAGAAGATGATATCACAATGTAAATTTCCTAATTAGGGTTTATATGGTTATATTTTTGGATGAGATTGTTCAATGTACCTTTTAGGTGCGTGAGAGAGAGTCAATTTGCGTAAAACTGGACGAGGAAGGAGAAACTGGATGGATTTGGTCTTTCCAGCGGCAGACAACACTGGATGGATTTGGTCTTTCTAGCGGCAGACAACAAAAGAAGAGCTGAGTTAGGTTTCGTGTGATTGAAGGAAGATTATGATTTGAGCTTTTCTAAGGGGAAAAACTATTATTTGTTCCACTAAAATTGTAACTGTAGTTGGCCAATTGCATATAACAAGTATGCCAGTGGACCTAGGAAACTAAACGCCTCACGTACTGGAATGCTATTATGATAATGGATTAGACTTTGTATACTTTAGTATTCTTGGATTGTTCTCGATAAATTGCATATTTGACATTTTGAAGAGTGATTTTAGCAGAGTTTTAACATTTGTTTTATTTTAAGCTTGTTAATTTTTTAAATGAATCAAATAAAGAAAAAGTCTCTTATTTATAAAATTTAAAAATTAATCTTATCCATCAAATATTTTTAAAATAAATGAACGAGATTAAACCTTATCATCAAAGTTTTATCCTTTTCTTCGGCTATCATGGACTTAGATATATAAGCTTGAAGGTTATGACAATTAAAAAAATAGAAGCTTATTTTCACTTTAAAAAAGTCAAAAGCATACTTTAAACGAGTCAAAACCCCTGTGATATTCACTGAAGACCCATGCTCGAAGCATCTTAAACACGCACGTGCCCTTCTGATTTTATTATTTTGCATCAAGAGGCAAAACGTGTTTCTGAGGCACGCTACCTGGCATCTGTTGTGTCTTGTTGTTCTGTTTTTTTCTCCCTAATTATCATATGGCTAAATTTCTTCGAGCTCCTTCTGAATCTTTTCACATCAGCCTGAAAGATTAATCTCCAATCTTGTTTCATATCTTTTAGCTATAGCACATCTTGCAATCTTGATGTAACAAATATCATCTGAACCCTATCAAAATTTATCATATCTTTATTCAAATCCTTGATCTCTAGCCTCAGATTCTTTCATATTAGCTACTTAAATGCCCCAATAGTCGAAAATCATTTTATGCTTACAAGCACAAAGAGCCCCAGTCAATAAGTCTTCTCCTCATCCTCTTTTTGATTATTCTTCTCTTTGATTTTTTTTTTTTCCTTCGTTCTTGATTCTTCACACTGATTGCTCCTTATTTTGTTGTAGTTGTATAGTGGTGGAGCTGAAAAGAGACAACCTATTCATCAACTCGTCTTCCATATCCGTCCATGCATTCTTCCCCGAAAACTCGATGAGATGTGCTTGATTAAGGAACTTCATTAATTCACGTCGGGTTCACCAGGACTGAACCTTTTCGCATCGTCCTTCTTTTTCATCTATTCTGTCTAGTCATTTATTTATTTTATTATTAACTTTTCTTTTCTTTTCTGTTTTTTTTTTTCTTTTTTCTTTTTTCGCTTGCTTTGGCTTTGACAGATAGGAGAAACTCGGATTCGTCAACAAGTCGAAGCAATAACCACGTGCAATCAGGCTTCGACAGTGGCAGCCTCGCCCGAACAGCAATAAGTTCTCTTTCTTCTTATTCTCTTCTTTTTTCTTCTTCTTCTTTAATTTTCCCCTCTCTAAATTAAGAAAAGTTCCATGTACGAATCGTAATATGCAGTAGGCATATAGTCTTGTTATTATAGCGTTTCTATCATCTTGTGACTCCCATTCAAACTACAGATGATGTGCCCATTCTATTCTTTTCCCGATTTAATATCGGCATGAGTTGGTCTTGTGAACACTAAACGAGCCTTGTTGTAACGTGGCCGTCATGGCTAAGTACGTTACTACTTGTTGAATGAGAAAGATCCTTGGTTATTGGATTGGATAAATCTTGCATGAGCTTATCGGCTATCATATTGATTTCTAGGACTACTCGGCATGAGTAGTATTCAACCTAAACACATTATTTGTTTATCCGTCTTTTTTTTTTTTTTTTCAATACTTTGTGCACTAAATGTCTTTTTCTGAAGTCCTTTACAACCATGGACGACATTAAATTTTCTTTGTGACAAGAGATTTTGACGTAGCTTATTACCACGAGTTATATAGAGATGTCACAGCATGGGAACAATAGTTGCGTGGGCTGCTCTGAATTATGACACAGTGTAAAGAAGTCTAGGGTTTGCTATGAAGGAAGAAAAAGAAGTTAATAGAAGACAAGATAAATTGCTAAGTTTGGAAGCAAAGTCTTTGGAGGTCCCTGCTGATAGAAAGGAATTAGATGTGTTTAGATTGGGCCAAGGCCCACCAGCCCTTAATTGCAAACAACTCAACCCAATAAATAAATAGGCCTATAATAATAGTGCTACCTGTCTTAGCCGAATTCATATTTTCAGTTTATCGTTAAATTTAGATTTCTTAGATTTCATCTACTAGTAATTGCATTGGTGAGGTGTCACATGGACAAAACCGCCAAAATATTCTATCCATAGGGAGGATTACAGCTATATAACAGAATTCATGTATAGCAAAGGTTATGAAAAATATCAAGAATTCCTCTCATATGTGAATGTTATATTTGTTGCATGTGTGAATTGATTGCGCATTGACATGGTCAATTTCTAGCACATGCCACAACTAGTATTGGAGCATAGTGGTGTGCCATGGTGGACATTGAACCTAGTTTGGATGAGAAGCTGAAGGAACCATTACTAAAAGCTTGAAGCCTATTACTGAGAACATGTGAAGATTATAGGAATGGCTAGACAAGATGAATGTGTGCATTATGGAGCTTCGAGCTCAACAAGCAGCTAATTCGATTCCCTTCAGATCAACAATGCCTAATCTAGGCAAAACATCTACAATAGAAAAGGAGCTAAGGTTAGCTAAAATTTTACAAACTCCAACACAATTACCACTGCAAACCTAAATACCAAAGGTTGAGTTTCCCACATTTGATGGTGAGGGATTCAAGGATTGGCTATATAAGGTTGAACAACACTTTGAACTTGATAAGACTCTAGAAGATTGGAAGGTTTGGTTGGGTTCTATACACTTAGATGGGATTGCTCTTAAATGGTACCATTATTACTCTTAGAATAATACCTAAGAGCTTAGGTGGGAAGAATTGTCTATAGTTATGCTAGAAAGATTTGGTGGGAAGGCTTATGAGGACCTAGTTACGGAGTTGAAGGAATTGGTGTAGACCAATACTCTCCAGGAGTACATGGAGGAGTTTCAATATCTTACCATACAGGTCTAACTCGTTGAACCTACACTTATTAGTTTTTTCTTAGGCAGACTTGAACCTTCTATCCAATTTTCAGTTCGAATGTTTAGACCAACTAACCTACAAGATGCCTATACTTTAGCTAAGTTGCAAGAAACCAATCTTCTACTATCCAGCTAACCCTTGAAACCCACCAGAATTATGCAACCCAACACTACTTACAGCCCCCCATACTTGCCTGCTCTAAGATCAAAACCCAACCCTAATTACGTCCGATGAAACCGCCCCACATAGACCAACACTTCCACCAACATATAGCCCAACCGAAACACAAACATAGCCCCATAACCTCAAAGGACCCTAAGAAGATTGACCCTTGAGGAGTTGGATGAGAAGAGAAGAAAAAAAATTGTGTTTTTGGTGTGATGAAACATTCATACTTAGTCATAAGTGTAGAAATAGAAGGTTGAACATGTTAATTGTTGAAGAAGAGGATGAAGGGGAGCCTACGATGTAAGAACCAAAGGTTACTGAGGAGATAGAATTAGAGTTATTTAAAATTACCTTATGTGCTATGAAAGAGATATTAAAAAGGATAGTGATTGCATGAGAGTATCTAGATATTACAAAAAAAGGAGACTCAACATACTCATTGACATTAGGAGTTCCTTAAATTTTATGGACGATAGATTAGCCAGGGGATTGGGGTGCAAATTTGATCAGATTGCACTAGTCAAAGTAACTCTAGTAAATAGTTCACAAATTTCTAGTGACTTAAAAATCAACATAATTGCTTAAAACATGCAAAGCATTGAGTTTGTAACTAAAGTTTACCTACTAAAGCTGTCTGGGTATGACCTAATATTGGGATTTCCATGGCTCTTGCAACTTAGAACTATTCACTAGAATTTCCAGCAGATGACCATGGATTTCATACTTGGTGAGCAGCCTTGTTGCTTAGAGGCAAAACTAGAAGCCCTGTGAGAAATTGAAGGTAAGTCCTTATCCAAGTTATTAGAAACTAAAAATGAAGTTGAAATATAGTGTTGGATTACTTGTGGAAGGGAGATTAGTAAGGAGGATATTTAGCAAGAATGTTTACATCCTAGTTTGATAAATTTGCTAGAGAAATATTATGAATTGTTTGATGACCCTAAGGGATTACCACCAAGAAGAGAATTTGACCATAGAATACACTTACAAGAAGGCTCTAAACCGGTTAATGTTAGGCCTTATATGCACTCAGCAGTTTAAAAAGATGTATTGGAGAGTATGGTAAAAGAAATGATTGGAAATGGAATAATCCGATCGAGTTGCAACCCCTTTGCATCTCTAGTAGTGTTAGTAAAAAAGAAAGACCACACTTGGAGGATGTGCATTGACTATTGGGAGCTTAATCATCACATTATCAAGGATAGGTTCCCTATACCCATTATTGAAGACCTTTTTGATGAATTAGGTGGTGCTAGCTAGTTCTCAAAACTTGATTTACAATTCGAATTCCGTTAAATCCAAATATATTTAGATGATATCTACAAAACAACTTTCAAAACACATGAAGGGCATTATAAGTATGTGGTTATACCCTTTGGACTAACCAATGCCTTCTCATCCTTCCAAGGCCTCATAAACCATATTTTGAAGGAGCAATTGAGGATGAATGTTTTGGTGTTCTTCGACAATATACTTGTTTATAGCAAATCTATTGGAGAACATCTTGCACATCTAAAGGAAGTGTTTGAAATTCTCAAGAAGGAGGTTTGCACTTAAAGTGGAGTAAATGTACTTTTGGTGCAACACGGATTAAGTACTTAGGCCATATCATAGACAAAAGTGGGGTTGCTATTGCTTTAAAAAGGTAGAGGCTATTGTGAATTGGTTGATTCCTAAAACACTAAAGGAATTGAGAGGGTTCTTAGGAAACTTTGGTTAGAATCAAGAGGCTAAGTTGGCCTTTAACTGCTTGAAGGGTGCTTTAACAAATGCATTGGTCCTAAAGTTACCGAATTACTCTAAGATGTTTGTGATTGAAACCGATGTGTGTGGAGATGGTCTAGGGGTTGTTTTAACACAATAAGGCCATCTAATCGCTTACTTAAGTAAGACCTTATCTTCCAAATAGGTTGAACTTTCTACATGTGAAAAAGAATTGATGGCTTTGGTATATGCTATCGAGAAATGGAGACATTACCTTATTGGAATGCACTTTATAATTAAAACAGACCACCATAGCCTTAAGTACCTACTGAGGCAAAGATTAGTCACTCTTATCTAACAAAAGTGGCTAACTAAATTACTAAGACTTGACTATGAAATACAATTCAAGTTAGGAAGGGCTAATAGTTTTGTAGATGCGTTAATAAGAGTGTGGAATGCAATATTGCCAAATATGAGGGTCACTTTGGTGTCTTCAGAGCTTTTAGGGAGGATTAAGAAGAGTTAGGTCACTTTGGGTGGCTATGAAGACATCATTGCAAGGTTGAAGGATGGTTGAACTAGTAGCCATTTCACATAGGGAAATGGGATGCTAAAGAGGAAGGGTAAGCTAGTCATTGGACCTTAACTAGATTTGAAACTCACCTTATTGAGGATCTATCACGATAATACGGTAGGTGGGCACTTAGGGGCATTTGCTACTTATAAAAGATTGAGTACAATGTTTTATTGGCTTAAAATGGAGAAGGAAGTGAGGAGATATGTTAGGGAATGCAACATTTGCCAAAAGTTTAGGATATAGAATGTAGCTTACTTAGGGCTATTACAACTGCTACCCATTCCAAGAGAGTTTTGGACTAAGGTAAATCTTGATTTTATTGAGGGACTTTATAAGTCTAATGGAAGGGACATCATACTAGTTGTAGTAGATATACTAAGTATGGGCACTTTATTGCGTTGTCCCATCCATATTTGACATCACAAGAGGCTTAGGCATACATGGATAACGTGTTCAAGCTTTATGGGCTTCTCAAGAGCATGGTAAGTAACTAGGATCCCACATTTCTTAGTTCTTTCTAGCAGGAGTTCTTTAGACTCCAAGGCATGGGGTTACACCTAAGCATGACCTATTACCCACAAACCGATAGGCAAATGAAGGCTATAAATAAGTGTGTAGAAACCTGTTAATAATGTATGACTGGGGAAAACCCAAGGAGATGGTCTTACTACTTGACATTGGCAAAGTGGTGGTATAATACTTACTACCATACTAGTACTAAATGGACACCTTTCGAAGTGCTTTACAAGTACTTACCCCCAATCCATTTACCTTACATCAGTAGTGATTCAAGAAATCCTATGGTAGACAAAGAACTAACTAATAGAGAAGATATTGTCAAGATGCTTTGCTTCCACTTGAAGCAAGCCTAAAATAGAATGAAACAATAAGAAGACAAGCAAAGGACTAAAAGAGTTTCCAAGATTGGTGACTAGGTGTTACTCAAGTTGCAACCATATAAGCAAATTAGTATGAAAATAAGGCAAGATTAGAAGTTTTTACCTAAGTTCTTTGGACCATACAAAGTCCTAGACCACATCGGAGAGGTGGCGTACTACCTTAATCTTCCTTTTGAAGTTACAATACATCTTACCTTCCATGTCTCATAGTTGAAAAAGTACTATGGCATGCACCCAATTACGACCATCAACCTACTTGCAAGCATCATAGGTGACGAGTTAGTGGTAGAGAAGTTCTTAGACAGGAAGATAGTAAAATGGAAAAATGTTGCAGACACTATGGTCCTTATACAATGGTCTGGAAGTCCTTTGAGTGATGCAACTTGGGAGTATTTTTCAGACCTCAAGCTTAGGTTCCCTTATTTACCCTTATGGATAAGGGTATTGAAGGGGGAGGGGATGTCATGGTGAAAAGAAGCTTAGGGTTTGCTATGAAGGAAGAAAAAGAAGTTAGTAGAAGACAAGACAAATTGCTAAGTTTTGAAGCTTAGTATTTGGAGTTTCCTACCAACAAAAAGGAGTCAAATGTGTTTAGACTGGGCCAAGGCCCACTAACCCTTAATTGCAAACACCTCAACCTAATAAATTAATAGGCCTAGATAATAGTGCTACCTACCTTAGTTGAATTTATATTTTCAATTTAATGCTAAATTTAGATTTCCTAGATTTCATGCATATGCTACTAGTAACTGCATTGGTAAGGTGTCATATGGACATAACCACTAGAATATTCTATCCATAGGGAGGATTACAACTATGTAACACAATTCTGTATACAGCAAAGGTTATGAAAAATATCGAGAATTCCTTTTGTATGTGAATGTTTTATGTGTTATGTGAGTGAATTGATTATGCATTGACATGGTGAATTCTTAACGCCTACCATAAATTCCTTCTCTCTCTCTCTTTCTCTCTCTTTTCTATCTACTTATATCAAAGCTTATAGATGACACTTGAGCTTTTATAATTTTTTGACTTTGAATGTGTAATGATGATAAATATGTAAACCTCAATATTACACCCAAGCTAACATAGATTGTCACTTCTTTAAGTCATATATATATATATATATTCTCTTTTGAATGAAGAACTAAACACATTGTGTTGCTGTTTTGAATAAAGGCTTGTCTTGTAAAACAATTTTCCAATTCTCAATTGTGCCTGTATAAAAATTGATTCATCGAAATCCAACCTTTTTAATTGCTGGATTAATAACATGTTACTATTGAACATTTATGATATCGTGAATGGCATATGAGTTGGAGAACTGAATTGCTCCCTCCAAACCTATTAATTGAATGGGAGGATTACTTTCTAACTACCTTATCTTCATATGTTCACACTTACAAATTATTGAAATCGCAATATCTCTGTCCCTAACACATGCTTAATATTTCATGGATAGAGTCTATCTAAGTTCAACTGGCTATAATTACTTTGTAGGAAATAGAGCTTCTAAAGAAAGGGTATCACAATATCTTAATGAGACATGTCCATAACAAAAAGCTCCATCATCAAATTTCATATGCTTTATTTATTCACTTGAAATAAGTTTTTGTGTATATCTCTAAATTTACATGTTTTTTTTTTCCTTTTAGGATAATTCTTAGTTTCATTTCATTTTAAGGCTATGCTTTATTATTCAAATGGGCCTGTGGTTAACATTGAGTGTTAGCTTAGATTTCCAAAGTCTAATAATTTATTTAGGCCTTCGGTTAACCTTAGGTGTTACTATGTATTCTTAAAATCTAATTGACCTTGGTTAACCAATGGTGTTTTCATGGATTCTCAATCTCATTAACCATAGCTACGTCTAAGAGTAGCCAACCTAAGACTATTGGAGATTGAATATAAAAAATTCCATCTCCTTGTATTGACCAGATTAACAACTTGATCAAAGGAGATTCTTTTGGTATCTGAGTTAGTTCTCAAGAGAAGCATATGACCATGCTTATTGACAACTCACTCAAGTTCATCACTCCAGAAGTGTAGTTGGAGGTCAAATAGTTGGTGAAAGAAGAGTATGTACTTCATTTTTATAACGAAAGGAAAGAGTTGCCTCTTCCTTATACCCATGTCTCCTTTCCAAAGTAAATGATTGATGGATGGTACTCATAGGTGCAATACATTATGAGGCATGAACACCATGCCTTGTTATTACATGAGGCTAAGATTTTTGATGCCATTGCTGTGACTTTATGACTTAGTTTCACAAAAATGGAAGATGTGAAGATTTAGCGAGCCATAATAGCTAAGTGAAGTATACAGACTCACACATTTATAGCTTCATGGGGGAATTTACACCAACCTAGAGGACATCTTTTTATTGTTGAAGCTTTGGGATTTTGGGAGTATGGAAGTCATAGTTGCTTTATCTACTCCTAAGGACTAACATGTACATTTGTCTCTATTAGCAGCTATCAAGTCGACTAAGACTTTCTCAGAAAGGTCTACATTTACTCTATGGATTGAGTATTTCTTTCGCGATACTACTTTCCAAGGCCTATGTTACAAAACCAGGTGAGCATTGACCACTTTTTTAGTCAGGATTATGTTCATTGTACTTATAGAATACCTTAACTCCTATATGTATATTTTTTGATAGGTATGAACTTATAGCATTTGTTTCCTTATAGTTGTCTATGTACTTCTTCCCATGAGGTCCTAAGGATGGGTTTGTCACTCATCTATTTCCATCGGTGATCTGTATGTCTCGATAGGAGTGCTTTGCCTTAGTACCCCTTTATTTGGGTTCCCTATATTTCCGTTTGGATTTGTTTCACCATGCCTCTATTCATTCAATGGGCCGTTAGACATCATTATGCTATGTGACTATTATCTTTCTTTAACTTTTATTTTGTGAGATGTTTAGGAGCCATTTTTCATCTCTAAACTTGAACACCAAGCCCAACTCAATTTGACCATGATCATGGGTGATAGCATAAAATTAGCATATACATTCTATAATTATTTTGTGCTATTTTGGATATTAATATAGTTAATTTTATAGTATTTTGAGCTTAATTAGTTTAATTTTCACTTTAAGAGACTTTAAGAGCATTTTATGAATTTTCAAGGGTTTTATCAAGTTTTGGAGTATTCTGAAGTAAATGTGGTAATTAAGGAATGAAGTGGAAGAATTTCGAACAAGGAATGTAGTTTGGAAATAACATTGTTGAAGACTATGACTATAGTTCATGCATGTGTTCCCTTTGTCAACAAATTTTGTTAAATTTTGAAGATTTTGGATAAAGTGAAAGTACAGGCCCAAACATCACGGTTGTGTACCTAGACCGTGGACTTGCCATGATTTTAGAATATTTTATTTTAGTTAGGTTTTCTTTATTAATCTTGGTCCATTTACTTTAAATAAATGTCTAGACCTAAATTTATAGAGAGAGCCCTTTTAGGGCAAGAGTTAGTAGGGTAAAGAATTATAAGGAGGTTTCTCTACTCTTTTCTTTTAATTTATTATTATGTCTTTATTTTGAATTTTGAGTAAATCATTGTTGAACTTTATGTTCTAAGGTAACTTTTATTATGAATAAAACTCAATCTATGATTTTGCATATAGTGATCTAATTGTATTTTTTTTTTTATTGTTTGCTTTAATTCAATATATCAATGTAAATTATTGCTAAAGTTTATTTTAGAGTTTGCAAGAGTATGCAACATGATTGATTGATACAATTAGGCAAAACTGGCTAGCAAAAATTTTTAGTGGATTCTTTTTTTTGGGATTAAGACAACTTAATAATGGGATTCAAGAGTGTGATGTAATCTTGTAGTGCTTTATTTAGAAGCAATTCAAGTAAAGAGAGTTTAAAGGTTAGGAATTAATTAAGAGATGTGAGTTTGGTTAGTTCATAATAGGAATCCCCATGGTCTAATATTGCAACTAAGATTGAATTAATCACTCAAAAATAAATAGTAAACAATACTAAAGATTTATAAAGGAACATATTCCCATTTTATTAATTTAATTGTTCTATTTATTTCTTGTTCTTGTTCTAATTTTTATTATTTATGTTTATATTTGTTAATGTTAATCTTTTTGTTATTTTACTTGTTTGTTATTGCAATCTTTAATTTTGCCTTTAAGTATTCAATTAGATCTTATATTGTATAAGTTAGGTAATTGAGCAATTTGGGGATACAACTGCTACAAATAATTATATAATACTTCCATCTAAAGTTCCTTGTGAAATCAGCACTCAAAGTTATAATTCGTTTTATCCATATTATAACTTCACTAAGTGCACTACTTACAGTTAGTGAACGCTTACTTAAGTTTTTGATACAATTGCTGAGGAACCAATAAAGTAGACTAATTAGAAATTTAGCAAAAACCATAGGTTTCCGATTATTATAACATATCTATAGTATTTCTTTTCTTTAGTTACTTTTGGTATTTTTCTTCCTTACATTTTTTCTAATTTCTAATTTCTTTTTCACTTTATGACCAAGAGTAACTATAGAAATCTTGTGGAATTTGATTTGGAAATTGATAGGACTATATGATATCTTCATAGGAGAGTTTGTGAAACCATGGATTTAATTAATTAAGGTTTGCCACTACGATTAAAAGAAGAGTTAGAGGATTTAGAAAGTGAGTAAGAAGATGAAATTAAAAACATCGCATTGAACAATAATATTGATGAAGCCAACAAGACCCTTAAGGAGTTTGCCAAACATTTGGTGATTTGAGTTGAGTCTAGCATCACAAAGCTCGTAGTTTAAGAAACCAATTTCTAGATTCAACCAAATGTCATCTAGATGGTCCAACAATTCATTTAGTTTAACAAATTGGTTGACGAGGACCTTAACAACCATATCTTTTGTTTCCTCGAGATTTGCAATACGTTTAAAATTAATGATGTCTTAGATAATGCTATAAGACTAAGGTTATTTTCATTCTCTTTATGAGGTAACACTAAGTGGTGGCTCAATTCTTTACTTAAAGGTTTTATTATAACGTAGGAATTTTTAGTAGAAAAATTTCTATGGAATTTTTAGTAGAAAAATTTCTATGGAATTTTCCTACTCACTAAGATGGTGAAATTTAGAAATAATATTTCTGCTTTTGCCCAAATTGATGATAAGAACCTTTATGATAAATGTGAGAGATTTAAGGAGTTATTGAGGAGTTGTCCACAGTACGGATTACCTCAGTGTATGCAAATTCAGACATGCTATAATGGACTTAGTTATTTTATGCGAAAAATGATCAATGCTAAAGTTGGAGGCACTATAACTACTAAGACACCAGATGAGGCTCAAAAGCTGATTGAGGGCATGATGATGAATAATTTGCAATGAGATAATCTGAGATCGAATGTGAAGGCATTTGGGATGTACAAAGTTGATTATGTGACTATGTTAATCGCTTAGGTTAGGAGTTTAAGTAAAAAGATTGAACGAATAATGAAACTAGTTAATTTAATGGAGGATGAAATTTTAGTTGAAGTTGAAGATGTGAACTTTATTGCTAACTGTTCTATGAATAATCCTTTCAGCTATATGTATAACCTAGGTTAGAGAAATCACCTTAATTTCTCTTGGTGAGGTTGCTAGCAGTAGCAGTGGCAAAATCGAAATGTTTAATTATAGAAGAAGGCCTTTAATGTTGAGAAATTGTTAAATTGATTCATCTAGAGTTCATATGTGTGTTTTCAAGCAAATGAAGCTGCACTAATGAATAGTGAAGCTTTGTTGAGGAGTTTGAAGAACCAATTAGGATAGTTAGCTAAGATAATTACTAATAGATCATAATGAAGTTTACTTAAAAATACCGGGCTGAATCCTAAACCAATGGGTTCGGAACTAAAGTGGAGGAAGAAAAGTTAACCGTCGAGCTAATGATGTACAACAACAGTGCTCTTTAGAAGGCAGCCTAAGTTTAATCTATTTAATTTTTAGTTATTTCATTTATTTCGTGTCTTGTCAACAAGTTAGTTTGAGTATCAAATTTCTAAGTTAGTGTTTCTCTTTACTATGAATGATTTTCATTAAAAACAATTATTGGATTTTATTTAGGCAATAGTAATTATGCAGTTGTCATTCAATTTGATTGTTATTTAATTTATTTTTGTGCTTTAATTCATGCTAATCTTGTGTTTTTCAAGTAATTTCAAGAAAAGAGTTGAAGGAAAGCAAAGCGGGCTTAAATTTGCAAAATTATGAGAAGAATAAGGCCAAATTCCACGATCATAGACTTGGAATGTGATCCTCTTGAAATTAATTTGGAGAGGAATTTAAAGAATTTTTAGATGAGAGGCAAATGGCCAAGATCACACCCATGATCCTTGATAGTGGACATGCCATAGTTTGCAATACTAATACAAAGGGAAGGACCATGACCATACTCTATGGTTGTGATGCTTGCCTTTGGTCTCCTTTGAATTCAAAAACCACGGGCATTCCTTTTCCTTTTCATTTTAAACTTACATACTCTCTCCCAAAAAAACATTCTTCTTTCATTTTTTCCTCTACACTCACACCTAAATCTTGCAAAACTTTACGATCCAACACCATACACTATGAATCTAAAGTACTTATATCATCCTTATTTATTTATTTTCTTAGATTTGTTGCCATTGTGTATAAAAATGAGATTTTTAGTTAGGGTTTCATGAAAACACTTTGGCTTACATGTGTGGAAATCTTAGTTTCTACGAGCGATTTAAGATAGATAATGTGAAGAAACATGTTATCTATTCATTGTTTACTAGAAATCACTTGAAAAATGCATACTTATTAAGGATTGAATGTGAGACTTGTTTTCCATATTGAAATAAAGTGAAGAAAAGTGAGTGAAAGTGATGGAAATCACGATATTGATGTTGTTCTTGGCATGTGATGTATGCAATTCATGTAGGAATATAGAAACTTATTGTGAATTAAATTTTTGTGCAACTAGAGTAACTCTTAGAATTCATGAACTTAGCAATGTTAATTAAGATCGTCGATGTGAAACTTTATTAAACACGCTGGAGAGTTTATATGATGATTATGGAATTGTTATTGAAGCAATTGCACAAGTAATAAATCATAGAAAACAAGTCTCAAGAAGTTGTATATTGAATGCTAGTATTCATGTCAATAGAGATTTTGAAAATATAAGATCAATTCAAGATTAAATTAGCATTTACAAAATCCTACAATTTTGTTAATCCATGATTTTAGATATAATGAGCATTCCATTATTAAATCTTTTGCTAATTTAAGAATTTCCTATGTTGCTTAATTGGATAAATTGGCAATAAATTAGGAATGATGTTTAAATCTTATTAAATTTTTAAATTAGCCATTATTTATGTAACATGACTTGTTTCTTTTTATCAAATTTGAATTCCTTTCTTTTTGATTTTAGATCATGTCAAGGGTAAAATACACCATGCGTAAGAATTTAAGTGCCTTCCCTATACACTTGCTTTCGATGTGTCATCACTCTTGGTAATAGAAGAGATCTTCCACTTGTCTAAGATGGAAATTTGCTAGACCATATATTTGAGTTAAGATTCACTTGTGTAGGTTAGCCATGATGCAAGAGTCTTGTAGTTAATTAAGTTTAGGATGTGATGGGGACCAACTTCTAATGATTAATGTTAACACTGAAGATGCTTAGTACATTGAGGTTAGCTTTTGATAATATAAAACTTTGTAGACAAAATACTTTATGCTTTAGGTGTAATGGTAAAGAGTTGACCATGTCATTTGATGAGTTGGCTGTTAGGATGGTCTTTATTCTATGAATTATGTTAAGACTCAAGAGTATATGGAGCTACCATATAAGCTACCTAAAGATATGTATGAATAGTTTACTTAGGCTAATTTAACTCACGATGGAGGAGCTTATGACCTAAGAAGGTCTATGGCTTCTAAGTTGAGCAATTTGGCTCTCAGATTGGTTCATTATATTTTGGTTAGGGGATTTACAAGAAGAATGAATAGTCAGGGGGGTTGTTAATGAGAGGAACATTCTATCTTTGCATAGCATTGCTAATTGACGACCCATAAATTTGTGTGTTAGGATGGCTTGGTTCCTAGCTTGGTTCCTTAGGAACCAAGCTATTAAGGGTTGTTTAGGTTTTATTTTTGCAGGTCCCTTTGTTATTAGGTTGGCTAGAAACACTCCTTGTCATCATGGCATTCCTTGCATGTTGGAATTAGATTCCCTTGCTCCCTTGACTTACGATTCCATCAAGGCCATGAAGCTTCCTCCCGCACCTGAGGGTCTACTTCTTAAGTCTTTTAGTGATGCCACATCTTCGTCATCCTAGTCGCAATTCAATTCATCATCTTCTTCAGTATTTAACACACTTAAGAAGATTGTGAGAAAGATATTGAAGAAGCAGTAGATTTTGATACATAAGATCAATCATGCTGAGGTTAGACAAGATGCACTCTTTGCTCATCTATGAGTCCAACCACCACCATCACCATCCATGCTAGAGCCTAAATTAGATGAGGGGTTAAAAGCGGATGAGATTGAGGAAGAGGATGAAGAATGATTTTTTTCCCTTTGCATTTTTATCTTTTAAAAAGACTTAGTTTGAATTTTTCTAGTTTAGATGAATGTACTCATAACCTATTTGCTATTACTCTTTTTCTTTAATTGTTTGATCTTTTGATATTTTGTAAGTTAGGATATTAAGAATTTGGCACTTGAATTAGAAGCTTTATTTAGTGTTTTTTTTTTCTTAACTTCTTTTTTCATTTTTCTAGTTAATTTGTTTTGTTAGATGCAAAGAAAACTATGCGCTTAATTGGATCAATGGAATTTAGATTTTGGACTTCAGATTTTTCTTAAGAATCAATGTTAAAACTGGGGAAGTCCCAATTCTTTTTCTTTGCTATTTTTATTTTTCTCCCACTTGTATTTTGATTTTCTTTATTATCATGTACATTGAGGACAATGTATAACTTAGATGTGGGGGGGGGGGGGGGGGGGGGGGTAGGGGGGAGGAAGGATATGTTTTGTATG
>JAMXBB010000002.1:55202783-55306218 GCA_024138015.1 Lumnitzera littorea
CCAACTTAGAAGAATATGGGTCCTAGTTAACCTCTAATTCCGCTATTGCCTAATAAGCAAAAGGTGGTAGGATAGAAGAAGAAGAAGACTCTGGTGATGAGGGGGATGGGTCTAAAGAAGGAGAAAGTGATGATTTGGAGGAGCCTAAGGAGCTCAGCAAGAAGCAACGAGACAAGGGGCTGGGAATGAGAGTGAAGAAGGGTCATCTAAAGAGGACAATGATGGCTTGGATAGGTAGACTGAAGCCGATGATGACAGGCTTGTTTTCTTTCTTTTTTTTTTATTTTGTTTATTTTTAGACTTATTAACTAGTTGTGAGCTTAACCTCAATGATGTATTTTTTAATGGAGACTCTCATATCATGTGTTTGTTATGTTTTGTTTTCGTTTTGTCTTAATGGCCATGTCTCTTTTCTTGTTCCATTTTTTGTGGTGTATGAAGGATGTACTATATGATGGTTTAAGACCTAACGCATTGATCGAACTTCACATAAGGGAGTCTAGTTCTTTTTTTTTTTTTTTTTTGTTTTGTTTTGTAGTTTCCCTTTTCTTATGACTATTTGTGTTTTCCTTCCTCAAACATTGAGGACAATGTCTCTCTCTAAGTGTGGGAAAGGGTTAACACCTATTATTAGACCCTACTTAAGTTTGTTTGTTTCAAGTTAATAAGATTGTGGATTTGACAAAATAGTAGTCAATTTTGTGAGTTAATTTTATGCCTTACTCACTTCTTGTGGAATTAGTGTATATGATCAAAATTATGGGATAGAATCTAAGTGAAGCACACTTACTTACTATTTAACAAATGAATTTAGAGGTTAGATGTGGCTTGGAGTCTTTTGTTCAAAGTTAAATGGTTATGTTTCTAAACTTATTGAGTAGTATATTTACTCAATTACTTTTGGAGCTCATTTAATCTTGAATGAAAAGGACAAATGAAATGATTCACTTATTGATGTTTCTTAAGAATCTCTTCAAAATAGAATAAATTGAAGTATATAAGGACGGAATTAGTAAGGGCAGGCTTTGGTTCCTTAGAAGAGTAAAGTCTGACCCCACTGTTAATTTTCATCTTTACAACTTTATAATAAGAATATATAAGGATTGAATTAGTAAGGGTGGGCTTTGGTCCCTTAGGAGAGTAAAGTTTGACTTTGCTGCTAATCTTTATCCTTATAACTAAGTTAGTAAGGGTAGGTTTTGGTCCCTTAGAAGAGTGAAGTTTGATCCCATTGCTAATCTTTGGTTTTTATTCTTCTATTGAAAAAAAAAAATGAAGAAAGAAAAAGAAAAAGAAAAGAAAAGAAAATTTGAAGTGTGTAATGTGTAAGTTGTCTTTGAAGAGATTCAATAGAAGAAGTAGAAATACAAGAGAAAGTAGATGAAATTGAAGGGTTTTTATTGTGCTTAAGAAGTAATTGAAGGGTTTTTATACACTTACGAAAGTGGATGAAATATAACCAATTTTCTTTTGTTATATTTGACTTTGTGTTGACTTTGTATCTTTTGAAGCTAACATTAAGTAGTAAGGGTAGAGTGCGTTTTATTTGATTAGTCTTAGAATATTGGTTTGTGTATTCTAAGAACATAATGTGGTAGGCATGAAATTGATCCATTAGGAATGCTTTATCAAATATGCAATTGAAAAAAAAGTTATTGAGTTCATGGATTGTTTTTGAATACTTACTTAAGGACAAGCAAAGCTTAAGTGTAGGGAATTTTTATAAGAGTAAATTGCTCTACACATTTGAGACACATTTAGACATAAATTGTTTATAATTGTATTCATTTCTAAAGTTCTTAGTACTTATTTGAGTAATATATCAATTTTAGATGATTCAAGAGTAAGGAGATGATATTTATTTAAGATAAAGTGAAGAGGAGATGAAATTACACAAAACAAGGAGATTTGGAACAATCACAGGCATGATAAAAGAAGATTTGAGTGCTGAGTGCTCATCACTCTATCCATCATGGCTTGATTAAGGGAGTGACTAAGGTTGAAGCTATTTTTCTACCTATTCATTACGATCATGATTCCATCTCAGAAGGACGATCACACCCTTAATCACAGGTATGATGAGGTGGAATGTTTGCGATGAGAAGATCACTTCTCGAGTTTCAAGTATGATGAGAGTGGACATGATGATTCTTTTTAAATTGTTTCACATGAACTGGTGTGTGCAACAGGTCTTAACACCAAGAGGTGTCTTAAAGTGGTGTATTTTGAGCCTTTGATGAGAAGAATATAAATATACTACAATTTTTAGACGGAAGGAGTAGGATCTCATCATAACACGTCACAATGCATCACCACCCCACAACATACCCATTCAACTACCTTGTACCATTTTGTGTTTTATTTTGTTGTTCTTTAATTCAATCATTAGTGTAAATTGTATTCTTCCCAGAATTACTTGAGAGAGTCAATAGGGCTTTGTTGTTTGTGTATTTGTGAAACTTCTATAGTGGAATAAAAAGGGGTTTTTATTTTTTACTTATTCCATGTTTTATTTCCATTTAATTATGATTCTTGCTAGTTTATGTTATTGTTTTATCATGTGTGAGTAGTACATTAGGATTAGCTACATCTGCTTAGTATGATTAAGTGCATGGAATAATAGTTTCCTAATGTTTGTTATTCCTAGTGAATTGAACTTAGTTAATCTAAGTACGGTGTAGTGTACAACATTGGCTTAGGCCAGATTTCAATAGAATATGTTGAGAGACAATTCTATTGAATAGATCTAATTTATTAGAACACCTTACTCTTGATAGTAGAGATATTGTTAGGAAAGTTGTTTCATTATTAGGGAAATTGACAATTTAACATATCATTAATGTGATCCAAGTTGGCTGTTAATTTAGAAGAGATTCTAATAGACACAATTAGGATTAGACGTAAGCAATTCTGAGAAAAATGCTTACATACTAGTGATTCCTTGTAGATAACAATCATTAGGATAAGATTAATGATGACATTATGTTAAGTAGTGAAGCAAGTTTGCATATTAAGTGTGTTGTTAGTAATTGTTTTTGTATCCATTGTGTTAGTTAGCATTAGCTTGTGGATTAGTGTAGTTTAGTCAATAATTTAGATATTGTAATCTTTTCATCACTTGATAAATTTGGTTGCTAGATAATAGGAAGATTAATTAGTACTAGTGTTTGTATCAATTCTCAGTGGAGATGATCTTATATTCATCTATGCTATAAAACGATAGGTACACTTATCTGTTGAACCGAGTTAAGGATAGAATATAGGTTTACAAATTGTATAACTTGGAAGCTTTAATTAGAGATGATAAAAAAGTTAGGTCTATTGACCTCTAAGCACCCTTGACCCTATAAGCTACATTGGCTACATGACAAAGGTGCTCTACATGTGACTAAACAAGTAACTATGCCCTTTTATATGGGAAATGCATATAGGTATGAAGTGGTGTATAATATTGTTTCCATGGGAGCTTTACATCTATTTTTGAGAAGATCTTAGTTATTTAACTAATGTGTTATATGCAATGGCTATAAGAACACCTATGCTTTTATAAAGGACGATAAGAAGATCATGTTATAACCTATGATGCTATGTCACGTGAATGGGACCCACAATTAGCTCACTCATGTTAGCAAAAAGAAGGTCCTAATACTTAGCCGAAGAGAGCTCTAAGCTGCTGAGAAAGCCAAAGAGCCTATGTTTTTGTTGGTTAGAAGGTTATTAGAGTTGAGAAATATGGAAGACATACTAGAACAAGTTTAAAGTTTGATAGATGAGTTTTTTGACCTATTTCTAGATGAGTTACCTAAAGGACTACCCTTAGTTCGAGGTATTTAGCATTGTGTTGATTTATAGCCAAGTACAACTTTGTTGAATAGACCTTCTTATAGAATGAAACTTGAGTAGGCTGTTGAGTTGAAACGATAAGTGGATGAACTTATCGAGCGAGTTTATGTGAGAAAAAGCATGAGCCCTTGTGCCGTGCTTACTTTGCTCATCTTGAAGAAGGATGGCTCATGACGTATATGCATCGATAGCTGAGCTATCAATTGAATTGTTGTCAAGACTAAGTCAAATATTGAGGCTTAAAGATATGTTGGATAAGCTTCATGGCACTAGAGTATTCTTGAAGTTTGACTTATGAAGTAGCTACCATCAAATTCGTATGAGACTTGGTAATAAGTAGAAGATTGCATTTAAGACCAGGCATAATTTTTATCGAGCCTGGTTTTTCACCTTCCCGGTTCTTTTATAATATTAGGTTTTCTCTAAACTGATTAGTATTAAACCCTTACCCGTTTAATACTAGCTCTCGACTAGGATTTAAAGAAAACCATTTTTCAACTTGAAAAGATTTGGAGTCATCACTTGATTGGATTTGGGAAAAGGGGTTAAGTTATAACCAACTGAGTGGATTAGTTATAACTTGGTTACCGGTTTATCGATTTAAAAAACTAAGTTATAAAACGGCTTTTTTGAAAACCAGAGAAGCTGGATCCAGGGGTTAGGACTTTTAAACCCTTGCGGGTACTATTGATTTTCTAAAATTAACTTTAATCTTAAAAAATCACCCTTTTTATTCTATAAGATAAAAATCAATTTAACTATTATAATTGGACAAATAAAATAATCTAAACTAAAAATGGAAAATTTGGTTTTCTTTATTTTTATTGTCACCTCGTAGGTATCTACATACCTGCTATTTAGGATTAGACGTACGTAGTTCTTTTTTGTAAAACTTTAGTGGATTGGTTTTGTTTTAATTCAAAAAGACAATCGAGTTTACATTTTACTCAGTTTTGATTTGTTTAAGAAAAATTCCTAAAAACGTCTTAATCGATTTCTTATTTTTGAAAACTCTAAAATAGTCCTAATTTGGAAAAAAGTCTATTTATTTTCACTTTTTTTTTTTACTTAATTCATTTATTATTTATTATGGCTTATTTATTTTTATTTAAACAAGTAACCAAAAAAAAAGAAAAAAGAGTAAAGTTACCTTTCTTTTTTCTTTTTTTTTCTTTTCTTTTCTTTTCTTCTTTTTCTTTTACATTTACATTTGTAGGTAAATAAATAAGAAAAAGAAAAGAAAAAAAAATAATAATAACAAAAGCAACAATAAATAAATAAACTAAACAAAAACAAAACAAATAAAAAAAAAAGAAACTGAAATAAATAAAAAAGGATCTGGACTAGGAAGAAGATGTGTAGGTTAGACTTAGGTTGGTCGGGTCAGAGCAGTCGGGTCAGATCGGGTCATCGGATCAGGTTCGGGTTGCGGATAGAAGGGAAGCAGCATTGCGTGATGGGGAAGCTCTAGGCGTTTTTCGACCACTAAAACGACAGGAAAAAGGGATTTTAGTGAGTATCTTATTGGATTTATGGGGGTTAGGCGAAGTGCTGAGACCAATGGAGTTCGGGTTAGTGGTTTTTGGATGTTGGCCGTAGGTGGTGGTTATGGTTTGGCCGTACGGAGTTTGTTAAGTGTGATTGGTCAGCTGGGGTAGGGGTTTTGGAGAGTGGGGAGTTTAGTTGTGTGGCTAGTTTGGGTCGAAGGTGTTTGAGGATGCTGGTTTGAAGAGAGGGGTGGCGATTAGGGTTTGATGGAGGGTGGCTCGAAGGAGTCGCTAGGGGTTATGACAGCAGACGAAGGTAGTCGGGTTTGAGAGTTAATGGATTGGGGGTTACGGCCGTGGTGTTGGGTTGTGGTAGAGGGCTTGAAAAAGAGAGATTCGAAGAGAGAGAGAATAAGCTAGAGAGAAAAAGAGAATCACGAGAGAGAATGAGAGCTTAAGAGTCGATTCTGAAGCTCGGTAATGGTTTTGTATCCTCCATGATCACCTTCGATACCCTTTATATACTCAAGATTAACCTAGAAACATGGAAAGTTCAAATCGAAGTTTAATGAGAAAAACCGAATTTCAAGTTTTTTCCAACTTTTTGTAGCTCGATTTGACTAAGTTAATGCATGAATCTGGACATATTCTCGATCGTTACTGACACTAGGTTATGTCTAGTTTGCAATTTCGCTATTGATTTGGCGAAATTGAAACAAGAAAGGGCCCAAAAATCGTGTTGAAGTGGGTAGTCTGAAGAGAAAAGTGTTGGAAATCTGGGGAAAATGAAGGAAGGAAGGGGAAAGAGAGAGCAAGAGAGGAAAACAAAGGGAAAAGGAAAGAAGGGGAGGGAAAAGTGGGTTGACGTGGCGTAATGTCAGCCATACCACGTATCATTCGTGACATATGGCAGCTGATGGGGCACGCTACGTGGATGCTACGTGCCACGTGGCACCACGTTAGCAAGGCCGTCAAATAGGTGGATGCTACGTATCAGGATATATGGCACAATTAGATCCTGACATGTGGCAATTCCTGATATGATTGAAAAATAAGAAAAAAAAGGGCCTCAATACCTTTGCTAAGTTTCAAACCCAAGATCTTATGCTTAATGCTAATATTATACCTATATGCTTAATCGTTAGACCGTTAGTTTGTACCTTGTCCATATGTGTAATTAAATTATATATATAGACTCAGTTAGCTTAGGCCAGATTTAAATCTAAACGCAAGTTCAACGGCCCAACTTCTAAACCTAGATTAAAATTAAAAATCTACCCTAGTAGAATGTTATTTTCTAAAATGTTTCTTTTTTTCAATTTTTTGTGACTTTTCAAAATTTATTATTTTTATTTTTTCTAAATTTCTTATTTTTTATGCTTTTTTCTATTTTCCTATTTTTTAAATATTTTTCTAGAATTCCTATTTTTTCTAAATTTCTTCATTTTTTGGGGCTTTCTTTAATTTTCCAATTTTTAAACTTTTCCTAATTTAGGACCCTATAACCTAATTTGCAAAATAAAAAAGGGGGGTAACTCAAATATTTAAAATCGGTAAACTCAGTTAAAAAGGAAAGTTTTTACCTAGTTTACATATAAACTCGATTAAAAATATAAGTTTCTATATAAAAACGATTTTATGTACGAGTTAACTTAGAAGAGCCTCTTAAAATTGTAAACTTATAGAATCATATAGGTAGAATTGCAATTTTGACAATTATGATCTACAGTACCTAATGGAAATTAGACAACTAGACCTTTAACTTGAGCCAGAGCTTAAGGGCTTGAAGGACTGATGAAGTGGACTCTCTCGTTTTAGCCAACTCTTACTGAAGCCAAGTTGATTATCACTACCGAACAACTTCATCTACCAAGCCAAGCGGTTTCACTTCAATCAAACATCATATGGCGACTTGATTCATGTTTCCCTAACTGCTTAAGTAGTCTTGTTGTCAACTTTACTCTGCCTATACCAACTATTTGTTCAGGAGTACTTGTGTTAAGGACCCTAGAACACAACTGAGCCAACATCTCCTTAAAAGAACCCTAAGTCTGCTCTATAACTTCCAACTTGACTGTATAACTCGTCTATTTCTACTAGAAGCATCCTAATGATCGACTGCTACGTATCTAGCCTACACATGAAAGGATTTATTGCACCAATCACAATTTTCTTTGATATTTCATTTGTACCTTTTTATCATTTCTCGTACATTGCTTCTTATAGACAATACCCTTTTTTTCTTTTCCATTTTAAGTAGGAAGCCTTAACTTTTCAAGTATAAATACCCTTGAAATGTAGCCGTAACATCATCCAAATATTTGAATATATACTTATCAAGCCATATTTTAGTTTTTCTTAATTTAATCTATATTAAGCTCAACTCACTTAATATAGATTATTCGACATCAAATTAAGAAAAAAAAAAAACTTTTCTTTAAAAAATATTTAAAAAAATTTGGAGTTTTCTACCAATTAAATTGGTAAAAAGTGAAATTAGGGTTTCTAGGTGAGAAAATCTTAATTTGGCCACTAGTCTATAAATATTCTAAAAAAATTATTTTTTAAAAAATTAACTAGAAAAACTATAATAGGAGGCTAACCCTATTAAGACTAAATCATTATGTAAAAATTTTAAAAAACTAACTAATAGGCCTTTATTTTTTAATTTTTCTAAAATATGTGAAAATATGAAAGAATGTAAAAATGCTGTTAAAATGAATTTTTAATTATTTTTTATTACGAATTTTCCCTAAAAAATGAAAAGAAAATAAAATATGTTATAAATTTTACGGTTACCTCGAAG
Source organism: Lumnitzera littorea (assembly GCA_024138015.1). NCBI lineage: Eukaryota > Viridiplantae > Streptophyta > Magnoliopsida > Myrtales > Combretaceae > Lumnitzera > Lumnitzera littorea. The sequence continues at coordinate 55,210,920 of JAMXBB010000002.1, forward strand.
GTGCTTACATGCTAATTAGGATTAAACCAATTGTAATTCTGATTTTTAAAAAAGTTTTAATGGGTTAACAAATTTTATTTTTGAAAATGGGCTACGTTTATGCTTTTTTAACCAATTTATTTTTATTAAGAAAAATTGTAAAAAAAGAACGTAATTTTATTTCCCAATTAAAAAAAAAACCTAAAGATTTAATTTTTAAATAGACTCCAAGTTAGTATTTTTATTTTAGGAAAAACTACTTACATGAAAAAACTTTTTAGAAAAATCATAAAGTATAATACCTAAATGTAATTTTTCATGAAATATGCAATTGATGTGGAAAATGTGCCTAAGAAGCCTAAAACCATGGAAAAGATGTTTAAATCATAAAAAAAATGCTCACCATAGAAAAGAAGTCTAAATTATGGAACAAATGCTTAAATATTAAAAAAATGTATAATCCATAGAATAGATGCCTAAACTATGGAATAGATATATAAATATGGAAAATATGTCTAAATCATGGAATAGATACAAAATATGGAATACATGTTTAAACCATAGAAAAAGAAGCTTACTAAAAATTTTTTATTTTATGAAAAGCTAATTAAGTAAAAAAAAAATTCTGTTTTCACTAAAAATTCTTAACATGCGTAATAAAAAAAAAAAAATGCAAATGGAAAGTATAAAATCTTATCCTAATATTTTAAGATATGCGACCTAGATATGAAATATGCAATTGTACCTAAAAGATGCAATTTTCAACGGAAATGAAATTTTTTTAAGAAGTTACAATTTTTAATAAAAGATGATTTTTTTTTTAAAAAGTGCAACTTTCTAAGAATGTGCTATAATGTAATCTTTTTAAAACATGCAATTTTTCTAAAAGGATGTAAATGTTCTAGAAATACAATTTTGGATAAAAAAAATGCAATTTAACTAAAAAACATGAAATTTATCAATTTATCTAAAAAAATAACCTACGTTAAAAAAAAAAACAAGTTAGTAAAATAAAGTAATTAATTGAAAACAAAAAATAAATACCTAACTAAAATAATTTACTCAATTACTTGAATGGGTCGGATTGTGTACACGATTGGATTGGATGGATTGCTGTTAGACCCAGTTGTGTGCTTGAAGTATTGGACACATGTGTTGTCGCATGATTGGACGTAGCAGTGGATGTGAGTAAATTGTGTTTGGGTGTGATTGTGAATTGGAGTGAGGATAGATGTGAATAATGCAAGAGATGTGTAGAGTTTGTGAGTAAAAAAAAAAAAATTAAAAATTTTCACTACCAAAAACTACTATTTATAAGAAACACACTTGAATATTTTGAATCTTTTTAGACATAGATTTAAACTTAACAAATCTAATATTGATAAGATACAATGATACCCGATTTGGATTTATTAAATTCATTGAAGATTTAATCCAATTTCTAGAAACCCCACACTTATTTGGACTTTTTATCTTAGACCCGACTTAGTTCATCTTAATTTAGCCTGATATACACCTTAACCTCATTTAATAAATCCTAAGTCTATTTAACTCAATATAAAGAAGACAAAAATTTGCTTTATATTGGACTAAAAAAATATATTTTAATGAAGCCCGACTATTTAAAGACTCAGAATTTATTAAATTGAATATACATTTTTAACCATCGTTTGATCCGACCCTAAACAACTTAACTTGACTTGACATGATACTTTTATTATTATCATATTTTAAATTTTATTTTCCCTTTTTAAAAAAATTTTCTTTTTACTTTTTGTTTTTTTATTTATTTTATTATTTTTTTAAACTTGGCCTAATAAGAAAAGAATCATAAGGATGACAAAAATGAAGTGTCTATAACTGTCTTTTTTTGTAGTGAAGTTCGATTAAAACTTCGCTATAAATACAAAAGAGATACTCATTTTTGCTAAATCCAATCTTAAATTGATAAGGTGAGAATTACTGACTTGAATGGTTTGCTGAGCAACATCTTGTCTTGGATGGATAAGGTAAAAGGATATCAACTTGAAAGGTTGATGTAAAGAATTACCTGCTTATCTTGATAGGATGGGGTGAAGGAATACGGGGCCTGTCTTGAAAGAATGAGGCAAAGGAATAGGAGGCTCATCTTGAAAGGATGGGGTAAAGGAATAGGAGCTTGTCTTAAAAGGACAAGGCAAAGGATTAGGAGCTTGTCTCGAAAGGACATGGCAAAGGAATATGATGGCCTATCTTGAAAGGATAGGGTAAATGATTAGGGGACCCATCTTGAAAGGACATGGCAAATGACTAGGGTGCCTATCTTGAAAGGATAGGGCAAGTGATTAAGATACCTATCTTAAAAGGATAAGGTAAATGATTAGGGTGCCTATTTTGAAAGGATAAGGTAAAAGATTGAGGTGTCTATTTTGAAAGGATAGGGCAAATGATTGGGGTACCTATCTTGAAGGGATAGGGCAAATGATTAGGGTGCCTATCTTGAAAGGTTAGGGTAAATGATTATGGTGCTTATATTAAAAGGATAAGGCAAAAGGATTGGGGGGAGCCTTTCTTTAAAGGATAAAGCAAAAGGATAGAGAACTTGTCTTGTAAGGATAGGACAAAAGGATTAGGGGTCCATCTTGAAAGGATAGGGCAAAAAGGATAAGTGGCCTATCTTAAAAGGATGGGGCAAAAGGATAGGAGGCTTATCTTAAAAGAGCATGGCAAAAGATTAGGAGGCATGACTTAAAAGGACAGGGCGAAAAGATTGGGGAAGCCTACCTTGAAAGGGCGGGGCAAAAGGATAAGGGTGGGCATTGTACCGAAAAAATTGATGTTCTTAAAAGAAAAATTAGCTTCTTGAAAGAATAGATCTTTCAAAGAGACATCTTAACAAAAGGATTGGAAGGCATGGCTAATTGTTTTTGATACCTAGGATAACTAATGTTCCTCAGTGTGGGATGACAAAAGTTTCTATAGTAAAACTTTTTGAACTCCAAACATGGAAGAACTAAATTCTCAAAACTCCTAGGATAGCCTAACTCTTGGTATGATGACAAAGGTTCCTAAATAATTTTTTCATAGGATAGCTAAAGCTCTTGAATATTCTTACACCATAGGATAATCAAAGTTCCTGAACTAAGAATGACTAAGACTCCTGAATTAGATAACCAAAGTTTTTAAGATAAGGATAACTAAGACACCTATTAAGTCGACTAAAGTTCCTTTAAGATCACTAAGGTTCTTGAAATTCCTTCGAGGGATTACTGAAATTCCTAACTTGAGGGTAACTAAAGTTTACATTGCAAATTCTCAATTTTTTCACTTTTTAAATCTCGAAGGAAAAAACTGGTGCTTTTATTCAGAAAACTATTCATCTTTTTCTTGCTAACATGTAACGAAATTATACCGACTTTGAATGTTGCAGATGAGTAGTATGCAAATTCTTTTAGCCTTTTAGCCATTTATTCTTCATTTTTGATTGCTCGGTCACTATGATGAGGGGATAAGAAAAAACTTCAACTGAGCACCTTATTCTTCTTACCATAGAGAATTCCTATTTGATTTTGGGGCAAAGTGATTCTCTTACCCCTAAGGCATGCTTCACTTTTGCATTCATAAGTTTCACATCAAGGAAAGTATCCTAATTATTTGAATTGTTTAGTTCACAAGGACTTCCTCACACTTTGAAATGGCTTGTTTTCACTCTTGACTATGATTCCAAAAATTATGGTTAGTCTTGTAAGTGACATACTTTGATTGATTTGATAGGTATTTTCCTCAGGGTTGTAATGTAGGCTTTTGGTCATTGGTTTAAGCAAAATGGGATATTAATGAGTTGGCTAACTTTGAAAAATTAACATCTTAACTCGGGTTTACAAGTTAAGAACCTTAATGGGAAATGCTAAAATGAGCTTACCCTAGTTTCACGAGCAATGATTGCTTAAGATAAGTTAATTTCTTTAGTCAAAAGAGCTTCGTTAAGGGTAGTATAGTGGGTATGACCATAGAATTAAAGTTTCATTCCTTTAGGCTTGGAATCTCTTACTTAAGTTTGTTCTTTAAAGGATATTAAGGGAAAACTTAGGTCTTTCATCTTGGAATTCATAAACACAACTTTCCTAAGATATTCTGGTCTTGAGCCCTTTATGGCTACCCTTTGGGATACGATCACCTTGCTTTTGTTTTCTTCTTTTTTTCTTTCTTTTTCTTTTCTTTCCTTTTTCTCTTTTTCTCTTTTTCCAAAGGAGATCGCCCTTCATGTGTTCGAGTTTTTGCTTGAAGAAATCGATGGCCCTAAAACCATGAGCTCAAAGTGTATAAGCCTAGTGAACTAGGGTATGGCTTTAGGGGGAGTGTTTGAGAAAGATCAATGACCTTATGAGGTTTGAATGAGTGTATGGATTTGAGTGAAATGTACAGTTTGAAATTTTTCTTCATCCTAAAGAAATCAAGTTATCAATGACAATTATTACTCATAAATTGACATAACTAAAGCAAGCACAAGTTAGCTTATCCCTTTTCTCCAAAATCAATGGCCCTAACCTCTTGATTGCCTTAGTGTAGGGTGGTTCTGGACAGGGTTTATTTTTTGAAAAACTTCCCTTAAATGGCGCAAAGGGGGTAATAAGGGATAAAAGTATTTAGGGAGTTGAATGAATGCTTATCATCCTTTCAATTCGTATATCACACGTAAGATAGACTTCCTTTAAGGAACGAGTTTTATCCTCACTTTCATGTCTCTCAACTCTCATGAGTGTTTTAGGGTTAGTGTTTAGGATTAGGGCTTGCTCCTTATCATTCTAAACACTTTAAATAATGAGATGCTTTCGTCATTTTGATAACAAAACATTTTATGTTTTGTTTGCCTTAGTTTCATTAGATAAGACTAGATATTCTATGATGCTCCAATGGGTCACATGCCCCTCTTCCTTAAAAAATAAAAAATTGCCCTTTTAGACTCAATTAAATGGGTCCTTTTATTGCCCCCCAACCTAAGCTCATTCATAGTGGAGACAAACTTTGTATTTGGTTTTAGGGTTGGAACGAGTGGGCTAGTTTTTGTGGAGTAAGTATTTAGGATCTTTTAGACTTGGAGAGGACTTGTATAGATGGATAAAGCTCTATGTGAAGTTAGTAGGCCATGTGTTTAAGGTTTTTTTCTAGTTGAAAGTAAGTTGAAATAGATAGGAAGATCTATGGTTTGTGTTTGGGCTTTTGTGTCGTGGCCTTTTGAAAAAGTTTGATAATGAGCTTCTCTTCAAGGATTGTGTTTAGTTTAGGCTTTTCTTAGAGATGGGCTATGTCTTTATCATTTTCATTTATCAATTTCCAATATACTTTCCCCCTTTGCCCCTCAGTATTGAGTTTAACTCATAGGTTATACAGTGCTTTGGGCTTAGAATGAGTGATTGCCAAGATTAAGCTTAGGTTAGAATCGTTGCTATCAGTTGTCTTAGCTTAAAAAATGAATGGCTATGGGCTTCAACAATGGGCTGAACAACTCAAAGGTACTAACTCAAAGTTTGTAAAAGTTGTACTTGTTAGTGGAATTTTTTTTTTCTTTTTGAAAAATTTCATGACCTTTTTGGAAAACTTTATTCAAAACGCATTTGAAAATGCTTATTTTACAAAATTATGTTACAGGAAAAAAGCTATAGAATTGATGAGAATGAATTATAATTTTACAAAGTCAACAACTGATGATAATGACTTATTTACATGTAAATTTTTTTTTAATGAAAACTTTTGAAAAACCTTCTTGTTAATGGAAACTGAAAAGAACCTATGCTATAAATGACTAGAATTTTTACATTGTCTAAATAAATGAAAAAGCTAGAAGTGACATCATGAGGACAACAAAACTTCAAAGGAAACAATTGGTAATTAAATGGTTAAAATTTTACAAGAAGGGTATCTAATGTTACAAAAAGATGATTAAGAGACAATTTGGGGATGATATTTACAAAACATTTACAAGTTGAAATTTTTTTTATTTATTCTTTTTTAATTTACATGAAAATATGTTATTGTACAAAAATTTTCAATAGAAATAAGCAACACCAAACAATATAGTAACAAAAATAAATAAATAATTAACATATAATAAAAGGGTACACACGCATGTGTTAGGCTGGCAATTGGATAATAGTGCAATAATTTATTACTGTAAAAATTTTTAGATTGCAAGTTTATTATAATGCTGTGATTACATTAATTTGAGTACAAATATACTATGCCCTTGTTGGGCATAGAATTTTTCTTTAAGTGTAGATGTGGACAAAGCATATAGATTTTAATAGTTTATAAGGAAATTTTTTTTCTTACATGAAAAAAGAAAATACATCGGAAAAAAAATTATATGACTAATATGTCATATAGGAAAATAATAAAATTGCAACTCCTTGCTTATGATATATATATATATATTTGAAAACGTTGCACTAATATTCTTTTGCTTACCTACAAAAAATTTTAATGCAATTTAATGGGTTCTATCTTAAATCTTATTATGTTACTTTTTATTTATAAAATAAACAAAAAAGAAAGCAATACATAATATCTATATTATAAGATAATACATGGGCAATCATATAATGTGGAGAAAAAAAATTGAAGATAACACTATATATACAACAAAGTATAGTATAAACTTAATGCAATATGCTACAAACGCATGCCATGCAATGGGGTTGGTAATTTACAAACTATAGGAATAGAATTACTATAAATCCATCATCAATATTCATGTAAACTTACATATATATAAGTGAGTGAATTTCTATTTTTTTTTTTTCGAAACTAAAGCCCATGTGCACTTATATATATAAGTACATTAAACTTTGAAAATAAGCCCTAATTGGTTGGGGGTTATAATAATTCTTTTTTTACTCCTATAATTTAATAATTACTAACCTCTTTTTATTTTGCAATGATGCTAAAGGGTAGGATTTATGGGTCTTAAGCTTTATAACCTCTAGTATTCTTAGAGAAATGCATGTTGGGCTACATCGAAGCATAAATAGACTTACCTATCACCACCAAGCAAGGGCATTGACCTTAACAACCTGAGGGTTACATAATGGCGACTCATCATAAGTTCCTAAGATAGCCCAGGTTTGATCACATTTAAGTATATATATGATTTTTAAAAGAAATAAACCCTTATATTCCAAGATAGGGCCCATTAGGTCAGTCTTTTCCTTACAGGCCTACATTATTAAAAACCGATTAGTAAAACTATATTATAATATTAAATAGAAATAAGGCTATTAATTAATTTTTTTACTTTTACGTGGCTAGCCCACTAACGGTCCTTAGTAGAGTTGCAAATTTATCGAGCCCTATTTTGTTTTTTCTTAATTTAAACTATATTAAGCCTAGCCTATTTAACATAAATTACTTGATATTAAATGAAGAAAAAACAAAATTTTTCTTTAAAAAATATTTTTAAAAAATTAGAGTTGACAACCAATTAAATTGGTAAAAAGTGAAATAAGGGTTTGTAGGTAGAAAAACTCTAATTTAGCCACTAATTTATAAATATTCTAAAAAAATTATTCTTCAGAAAATTAACTAGAAAAACTAAGTTTGGAAGCTAACCCCATTAAAACTAAGTCACAATGTAAACATTAAAAAAAAAAAAACTTAACTAATGGACCTTTATTTTTTGATTTTTCTAAAAAATGTGAAAATATGAAAGAATGTAAAAATGCTCTTAAGATGAATTTTTGATTATTTTTTTATTACAAATTTTCCCTAAAAAATGAAAAGAAAATAAAATATGTTACAAATTTTATGATTGCCCCGAAAGTGTCCATATACCCATTAATTAGGATCAAACTGATGTACTCATTTTTAGAAAAGCCTTTGTGTGTTGACAAATTTTATTTTTGAAAATGGGCCAAGTTTACATTTTTTTAACCAATTTATTTTTATTAGGAAAAATCCTAAAAATGAACGTAATTTTTATTCCCAATTAAAAAAAAAAAAGCCGACGACTTAATTTTCAAATAGACTCTAAGTTGGCATTTTTATTTTAGGAAAAGCTACCTACGTGAAAAACTTTTTAGAAAAATCATAAAGTATCATACTTGAATGTAATTTTTCATGAAATATGCAATTGATATGGAAAATATGTTTAACTATAGAAAAGATATTTAAACTATAGGACATATACCTAAATATGGAAAAGATGTCTAATCTATGGAACATACGCCTAAATATGGAAAAGAAGTCTAAACCATTAAATAGATGCCTAAATATGGAAAAGATGTCTAAACGATGGAATAAATGCCTAAATATGGAAAAAATGTCTGAATCATGGAATAAATAATTAAACCATATAATAGATGTTTAAACTACAGAAAAGGAAGCTCACTAAAGATTTTTTATTTTATGAAATACTAACTAAGTAAAAAAAAAAAATTAGATTTCACTAAAAATTTCTAACATGCCTAATTAAAAAAAAAAAAAATGCAAATGAAAAGTATACAATCCTATCCTAACCTTTTAAGATATGTGACCTAGATATGAAATATGCAATTGTACCTAAAAGATGCAATTTTCAACGAAAATGAAAATTTTCTAAGAAGTTGCAATTTTTAATAAAAGATGAATTTTTTTTAAGTGCAACTTCTTGAGAATATGCTATAATGCAATCTTTCTAGAACATTCAATTTTTCTAAGAGGATGTAAATGTCTTCAAAATGTAATTTAACTAAAAAACATGAAATCTATCAATTTATCTAAAAAAATAACCTGTGCTAAAAAGAAAAACAAGTTAGTAAGATAAAACAATTAATTATAAATACAAAATAAATAACTAACTAAAATAATTTACTCAATTACCTACGCGGGTCGGATTGTGCACGTGATTAGACTGGACTTCTATTGGACTCGGTTTTGTGCTCGGAGTGCTGGACACATGTGTTGTCGCATGATCGGACGTAGCAGTGGATGTAAGCAAATTGTGTTTACGTGTGATTGTGAATTGGAGTGAGGATAGACGTAAATAATGCAAGAGATGTGTAGAGTTTGCAAGTAAAAAAAAAAAAAAAAACTTAAAAATTTTCATAGCCAAAAACTACTATTTATAAGCAATACACTTGAATATTTTGAATCTTTTTGGACATAGATTCAAACTTAATAAATCCAATATTGATAAGAAATGATGATACCTGATTTGGATTTATTAAATTCATTGAAGATTTAATCCAATTTCTAGAAACCTTATACTCATTGGGCTTTTTATCTTAGGCCCGACTTAGTCCATCTTAATTTAGCCCGATATATATGTTGACCCCATTTAATAAATCTTAAGTCTATTTAGTCCAATATAAATTAAATAAAAATTCGCTTTATATTAGACTAAAAAAAAATATTTTTAATAAAGCCTGACTATTTAAAGACTTAGAATTTATTAAATTGAATGTATATTTTCAACCATCGTCTAATTCGACCCTAAACAACTTGACTCGACACTTCTATTATTATCATTATTTTATTTTATTTTCCTTTTCTAAAAAAATTTCTTTTCCTTTTATTATTTTATTATTTATTATTATTATTTTTTAAAACCTAGCCCAATAAGAAAAGAATCGTAAGGATGACAAAAATGAGATGTTTACAATACTTTACTGTTATTTTCATGAGCTAGTGTGCTTACTCCTTTCCCTACTCTTATCCTAACCCTTAAGAAAGGTTAGGTGGTGATTAACCTTACTGAGCTACTTATGCATCATATTGAGCTGGTTTTATGAGTCTATGGAGTTTTCCTTAATGCGTTATATCCTTGGAAGGTGTTCGTGGGTTTCTCTTTTTTTACTTCATTATTCTTTATACATTTCTATCCTTGTCTTTAAGCTTCCTGCAAGCTTGTCTCTACCCTTGATACAGTTACCCTTGTTTGCTCTTGGTGTGGCTTATTATCTTGGTATCAAAGTGAAGGTTTGTAGTGGGTAAATTGCTATTTAATTGTGATTATTGCTATGTCATGTGTAGTGTTGGTTATGGTATTATGTTGTCGTTGCATAGAGATCAATTGTGAGTGTTTGAGTAAGTAGGAGACATGTTGATTTGCTGTTGTGTATGTGCCTTGTTGTACTTTGTTTTGAGCTATGAAAATAGAGTAAGTAGTGGTTGCATGTTTCCTGTAAAATAGTGAGTTGAGTATTTAGAAATTGTACTTATGCTGTTTTGTAAGAAGCACTAGTGTTGAATAGAGGATGAATAATTTGAGCATAAACACTAGCATTGGAAATGATAATAGTGGCATTGTCCATAATATTCATCAACCCCAAAATACTCCTAGAAGCACTGATGAGTGGCTTGATGAAATGGCCAACTAAATAGCCTACCTAGTCGAACTGTTTATGCATTAGCCTTTTTGGCCTACTGATGTTGTTTAGAACATTCCCCAAGCTACTTAAATTGAGAGAGGATAAATCCTAGCTCAATAGAATCAAGTTGGATGAGTGGGAGAATGTATATGGAGAAGGATTGACTTGGGTGAGGTAGATGAAGATGAAGAAGAAGAAGGGTATGTTGAAGAGGAAGAGTGAGCCCGAATGCCCACATTATTGACCATGTGAAGCTTTAGATCTTAAGCTTTATTAGTTTTGGGAATGTCGTTGACTATCTGGATTGGGAGGAAAAGGTTGAATGAGTTTTTGACCATTATCAATATGAGGACCATGAGAAGGTAAGAGTTGTTGCTATGGAATTCTTAGGGTATGCTACATTATAATGGAAGAACTTTTAGACCATGTAGAGGTGAGAAGGATATAGGAAAGTCAACACTTGGCCCGAAATAAAGAGAATACTTAGAAATGGATTTTTACTAAATACTTTTCTATAGGATATCTTTGCTTGTTTCAAAAGCTGAGGCAAGGGAGTCAAACTATTGATGAGTATGTCCGAGAGTTTTAGATGCTCATGATTCGATGTAAAGTTGATGAACCTTCAGCTTGAACAGTTTCTAGATTCCTTACTAGATTGACATATGATATTCGAGACATAGTGGAATTACAACATTTTACCATACTATATGAGGCCATCAAAATTACCTAGTGAGTAGAGAAAGATAAGAGGAATATGCCGAGTTGACCTCCAATGAGTTGACTTGCTCAATCTAACTAACTTGCTCAGAGTAGTAGTTGAGCTTCCTAGAGTACTGACCTTAGCAGAAGAGTTAAGGTAGTGATTGAATCAAAGAGTTGCTTTGCTGACTAGGAATAACTAAAAAGAACTTATGAGAAGGGACAAGGATCTGAGAGGAAGATAAGCCGGATTAAGTGTTTTAAGTGTCAAGGATTTAGGTACATGGTTGCCTAATGCCCAAATAGATAGACTATGATCATCAAGGGAGATGTCTTGAAGATTAAAGTAGATAGCACTGATGAGGAACTAAAGGAGAAAAGAGTGTGGCAGGAAGAAGCTATGGTTAATGATGAACTGGTTGAGGAAGATTTGTTTGCTAAGGATTTGGATAAGTTAACTTTCGTTAGTTGACTTGTGATAAGCATTGAACCTTTTACTGAGGAGGAGTAGAGAGAGAACCTATTTCACCTCACCTGCAAGGTGAATGAGCAAGTACGTACACTCATCATAGACAGTGGAAGTTACACTAATGTAATGTTTGCTAACCTGGTTCGAAACATCAATTTGCTGACCATTTCACATTTGAGGCCTTATAAATTGCATTGGCTGAATGGGAAGGGGGTGATATACATCACTCAGTAAGTATTATTACCAATCTCTATTGGAAACTATTGTAATCAAATCCTATGTGACGTACTACCTATGTGTATGTCCCATGTGCTGCTAGGCTAACTATGGCTATTTGATTGAAGGGTCATTTATGATGGATTTTGGAACACGTATCTGTTTGGGAAAGATGGTAGAAAAATCACCTTGAATCCTATGACCCTAAGTCAAGTAAGTAAGTTACAAGCCAAATTAGCTTGAGGATCAAAGAAGGCTTTGAGTCTAAGTAGATTTGAGCTCTAAGAAGCCATTATGTTTGACATGTTGACCTAACTGATGGTCAAGAGGCTATTGAAGTTGAAGGAACAAGCTAATCTACCTGAGGAAGTTTGAGAACTATTGGATGAATATGTCGACTTATTTCTAAAATAGTTGCTAAAAGGATTACTCTTTTTTTGAGGCATAGAGCATTGCATTGACTTGATACCCATGTTACACTATTGAACAAGCCAGCTTATCGGAGGAATCCTAAACAAGCTGCTAAGCTTTAAAGATAAGTTAATGAGTTACTAGAAAAAAGGGTGTATGAGAGAGAGTCTTAGTCCTTATGCCGTGCCCGCATTATTGGTGCTGAAGAAGGATGGTACTTGCAAATATGTAAGGATAGTAAAGCTGTGAATAAGATCACAATCAAGTATAGGTACCCCATTCTGATGCTAGACGACATGCTGGATGAATTGAATGGTGTAAGAGTGTTTAGTAAGATGAACTAAAGTCAAGATACCATTAGATTTTAATGAGACAAAGGGATGAATGGAAAACTGCTTTTAAGACTTGACATGGCCTGTCTGAGTGGATGGTCATGCCTTTTAGGTTATTAGATACCCTAAGTACTTTTATGTGATTAATGAACCATGTTTTGAGAGACTTGATTGGAAGATGTGTTGTGGTCTACTTCGATGACATCCTTATCTACAGTACCAACCTGGCAGGTTATATTGACCATCTCTAAGCTATTTTTGATGTCCTCCAAACATAGAAATTGTTCGAAAACATGAAGAAGTGTTGTTTCTATCAGGAAGAGGTGAGCTTCCTAGGCTATGTGGTTAATGGAGGAGGATTAAGAGTTAATGAAGAGAAAGTTCGAGCCATTATTGAGTAGTTGACCCTAACTTCATGTGTCAAGGTGAGGAGTTTCCATAGGTTAGCATCCTTTTAACGATGCTTTATCTAAGGATTTAATACTATAGTTGCATCTCTAACTAAGTTAACAAAGAAGAATATAGATTTTAAGTAGGGAGATTAATAAGAGAGAAGCTTTATCAAGCTAAAAGAAAGATTGACCTCTACCCTAGTCTTAGCTCTACCAGACTTTGAGAAAGTGTTTGAGCTTGAGTACGATGCATTAAGAGTCAACATCAGAGCTGTGCTGATGCAAGAAGGCTGACCTATTGCCTTTTATAGTGAGAAGCTCAAAGGAACACAACTGAACTATTTCATATATGACAAAGAGCTACTGGCATTAATCTAAGCTCTTTGAGTATGGAAGCATTACCTTCTGCTAAAGGAATTTGTCATATATACATATCATGAATCCTTAAGGTATTTGCAAAGTCAATCAAAGCTTTCTAAGTGCCAAGCTCAGTGGATTGAATTTTTGGAAGGATTTAATTTCATCATCAAATATAATAAGGCAAGAGTAGTGTAGTTATTGATGTACTATCAAGAAGACGTGTTCTTCTTACTAAGTTATAGACAAGATTGTTAAGGTTTGTAAGCATTAAAGAACATTATCAACATGATTCTTACTTTGGTCTGATATATAAACGCTACAAAGAGGGGAGAATGGTGGATGACTACCATATGTAAGATAGTTATCTATTCCAAAGTGGCAAGCTATATGTGTCGACCTGTTCTGTATGAGAGCTATTAGTGAGGGAAGCTCATGGTGGAGGGATCTTTGGACATTTTAGAGAGAAGAAGATCTATGAGTTATTGAGTGAGAGGTTCTTTTAGCTTAAGATGAGATGAGATGCGCATCAGGTTGTTAAAACTTGCGTTACATGTAAAAGTGCTAAATGTCGAGCCAAATAAGGGAAGCCAATGCCTTTACTTATCTTAACCAAGCCTTGGTTTGAGTTGAGTATAAACTTTGATATCAGATTGCCATGAACTACCTAAGGTAAAGTTTCAATAATGAACTACCTAAGGTAAAGTTTCAATAATGGTTGTCGTAGACAGATTCAACAAGATGGTGTACTTTGTGCCCTACTAAAAAACTAATGATCCTTCGGCTAATGCTTTTCTCTTTTTGTAGGAAATTCTTTGTTTGCATGGCGTATCGAGAAGTGTGTTATTAGATAGGGATCTAAAGTTTCTAAGCCATTTCTAGAGAAGTCTCTAGTGTCATATGGGGACTAAACTACTCTTTAGCACTTCTTGTCATCCCTAAACCAATGACTAAATAGAAGTAGTCAACTATACTTTAGGATCAATATTTTAAGTTATAGTGGGGAAAAACTTAACTAATTAGGACGTTTGTTTGCCTATGGTGGAATTTTCCTACAATCGTATAATATATAGCGCCACCAAACAAATACCCTTTGAAGTTGTCTATGGCTTTAATCTAGACCTATCCCTTGATTACAATCTAACACCTATGCTTGAGTAAGAAAACCCTAAAGTAAGGGCCCGAGCATAGTCTATCCAACAGATTTATTAAAAGGTTGCATGGCAGATTGACCAGGCTGCTAAGAAGTTGAGAGAGAAGAGCATGTGAAGGAAAATAGTATAGTGTCAACTCGATGATTTAATATGGTTACACTAGAGCAAAGAGAAAAAGTAAATTGTTTACTTAAGTTGATGGTCCTTCTAAGATACTCCAAAAGATCAATGACAATGCCTATTAACTGGAATTACTTGAAAACTATGGAGTCTTTAACATTTTCAATGTTTTCGACCTTAGCCCCTATCGACCTAAAGTAGAATTGAGCAAAGACTAATTGGATTTGATCCCAAATCCAAATCAACTCGGAGGGGATGATGGGAATTAGACAACTAGACCCTTGATCCAAGCCTGAGCTTGAGAGCTTGAAGGATTGAAGAAGTGGGTTCTCTCATTTTAACCAACTCCTATTAAAGCTAAGCTGATCCTCACTCCCAAACAAGTTCATCTATGGAGCCATAATATTTTAGTTCTGTCAACCATCATATGCTAACCTGATTTGTGTTTACTTAATTTCTCAGCTAGTCTTACCATTAGCTTTATTATGCCTATGTCAACTACTAGTTCAGCAGTACTTGTGTTGAGGACCCTAAAGTACAGTTGAGCCAACATCTCTTTGGAAGAACCCCAGGTCTGCTCGGTAACTTCCAGCCTAACCATATAACTTGTCTATTTTTGCTAAAAGTACCCCAATGACCTACCACTATGTGTCCTAACCCTTACATGAAAGGATTTACTGCACCAATCACAATTTTCTTTAATTTTTCATTTGTATCCTTTTATTATTCATTATACATTACTTCTGTTAGATAGTACCCTTTTTCTATTTTCCATTTTAAGTAGGATACCCTAATTTTTTGAATGTAAATAGCCTTTTAAATGTAGCCACAACATCATCTAGATATTTCAATATATACTTCACTATTATTTTCATGAGCTTGTGTGCTTACTCCTTTCCTTACTCTTATCCTAACCCTTAAACAAGGTTAAGTGGCGGGTGACCTTATTGAGTTGCTTGTGCATCATATCAAGCTAGTTTTAAGAGTCCATAGAGTTTTCCTTGGTGCATCACATCTTTGGAAGGTGTTGATGGATTTTGCTTATTTACTTCATTATTCTTCATACATTTCTACCCATGTCTTCAAGCATTCTACAAGCTTGGTCCCACTTTTAATATTGTCACCCTTGTCTGCTCTTGGTATAGCCTATCAGTATTACTAAAAAGACTCCCTTTGAGGTCGTCTATGACCTTAACCTAACCATCCTACTAGACAAGATTAGTACCCACACAGCTTTTGAAGAAAGCTAGTTTAGAGTTGATTGAGCCCATGAGCTACACCAACTATATTAGCAAGTGACCAAGAAGATTACTAAGTTCAATGAACAGTAGCATGAGATCAGTAGCCAAAGCCGTCGAGCTATTTCCTTCAATCCAGGAGAGGTAGTTTGGATCCACCTCAGTTGAAAGAGATTTCCCCATCACATGAAATGCCAATCATCACCTAGAGTTGATGGTCTAATCAAGGTTCTAAAGAAGATGAAAGCATAATGCTTACTAGATCAAGCTACTTAAGGATTATGTTGTCTCTTCAACATTCAACATATCTAACTTGATTCTCCACCATCTAGAGGAAATAAGCCCAGAGAAGACCCTATGGATTTGAGGCCAAATCTCTCTAATCCTTAGGAAGATGATAGGAATCAACCCTTCTTACCTATTACTTGCAACCAAGCTAGAGGATTATTAGGACTTACTTGACAGGTGATAGCTCGAGAACCGCTTAAGGACAAGGATTCCATTGCCAACCAGGGACTATATCATTTTGTTTGATCTGAGTGTAGAGCGATGGTCATGATCAAGATGGACTCTATATCGATGTACTCGCGAGGCTTATCCAAGCCGAACTATAATAACAGTCGACTTGACGAAATCCCCATCGAGTTGTGATAAGTGTGAAAAATCCCATACTCATCATATATAATTTTCTCTAAATTATATGTGATTTTGCGTGAAAATGAATTTGAATGCACTAAGCTAGTATAAAAATCACATATAATTGATCTACACAAATGAAAATTATGATTTGATCAATTTAGCACAAAAGATTTAGTATTTTGGATCTTAAACTTAGTATTTTTTTCCCCATATATCTTGTATGTCCTAGGGCTGCAATGATGGTAGCCACTACATGAGAAGCCCAATCGAAAAAAAAAAAAAGAAAGAAGAAGAAGACGAACACATAGAGGAGGAACTACCGGCTTGACTGTAATTCCAGCTACCAACTTGACAGTAATCCCAGCTACTGTCTTAACAGTAATCTTAGCTATCGTTAAGTTGGCATCTAGAATAGAACCTTCACAAGTATCACAAAGAGTAGACCATACCGCCCTTACGATAGTACCAGCAACTGTCATGTCGATAGTACCATCAAGATGGTACCCTCTTGATATAAAATACTGCTAAAATGCAATGCATCGAATAGACCCATTTTCCATTTCTTTCTTCTTTCCTTTGACTTTTCCTTGTTCTCTTAGTTAGGGTTTCAAACTTTAGTTTCTTTTAGCTTCATTTTTATAATGTAATAAGGGAATCTAACTCGAGGATGTTTGAGAAACATCATTCAAGCATGGATTCAGACATGGAACTCTTACTTTTTGGTTGTTTCTTTTCATTTTTTTACTTAAATTTGCTTGGATGTTGGTTTTTAACTTGATGTATCCTTTGAACATAATGAGATTGTGAATGAATGTAGTGGTTGGATTGTGTAATGGTGGTTTTGTTGCTTCCATTCTTATTTGTATGTTGTGGGTTATTGAATTTGTTCATGGAGCTTATGTTTTTCTTTAAGAACATTAAGTAGATTAGGATAATGTCACTTGTTCATGTATTTTAATCGATTTCATGAATGGTTAATATGGATTAGAAATTGACAACTTTTAATTCAATTAGGGCTTAGTTTAATAGCCGGTTAATAGCTCACTCATAATGCGGATTGTTGGAATGACATAACCATCATGCCATTAGACATTTCAACCCTTGGGTCATAATTATATCTTTTCACCGAGTTAGAATTCCCAAGTAGCATATTTAGGTTAGTTAGTAATTATATTTTGATACAAATATAAAGTTTATAGGTTTATGATAGCTGTTAGTTTTAGTTAAATATAATTTGAGTTTTGTTAAGTTTGCTTAGCTTTACAGAGGACAAAAACAACTGAAAGCTAGCACACCATTCCTTGGGGAAATATGACCTTGTAGCTTACCATATATTACTAATCAACTGATACGCTTATTGAAGTTATCACGGTTTCGACAAGTTTTTATCAAAATTTGCAAGCTTGATCAATTGGTTGTATGTTGATTCCACTATTTTAGAAAGGAGCTAATTTGTCTAGTTAGTGCATGACTTGTAGGAGTGGTGAACGTAAAACCAACTTTTTAGCACCGCTGCTAGGGAATGCATGGTGCTAATTTCAATTCTTAGGACCTTTTGTAGACTAGGCTTTATTTGTCTTAGTTATTAGTTTATCTTTTGTTCACCTTGCTTTTGTTTGGTTTTGGTTGAATAAGGTATTGTGTGATGTTTCCTTTTCCTTTTTGTAGATCCTTAACTTATACATAAATAAAGATCGAACTTGCAAGCTAATAAGTGCTAGAATGTGGCAACTTGGCTTAATCTCTAAGGCAGTCCCATTCTTTCCCTTTCTTTTATATTTTGTATTAGTACTTGAACTAAAAAGATATTATTAGTTTGAAGTGGGGGTGAAAATATCTTTAGAAGTTGGGATTGAAGTTGAGGTGTTATGATTGAATTGTGAAGTTGGGATTAATGATATGGAGTTTTGAATTGTTGACATTTGCTAGTTTTATTCACTATCCCACATACATTAAAAGATTTTTTTTTTGTCACTATTGTGCTTCATTATACATTTGTGTTAATTGTTTATTGATTTGGTGAAGTTTTGTCAAAAATCACCCACAATTTTTCAAAATTTCCTCTTCAAGTTATGCATGAAGAGCAAGCAATTTCAAAGGATTCTTATTTTGTACATGGATGGAGATGGAATTGTTATGAGCCATTTACACTACCTTAGAATTGATTGGTGGAATCTTTGGTTTAGATAGTTGACCTTGCATTTAAATTTTGATTCATGATTTGAGAATAAGTTGATGTCATTGGTGTGAGTTAAGTGCTTGCATTTTAGAGCATTAACTGATATGTATCATGTTCTCTGATGTCTTAAGTGGCTAATTATAGTGCTAGCAAACATGCTGAAATTGAGTAAGTCTTGAAAAGATTTCCTAGCCAAAAGTAGAATGAAAATTGGCAAAAAAAGAAAAAAATTAGAAGTTGGGGTTAAAATTCAACAAAAAAAAAATTATATAGAGAAAGAAAAAGAGAAGAAAAGAAAAATAAAAAAGAGAACAGGTAGACATTGGGGGCGTCTAATAAGTGCATGGCTCATTTCCTTGAATGAACAATTCTTAGATTAGTTCATGAGCTACTTATGTCCATATTGTGAAAAATGTGAAGAATAAAAAGCTCCCATGAATATAAGTTTGGGATGCATGACTATAGTTAGCTAAAGCAAAAATGAAAAAATTATTGGAAAATCTAAGTAAAGAATGACTCAATTTTGTCTTTTTACCAGATTATGATTGGCTTAAGGGGTAGATTAGGACTTTATACATATCGATCAATCTATAAAAATGTAAAGATGTCTTTCCCACCTTGTGACATCTTACGTGTTCTCAAATTATCTAATCTTTAGTTAAATGGGAGGATTAACTGTATGAGTCATATATTAGTTAATGAATTCTCTTGCATGTGTACTTGAGCACACTTAATCCTCCATCTCAAGAATTCATGGATAACTAATTGCTTGCAAGGAGCTTTTCTATGTTTAGATCACAACTTGGTGAACATTCATTTTGCCCAAGTGAGCTAAAATTCACTAAGTCAATGAATGGAGAATTTGAACTTGCTTCATGTGTCGTTATTGTTTGCAGCTTGCTTAAGGATAAGCAAGTTTTAAAGTTGGGGGTAAGTGATAAGTGTGAAAAATCCTATGCTTATTGTACATAATTTTCTCTAAATTGTATGTCATTTTGTGTGAAAATGAATTTGAATGCACAAAGCTAGTATAAAAATCACATATAATTGATTTACATAAATGAAAAAGATGATTTGATCAATTTAACACAAAAGATTTAGTATTTTGGATCTTAAACTTAGCATTTTTTTTTTCATATATCCTGTAGGTCTTGGGGCTACCATCATGGTAGGCCCCCCCCCCCCCCCCCCCCAAAAAAAAAAAGGGAAGAAGAAGACGAAGAGATGGAGGAGGAACTATCGGCTTGATGGTAATCTTGGCTACCGTCAAGTCGTCGTAAAGAACAAAACCTTCGCAAGTATTGTAAAGAGTGGACTATATTGTCCTGATGGTAGTACCGAATACTGTCATACCTGTAATACCATCAAGATGGTACCTTTGATATAAAAAGCTGCTAAAATGCAACGTATTGAATAGACCCATTTTCCATTTCTTTCTTCTTTCCTTTGACTTCTCCTTATTGTGTATGCTAGGGTTTCAAACTTTAGGTTCTTTTAGCTTCATTTTTATAATGTAATAAGGGAATCCAACTCGAGGATGATTAGGAAACATCATTCAAGCATGGATTTGGACATAGAACTCCTATTTTTAGGTTGTTTCTTTCCATTTTTGTACTTGTATTTGCTTGGATGTTGTTTTTTTAACTCGATGTATCCTTTGAACTTAATGAGATTGTGAATAAATGTAGTGGTTTTTTTGTTTCCATTCTTATTTATATGTTGTGGGTTATTGATTTTGTTCATCAAGCTTATGTTTTGCTTTAGAAACATTAGGTAGATTAAGATAATGTAAATTGTTCATGTATTTTAATCGATTTCATGAAAGGCTAATATGGATTAGAAATTGATAACTTCTAATTCAATTAGGGCTTAGTTTAATAGCAGGTTAATAGCTCGCTCATAATGTGGATTGTTGGAATGACATAACCATTATGCCATTAGACATTTCAACCCTTAGTTCATAATTATATCTTTTTACTGAGTTGGAATTCCCAAGTAGCATATTTAGGTTAGTTAGCAATTATAGTTTAATACAAATGCAAAGTTTATTGGTTTAGGATGGTTGTTCATTTTAGTTAAATAAAATTTGAGTTTTATTAAGTTTGCCTAGCTATAAAGAGGACTAAAACTATTGAGAGCCAGCACACCATTCCCTCGGGAAATACAACCTTGGAGCTTACTCTATACTACTAATTGAGTAGTACACTTGTCATAGTTATCGTGGTTTCCATAAGTTTTTATCAAAATTTGCAAGCCTGATGATTAGTTGTATATTGATTTCACTATTTTAAAAGGGAGCTAATTTTTCCAATTAGTGCATGACTTGTGAAAGTGGTGAACGTAAGACTAAGCTGACCCTAACTTATGTGAACTACTCTCATTCTAAGTTGAAGTATTCAAATATTGAGTCAAAGCTAAGGTGTCTAGTTGCCTGACTTAGAGAGACTTCAACTAACACCTTGTGTCTTAGTAAACTTGACCTAGATAAGATTGGCCAAAATTTCTATTCCCTTTTTGACCTCTTTGCAGCAAATTCTAACTAGTATTGACTTGTTGGAAACATCACCCTTACAGCAACAACCGAATACAACGACCAATTTGTACACTAACCTGAGAGCAACATTTATCCTCTAACACTCAATTCTATAATATTTCCGTCTTCCATACATTGTACAGTATTTGTTCATTTTGCCCTTCTTAGTGTGTTTTAGGTATAACATTTGTAACTTATCCTTTTTAGCCTTTTCATGTATCTATGTAACCCTAGTAAGGGAGTAGTACATAAAACCCATTTATTTGTATGTAGACATCATCTCACTTACTCATTACTTGATTACAAAATTTCCTTATAGAGTAACATTCGTGTTCTCTCTTTTATCCTTAGCTGTTATCTAGCTCCTTTAGCAAGAGTTAGTGGTGAGTAACCCTAATATTATATTCATATGTCATATCGAGTGTTAGGATTAGGCTGAGTAGGATTAGTTAGTGCATCACAGCCAACTGATAGCTGCTTGGATTTGCTAAACCCCTTTGTTTTTTTTTCCTTTCATTCCTGTTTGTTGTAGTTTTCTTTGTGTATACGACTTTAGAGATGCATTATGTAGAGGGCTAAATTTAATATTAGGCTTTTAAGCCCATTGATTAAATGGATTTTACTCCTTGAGTTCAAGTGACAGGGTTCAAGGAGCCAAGCCCATAAATTATTGGGATGATTAAGGGAGACTTGGCATGGTAGGCTTAGAGTAAGGCCCGTTGGATCGATCCATTCGATCTAATGTTTTTTGGTTTAGCTTACACTAGAATAATAAATAAAGTCTTTATTTCGGCTTAAAGCCATGAAAATAGCCCACTTAAGATCCATTAATAAGGGGCTTTAATCTCAACCATTGATGATCGTCATGATTTGATGGATGTGGTCAATTACCCTTTCTTATAAATACCCTATTCACATCTTCATTTGACTAAGAGAAAAACCCCCATTAACGTCATTACTCTGCGAGAACTTTGCCTCAAAGATTAAACATTCAAATACATTAAGAACACCACCTCGTTCTTCATTAATTCTTAGAGTTTGATGCCATTGTACTCCTCTACTTGTCACCATACGTATTAGAGCTTTATTAAGATTGCCTACTCCTCCTCCCTACACTTCTCTCCTAATCATCTTGTACGAGTCACTCAAGTCATTTCCTTGGTCATGTGTAGTGTGACTTCACACATAGCACGCATGTGACATTTACATCTGTACTTAACACCCTCACATTTTTTCTGGCAACTCCACTAGGGAAGAAAGACTTGATACTCACATTATAGTACCTTCAAGGCGAAGAAAACATGACCCTACTAAAGGAACTAATCAAGAGCAAAATATTAATACTATGACTAATGATCAAAATCCACCTCTAACTAAAGACACTAATTAAGGTGATGGCACATAGGAAGGTGTCCTTGATAATGCACAATTAACACGTGAGCTGTAGGAGACTAATTGGAACCTAAGTGAACTTATGGCCATGTTTTCTCAATGTGCACTTGCTTTGGTTGCCTTTGCTGCTACGCAACAAGGAGTAACTTCCTCGAATCCTTCTAATGTGGTGCAACAATATACCCCACCCAACCCTTTGGTTGTTAATGAGCATGTCACTCCTAGGGTTGGAGAACAACTTCTTGCTATAGAACCTACAACTACGCAAGATTTGTTACCTGAAGTAAGGAATCAAGGAGTTTAGATTGGAAGCTTGTCGTCCTCATGTGTTATGCCACGTGCCATAATTATTGACTCTATTCAACCAACACTAATGAATCTCATGTCTACAAGATCTACACCTATGAATCTAGCACTCGTGCATCCTACTCTTGCGATGTCACTAAGGGTCGAAGCATCTACTTAGAGATGTTCATTTGTAACCGAAGAAGATTTGGACATATATTTAAAGGAGATACAAACGAAATCTATGGTTGGGATATCAGAACTGAAGCTTTCATATCACCAATGCATTGCCGCGAAGTCGTACCCCAAGGATTATGTTAGTCCAAAGTTCATGCTATTTAATGGCAAGAAGGGAAGTGCTAAAGAACATTTGCTGAAATTTATCGAGACACTAGAAATATATGGCTTAGATGAAGATTTGAAACTGAAAGAATTCTCTAAGTCACTCACTGAGAAGGCATATATATAGTATGTTAATCTCCTTCTAAGATTAGTAGATTTGTGGGGTAGTATGTGTAAAATGTTTTTGGAGAAGTTCTTCTCTATAGAAGAGAGAGTCAACCTTACTGGCATGGGAAGGATCCAATAAAAGTCCAAAGAAGATCTGATGGATTATATTGAGTGCTTTAAGGAGCGCTCACTAGATGTATAAGACATTTGTGATGAGAGAGAGTTGGTCAAGATCTTGCTCCAAGGGATGTTTCCTGAGTATGCGGTCTACCTTGAAAACCTTTTGTTACCCTCCTTTGCTGTGTTAGTTGAGAACGTGTAAAGGACCAACAACTTAATGGCATGACAAAGAAGTGAAGTTAAGAGATTCAACAAGCACACTTCGTCTGTGAGTGCAGCTTATGTTGAATCACCAAGGGGAGCAAAGAAACAAAGAGATGATAAGCCCACTAACTCTAGGCCATCTTTGACATATCTTTATCACATGGCCAAAGTGCATTAAATGCTTGACTAGTGGCTCCATGATGGAAATATCAACCTTCCAAGGGTTGAGTGCCTCCCCATAAATGAAGAAAAGAATGACATCCTGTATTATGTGATCTTAAGTATTGTAGATTTCATCGGATTATTGGTCACCCAACTAAAGATTATTTCACTTTGAAGAAAATATTCAATGATTGAGTTGCACATGGTGAGTTGATCATTGATAACAATGATGTTAGAAATGATCCACTTCCTGCCCTCAACAACCGAAGGGGTGCTGTCAACACCATTAGCCATGATCCCATCACTACTGAAATAATTGATGCCCAAACTACTGGAAATGATGAAGATAAAGGAAAGTCAATTGAAGCTCAAGATGATGAACACTTGCCTATTGTTACGGCATTGTTGAAGGCAGCTAACTTTAGGAATTTCTTTGATCTCTTAGGATTCAATGAGAAAGCTTGGCTTGCAGTAGCAACTGTACTTATATAGATCTCTGAGAGTCAATACGTAGAGTGTAGTGCAGTGCAGCTTATGAAGAGGATAGCCATAGCACATGAAAATGCGATTCTATTTACTGATGTAGACATGTGTGTGAAGAATTCCAATCATAATCGCCCCTTATATGTGGAAGGCGTGCTTAATAGGTCTCTGCTTAAGCGAACATTCATTGATAATGGTTCTTGGTTAAATATCATGCTAATGAGTACTTTTAAGGCTATTGGAATTGACATTCGATGACTGGTTAAATAGCCTATTTCAATAAATGGATTTAGCCATGCCCCTACAAATTCTATTGGGTATGTTAATGTTGATCTCAAGATTGGCCCTATCCATGGTACTATTACCTTTCATGTGATTGACGCACCGGTTCAATACCATCTCTTCATTGGAAGGAAGTGGTTACATGATCACACCTTAGTCCCATCGACATTGCATCAATGTATCAAGGGTCATTAGAAAGGGAAGGATGTATTCATTCTAGCTACAAAGAACCCTTTTGAGTAACATGAATCATATTTTACTAAGTTAGCCTACTTTGATGAATTTGCTGAAGAAGGCGAGATCGTGATAGCTAAGACGATTGGTGTCCCTTTACCTACATAGGAAGAAATTCATGATGGTCAGCAGAAGAAAAGAAAGATGCGTAAGTGTTCACGGGGGAAAGAAGAAGAACAATCAGCTTGAAGGAATTGAAAGCTTCATTCGAGAAGATGGAAGAAGGGTATATCGCTTATGATGGTCTTAGGGGTCTGAGGAGGTATATTTTTCCTCTTCGAATCTCATACCAGTATAAGAAGTCTAACCTATCCTACAATAAGTGCAAGACCAAATGAAGCCACAAGTTGAGGAAATAGAAGAATTGGATCTAGCATAACTGAGAGAGTCGCAATGACCAATCTTCATAAGTAAGAGCTTCCCACAAGAAATAAAAGTTCATATTGTTAAGTTGCTAAGAGAATATTGAGACATATTTATATAGACCTATGAAGAGATGCTAGGATTGAACCCTAGTCTCATAGTACACAAATTAAGCATTGCCCCAGGAGTTACTCCTGTAAAGTAAGGACAAAGGGTTGTCCACCTTGAGATTGAAGTCTAAATTAAGGAAGAAGTTGAGAAGTTATTATGAGTTGGATTCATAAGGCCTATCTAACATCCTATTGGCTTGCTAATATTGTTCCTATAGTAAAGAAGAATGGACAGATAAAAGTATGTGTGGACTTCTAGGATCTGAACAAGGCTTGTCCTAAAGATGAATTTCCTTTACCAAATGTCGATACTCTAATAGTCGCGACTACAGGACATGATTTATTCTCATTTATGGATGGATTCAATGGTTATAATCAGATTAAGATGGCAATTAGGGACACAGAGTGTACCACCTTTCGGATACCAGTTGGAAACTTTTATTATACCATCATGCCATTTGGACTTAAGAATGCGGGCACCACTTATCAAAGGGCAATGACTACTATATTCCATGACATGATGCATGACTTTATGGAGGATTATGTTGATGATATAGTCATCAAGTCTAAAAGGGCACATGATCATATGGTTCATCTACAAAAGGTTTTTGAGCAATGTTAGCTATACAAGCTTAGCATGAATCCTCTCAAATGTGTCTTTGGAGTGCCCTCAGGGAAGTTCTTAGGGTTTGTTTTCCTTTGAAAAAGAATTGATGTTGATCCTACGAAAGTACAAGCTATAAAATCGATGCCATCCCCTATTACCCTAAGGGAACTAAAAACTTTCATGGGAAAAGTCTCTTATATCAGAAGGTTTATACCAGCACTTGTTGAGATTTCATACCCATGGCACCAACTTTTGAAGAAAGGAATTTCATTTGAATGGGAATAGGTTCACGAGGAGGCAATTCAAAAGATCAAGATGATCTTGACTTCTCCTTAGACCATGACCATGCCCATAAAAGAATTGCCATTGATTTTATATCTTACGTCTACCGACAAGTTCGTTGGAGCTCTACTTGCACAAGAAGTTGATGGTCGAGAGCAACCTTTATACTATTTAAGTCGAACCCTTTAAGGCAGCAAGGTCAAGTACCCAGCTTGGGAGAAATACTGTCTTACATTAGTATTTACCATGCAGAAGTTATGAAATTACTTCCTTGCGCATAAGATTAATCTTGTATCTCGTTTGGATCCGATCAAGTATTTATTCTCATGACCGGCTTTATCAGATGGGTTGCTAAGTGGTTACTCATTCTTAGAGAATTTGACATCTCGATGAAATCCCTTAAGACCATTAAGTCATAAACCCTGGCCGATCTATTAGCACACTTCCTAAATGCCTAAGAAGGCTTGACTATAGGCATAATACCAGTTGAATTTCATGAAAATACTTTGATGGTCGAGGCAGATGGTGAATGGACACTTCAATTTGATGGTTTTATGGGAAATCAAGGCTAGGGAGCAGGAATCGTATTGACATCACCTGAGGATCAAGAGATACCCTTAGCATTTAAACTTGATTTTCGATGCACTAATAATGAAGCCGAGTATGAGCCATTATTACTTAGTTTGTTGTCTGCACAAGGAGTTGGAGCGCATAATTTGTGTATTTGAGGTAATTCAAATTTAATCATTAGACAAGCCATGGGTGAGTTTGGATTGAAGGAACTTACACTTGCGCCTTATAGGGCTGTAGTACAGGTTATGGTAAAAAAATTCAATTCTGTATGGTATGAGCACATGAGTCGATTAGCGAATAGGTATGCTAATGCATTGGTTACACTAGCATCTAAAATGCCATTTCAAGATGCTAGTAGTAATGTGAATATCCAAGTAGTCAAGAAATCTATCCCATTTACGGCTTTAAATTTTGTTAGTGAGGATGAAGACATGCAAGACAATTGGTATGGCCCATTCATGGAATAGTTAACACACCCTAATGTGGCTTCTATTTTGGCTTTGAAGAATTTTGTTAAAATCAACGAAATGTTGTATTATAAGGGTCCAGAAGGTGTTCTATCTCGATGTATTAGTACTAAGGAATCTCATCTCAAGTTCGACAAGTATCACCAGATCTGGTGCAAGGAGGAATGACCACCACTATATCATTATATTCAATGTACAGGTTGTTATTGGCCATCATTGGCTAAAGACACACTTCAAGTGCAAGTACATTGCCCTAAATGTTTTGAGCTTCCCGACCAGAGTAAGTGTAATTTTGTATCTAGTGCTAAAGAGTGGAGTTGCTCATACATCGATTACTTGAGGAACAATATGTTACCGACAAATAGTATAGACACCAAGCTTATAAAGTGAAAGGCTAAGAAGTATCTTATGCATGAAGGTGAGCTCTATAGAGTATCATTTATGGGGAAAACCCCTAAAGTGTATCGCTCCTCCTAAAACAGAAATAGTTTTGATTGAGGTGCATGTTAGAGAGTACAAGGAGGATCAAGGAGGAAGGAAACTATATTATTATCTACTCGATAGAGGATACTATTGGCCGACAATAGAAGTGGATGCTTTAAACTTCCCTAAGATGTGTGTTGTTTGTCAACAGCATGGCAATACCATTCATGCTCCTATAATCACACTCCATAGCATCACAATTCCTTGGCCTTTTCACACGTGGGCTATTGACCTTATTGGACCTATACATCCACCATTGAGAGGATGCATCTAGATTTTGGTAGGAAAAGAATGCTTTACGAAGTGAGTAGAGGCAACTCCTTTAAGAAGGCTACAGGATTAGCAAGTACGGTTTCATGAAGGAGAATATCATATGTAGGTTCAGAATCTCGAAGCCTATTTTATTTGACAATAGCACTCCTTTTATCAATTTGCATGTCCACCAACTACTGGTATCCTATAATATTGATCATGTAAAGTCTACGTTGTATTACCCGAAAGGAAATGGATAAGTTGAGGCCACTAATAAGAGCTTGTTAAAGATACTTAGTTGCATGGTTCATGATAGTCATAAGGAATGGCATGATAAGCTACCATTAGCGCTTTGGGCTTATAAGACATCTAAACGAAGGCTAACGTAAGCAACTCCTTTTTCTCTAGTATATAGGATTGAGGCAGTAGTTTTCATAGAAGTCTTGATCCCATCTGCTAGGTTGGTAATCAATATTGAGCTCGAACTTAACACATTGTGAGTGATGGATTTGGAAGTATCAGATGAAAGGAGTGATATCGCCAAACATAATCTTATCAATTATTAGCATAGGCTTGGAGTAGCATACAACCATCTAGTGAGAAAGAGGTCATTCCAACAAGGTGACGTTGTACTTTGTGCAGCCGAGCATGTGCGTTAAGGTACCCCAGCGCTTAAGTTTATACCAAAATGTAAAGGACCTTTCATAGTTGAGGAAGTGTATGAAAGTAGATATTGCAAACTTAAGAATCCCATCATAGATGCTATTACTGCTATCAATTTTCAATATATCAAAAAGTTCCATTTATAAAAAGAAAACTATAGTAAAGTTAAATGAATGAAACTTACAGCTTAAGTTGTATAAGCTTGTTTTGCATGTCTATTTCTACTATTATCTACTTTGCTCACCTTAGGTTAAAAAAAAAAAAATAGAAACAAAGTATTGGTGCTTGTAATGCTGCTACTGGGTAAGAGACTTGTCTCCCAAGTGCTTCCCAAGTGCGCAATATACATCTATCATATGAGTTGTTGACTAGTTAAAGCCTTGACTCCCAAGTACACTATGTGATGTTCTATTGAATAAGATAGTGACTTGCACTATTTGAGTATACGTTTGTGGAGCATGTAAAAATAGTTATGTGGTGGGTAATACCCCCTTAACTCACGACGTGACTATCTAATGGAACTAATATTCTTTGTTTCAATCAATATCTCTATACTATTAGATCATATATTTGAATTCTTGCTTGCAAATGAAATATACTTCCACTGTGCAAGGTTTTCTTCAAAATTTATCAAGCCATGAAGTAAACTACCATGTAAAGTACTGTTAAGGAAATGCAATGTTTTCTAAGCACATAATGATGTGAACTTTCAAGAGCTTACTAAATCAACAAATAACTCACGTCAATTCATGATCTTCCATGTAAAGGCATGGATCTCAAATAAGTGAGAAGCGAAATTATACATAGTGAGCTCAACAAGTCCTTACACTCCATTAAAAAAAAGGCATGTGCAAAGAGAGCAAAAGTAATACTATCAATACTCAATACTAGGTGCTATAGTAGAATCAAGATTTGTGCCTGCTAGACACTCTTTACTCTCAAGTTCTACCTTTGCAAGTTTGGCTTTGTGTAACTCACATCTTTCCTCAATGTCTTGATTGCTTAACACCTTTTAAGCTTTAGCTACAATGATTTCCATCTTATTGAGCTTGAACCTGAAGGCACGTGCTGCAGTGACACTACTAATCAAAAGTTTGAGATTTTCTATAGATAATGAGCCCCAAGCCTCATCAAATAGCCTTATGATTTGTCTAAGTAGGCTCAGGATATGATTAGTGACATTGGAACCTAAATAGATGGATCCCGTCCAAAAATCCCCCTCCATCTTGTACAAGCACTCCAATGGTATTAGGGAGTTAGAAGGTATTGTGATGCCATGAAAAAAGGAAGTATCTTCTGAGCTCGCTACCATCTTGGTTGTTGATCCTTTATCTCCATGTTGTATCGTTTTAATCTTTAAGGGAAGTGATGATGTGGGATCCCTTGGAACAAGCAAAGTCACATCACTACAAAGGGTAGGAACGTTGTTAACTACAGTAGCATCTATGGAAGCATTAGGAGCAGCATGTATCTCTTCATTACAAAATCCTGCACCCATCAAAGCATTAGTAAATGCCTAGATCACATTTTCCTTTAAGAGTAAAAATTTGCTATCTTCACATTCGTCAATGATATTGAATACATCGAGGATTCTAATATTACCATGGGAGTCTTCATTAACTTGTTTTGTGGAGCTTGTTTTATCATTGAATTGCCCCTCTTGGTCATCATCAATTCCTTTCATGGAATTTTCTCTATTGTCATCTGTGTGTTCAAGAGAATCCCTATAATCAACCAACGCAATGTCATCTTCTCCTTCGTCCACAATCTTGGTAATAGCAAGCGGATCTTTAGCTTGAAGCATCTTTCACATACCGTAGTGACTTGGAAAAGGATGAGTGATAGGAGGGACAGTTTGACTTGAAGAAGTTCCTTTAGGTACGCTACCACTCGCTCCATCAAGATGATGCTTCATCACTTTCTGTTTAATGGAAGTGGCATCCTTCTCCTTTCCCTTTCACTCCTGTAACATACCCAAAATTGAGAAAACTAAGGAGAATAAGTTTCAAGAAAATATTAGTGTATAAAAAAGGAGGAAGGAGAGTGTAATGATAATGTTACCTCATGAATGCAGCTACGTTTAGGTTGTTTGATGACCAATGGAGGAGAGGGTGAGTGTTTGCTTTGTGATTTACCCCGAGCATCATTGGATGACTTCTCATTATTAGATGATTTTAGGTCTTCTTTGAGTTGAAAGTGAAATTCATATCTCTGGATGACTATTTCAGGTAAATCCCCTTCAGCTGTCTCCGAGACATACTTCTTAAACCCATCTAATCAATTCTTCCAATATGTGAGCTAGCCACTCGAAGCAACCCTAGAACAACTCATTAAAGGAAAGAATAATTGCTTGATCCTCTCATGAATGTTCTTTCGGCGCTTAAGTCTGAACGTCTTGCAACACTCATTAAAACTTTGGTTAATGACCAAATCATGAGGCACTCCTTAATCAAACCCCAGTTGTTGAGCAACTCGATTAGGTGAATATTTCATGACACTATACTCAAGGAAGCAATTAGAAGCATTAGCCTAATCATGAAGTGACGGAAAACCCTTGGGTGCACTCTATAAGATAATCTTTATCTCGACATTAGAAAGCTCATCATGAAGCTCTATCAAGTTTAGCAAGTCCTTTGAACCGGAAGGGTAGATTTTTGAGTACCATTCATATTCAAGTAATTCCTTTGTGTATGGATGAAAGCTGAACTCATGACAAGTATCAATGACATTCTTCAAAGTACTTAGGAGTTTTCTATTGACCCATCCCTAAGCTAAGGGCCCGATGGTATCAGAATGTGTAAGCGGGAGACCAAAATATCTCCTATAACACTTGTAGAAGAAAATATGAAGAAACACCAAGTCTATGTACAACACCATAATGTATCTCCCTTGCGAGCGTACTGAAGCTTCATGAAAGAGGTCTAAACACCACTATAAGGAACCTAAGTAGAAAGGCCCCAAAGCGAAACATTCCCTTCACGTGATACGAATAGCTAAGTGGAAGAGTTGAGGACTAACACTTTTTTTAGGGCCCATTGGGAACATAAATGATGACAACCAACAAGCAATGAAAGCTTCCAACTCGTACCTAAAATGTAAGGCAAGACAGATTAGGTTAGGGTTATAAAGTAAACATCAACAGGAAAAAGGGTAAACAATGACTATGCCACCTTACACTAATATTGAGGCCCTATCTTATCACCCTTGTATAGCTTAAAGAAATGCTTGATCCAGGCACTAAGCATACCATGCCTACGAGTAACTGGAGCTTCTCTTTTGTCCACTTCTAATAGCTCAATCAGTGCTCGATCATCTTCTGAGATTAAAGTTGTGGTGATGTCGGTCAATCCAAGATTAGGAAGGCTTAGAAGGATTGCAACATCCTCTAGTATTGGAGTGATCTCACCTGACGTTGTCACAAAGGTATGTGAGTGTATACTCTAATGGGACATGATAGCTCACCAAGTTTCTATTTCTTGCGAGTGGTGCAAAGTTCAATGAGAAGACACCCATATGGGGTAATATACCCCTACCTCTTCCAAAATAGATGTGTATGCAGGATTCTTGAAAATGTACATCACCCAAGACAACTAGCCATTTACTATGTGCTTTGGGCCATCAAAACCACTATCTAAAAGAGGGATTTCTTTCTTCTCATTTCTAAAACATAGCACATAAGCTACTTCTATCTCAACCTTCTTGTGTACTAGAGGTTCTTGTCTTATGAAATGTTACTTGCCATCCTTAGGTGGATGTGGATGTGTATCCCACATCTTTATATCTTGCTAGAAGAAGTCACCTTCAATAATTAGGTCTATCCATTTGTCCTGAGGTAAGGGCACTGCCGGAGTGTGATCCTCAGAATATGCTAAAATTTCATTGTTCTTATCAGCATTGTTGCTACAAGAATGGCTCTTTCCAGATTCTTTGCCCATGTTGATGACCCATAAAGGTAGTAGTGATGTCTGTATGTAAGTATGAAAGAGAGTGAGCACCTGTAAATGAAGGTAAGTAAGAGGGTCAGTAGAAGTAAGGTGCATTCGAAAAGTATGATATCCAATTACAAAAACAAAAGATGACATATATGCATAAGGACTCTTGCAATACGTGATGACAATACACAATTCACACTTGAGATTAGTGATACTATGCCCAGCTCACATGCTTATGATGATATTTAAATGATGTTTTTCTAGCACGTATTCATGTTAGAAGATTAATATTTAAAGCCTCATGCTTAGTTCACTCAATGAGCTAGTGTCTTTTCACATTTATGTTAAGAAAGCTTATAATTCGACTACTTGCTCACTACTCATATACCTAGTGCTATGGAGTTAAGGCCTATATCATGCTTAAGCATTACATCGTATTCATGAGTTAGGTGGTGTTCACACCTTGTGTGATGTTTATACCTGATATCGTGTTCATGAGTTATGTGATGTTTAGGTCTCATATCATGCTCAGACCTTGCGTCATATCATACTCAATACTCGTGATATGTTCAAGACTTATTTTACATTCAAGGCTTAAGTTATGTTTTGAGATCATGTCAAGTTCAAGGTTAACCCCAAGCGCAAGGACTCGTATTCACTATCACATTCAAGGTTCAAATGCAACCCTTATGTTCACTCATGATCAAGGTTCGTGTATCAAAAGCTTATGTTCGACGTACATGATGAGACTCATGTTTAGCTTAAATACCCAAAAGTGCTATAATCGAATTACATACTCAACTCATATGTGATCATATGGAAAGTGTAAAAGTGGTCATGTTAGAAGCCTATGTTAAATTGAAGTGTTTGACTCTCATGTATTCAAGCGTAAGATTTATGTCTCATTCATGTACGTTGAGCTCACGAACTCGTGCTCTACTGTTATGTGCTCATGTTTAAGGTTTATGTTCAAATTCACATTTTATGGTCATGTAGAGGCCTCATAGTTCTTCTACATGATTAGTCCATGAACGTTTATATTGAGGAGCAGTGAAGTTCCTTTTACATATTACCTCATAATTGCTTATGTTAAATAGGGGTTATGTTTAACTCAAGTGTGTTACTCTCATATGCTCATGTCTAAGACCCGTGTTCAAATTGTATGAGCTTAGCTTACGCCCCGACTCTCATGTACTTATGTTTACATGTACTTACGATTCGAGATTCATGATTCAATTCACACCTTAAGTTGCAATTGGCTTTATGGAGGTTATGAAAGGAGGTCACATATGACCTAAGTGTTATACCTCTTTGCTATCACCTGTTGATGAAGATCAGTACTCAAGCTACAATCGCAAACTCTTGAACCTTGGTTAGCAAATAGTTATGGTCTGGGCAGTAAAGAGTCTACCCTTCTCAAACCGTGTCGATTTGTTGATTGTTGCTAGTTTGAGATGTGGTCCTCAAGTTATGATTATAGACTTTTGACCCATAATTGGAGGTAACTACAATCTAAGTGGTGAAGGGATCCTCTTCCAACATAATTATCAGATGATTATGGTACCTACAAAGCATCGAAAATCAGGAGATGTCATTTTTTAAATTAAAAAAAAAGGGAGGAGAAGGATGTTATGATTAATTATCTAAAGAAACACATCAAAGTATGAGTGAAATTATAAAGACAATGACATTGAGTGATGAAGGCTATATTACTATTCATTGCAAAAGAAGAAAGAAAAAAAAAAAGGGGTATGGAATTCTTCCTACAACATATGACGAATGAAGAGCGGATCAGTATTATAGCAAAATGTAAAGCGTTAAAACCAACAATACTTTAAAGAGAGCTCTGTTCACTAAGGGGTGTGCATGGGTTTGAGGAATGTCATGAAGCATACAGTATGTGCTCAACTCATCCATATATTCATGAAGCAAGCCCACTTATAGAGAGTTTTCAATTACCAAGCAATGACAAGGCAATTTGAAAGAAGGGAGTCGAATTTATATAGCATGAGTATCAATATGCATAAGTTTTAAAAAACAAAGGAGTGTTGTCTCTCCTTATGCCAGATCAACGAATGTTAGGGGACCCTTTCATTTCACCTTCTCACTGCATTATGAGCTTATTTAATTGAAAGATTCTTATTAGGGGGTTCCTAATACCTCTAGGTAGCCGCTCCCAATTTTGCTATTGATAACACTACATAGCCTACTCTCCTTAGGCAAACCAAATAGCCTTTGTTCAAGAGTTCCAATATTGATAGCCACGATGACCGAGTTTTGTCTCCTTTGTTTTGAGTTATCAATGAGATCAACTTGATACAGTAATGGAATTTTAGAGCCTACTTGTCTATAAAATAATAAAAATAACTCACAGTCTATAAAATAATTCATGTTAACCAATTTGGAGTTGGAGCCACTACATGTCACTCAAAGCCACATTTATCTTATGCAAAGACTTCCACATAGAATTTCTAGTTTATCTAATCGAGATGGATTTCCTAATCATACTCAGTCTTTTCGAACATGTGGATAGGCTTAAGTAAGGCACTTTTCCTTTTTTCTATCAGTCGTGCCACAATCACCTTGCAACTTAAGAGCCTCTTGGCTCTTCTTGCCCATCTTCCATGATGAGAAAAAGGGATGAACTTGCCTTCCTACAAACATCTATGAATTTTCCTCTATAATAAGTTTTACCTTGAGCCTCAAATTCAAAATGGTTAGTGATATCTCAATGGACCCATCAGGAGTTATTGAAATCTATGTAGAGCTTGCCCCTCTTGTCATGTTCTTTCTCGGGGTACCTTTCTTTCTTAGGGTAGTGTTCTTTTCTGGGATGTCATTCTTTTTTGTGGTGCCATCATTTTTAGTAATACCATCCTGCTTCTCCCTCTTACTCTAAGGAACTCTTTTAGTAGGCATTGTCGTTTTAGTCTTTCTCTGACGTTTTCTCTCTTGACTCCCACACTCGTCAGTTTCAAATTCACTTACCTCATCTTCTCTCTCATTGTTCTTATCATTCCTTTGATCGATATTGATCTCAGGCTTGTGAGGTTTGACAAGGATCAATGAGCACATCTTAAAGTTAGCAAGTCCAACAATATATTAACTAATTAGCCTATGTTAATGCCTACTATTCCTCTACATATGCTAAGCGCATTATCAACAACTTTGAAGTGACACAAACACCATGCCTTCTAGTAGTTCACTCAGATTCCTTTCTTTTTAACTTTGTAAACTCTGAAGACCCTCCCTCTTTCCCCATTTAATTCATGATGTTTGAAAAGTGAAAATTTATTCCCTCAGAAGTGCCAACTGCCAGTAGAATTGATCTTATGATAGGAGAAGAAATAATATTTTCCAATGAAAAGGGAATCACCCATGGGAGTGTTCTAGACCTACATGAAAGAGGCCTAACTAAAAACGAAGATGATGATCAGTCTTTTGCTAAGGAGGACTCTTATTTCTCTAGTAAATAATATCTTTAGGGTAGAAATATTGTGTCGGTTACAGCTCAAGATAATGATTTAACTACTCAATATGATGGGAAATTGATAATTGAGGAAGAATTGAATTTCATCCTCTTTGAACTTGCATGGCAGGCTTTCGTCACTCATTCAAACAAGCATGTTATGTTAGAGGATGGGAAAGGCTCACATGAATCCATGAGGCTGTAGATGGATGATATATGCATTGATGATAATTGGTATGGTTTTGTTAGATCTATTAATGTAGGCATCAATAGCGATGCTATTGATATCGATAGGTCTAATTGAGACAAGAAGAAAAGTGACAGTGATTGCTCCAATAAGTATCTTGCTGGGAATAACAAAAGGGTACAAACATAAGTAAAATGTCAAACTGAAGGAGGATTTTCTTTTCCTCCACCATTGAAGGACAAGCAGTTAATTTAGGTAGGCTCTAATAAATCATTACAAACAGACCTCTCCAACACTGCCATTACAGGTAGAATTGGGGACAATTTCAATGCTTTGCTTGGTGTTGATTACATGCTTTTAACACTTAATATTGGGCTAAAGTAAAGGAAATAAAAAGGATAGTGAGAAGAAGAAGTACAGCTACAACAACAATGCTTCAATACTCCGCATTAGTTCCCAAATTTTGATCTCACTTCTCCAAGCAAAGCAACAACAAAACTTTAGGAATGACCTGTAAAAAGGGGTGTTAATGGAGTATGAAATGCGATTAAAGCAAGATGAATATAATTTAAGAAAGGAAGTTGACAAATGAGACGAAATACATTTATATCTAGAAAGAAGTTCCAACTATTGCATGCTGTGAGGAATGGCTATGGAATTGTCTACTGTGGGGTTAGATAAAAGATAAGCAAAGAGAGTGAACAAAAGAAGGAAGAAGGTGGAAGTTGTCTTAAGCCTAGGATTTGCCTGCTTTTAGGTGGCACAAAAGAATAAAAAAAGGCAAAGGGACACTTGTCGAATTTACAATGGGGTAAGGGCTAAAAAAAAAAAAAAGAGAAAGAAGAAAGAGCTCCAAATGATTTTCTTTCCTCCCTCTTCTGATTTTGCGGCTACTTACTACTAGGAACAATGGAGACTTTAAAACTCTATGCTGTAGCAACAAAAAGTAAAGCGGATGGGTGTCAAATTCTAAATGGGAAGCAAGGAAATAAAAATTCTATTCTAAGATAAATTTTGTCCTTAACTGCATTAATGTGATAATGGGTTCAATATTGCTGCATGGTTGGAGTATTCTAATATTTAGCTAAGGCTTTTATGCGGTAATAAAGGTGGTTAAAGATTGGCCATATACTAAGATAATGGAGACTCGATACGTTCTTCTATATTTTCCTGCCTACGTATCTAAAGATGCGGTCCTTTGTCTTTTGTTTGACTTATTGGTCATGGCATGAAAAAGAAAACAAGGGTATATGATGGATATGGCAAATATGCAGTTGGAAACATTTATCTAAAAAAAAAAAGAAATTTGAAGTTAGTTTGCACCATGGGGGGTGAAGAATTTCTTTAAATAGAGATTTAAAATTTCATTTAGCTTTCAAGGTAGTACCCCTGAAACTCTACAAGGGACGCTGTCCCTTTGACCCTTACTTGCTAACTGGCTAGCGGGACCATCGTGCTTACTAGTTGTAGTATAGCAAATAAAATTTGGTTAACACAAAGCGTTTACATGATATGTAGAGACCTTATAAGAAGGATGCCCTTTTACAAGGAGAAGATCAAGATAACATTGATATGTGCAGCCAATCCAACGAGATCACTAATGTGAACTTAACATACAAATTTAACTCAAGAGAGCCAATAAGTCATATGGATCAAATTGAAAAGACAAATCAGCTCAAGAAGAGACAGCTTAAAGAAGACTTATTTTATAGTGTTGCCTTGGGGGCAACATACAACTTAATCCAGTTGAGGCATGACACATAAATAAAAGGTGTTGTGAACTCGCGCACTAAGACAAATCTCAAATTAATTCAGTAGCGATGCAACCGTTTAATAGCGCGTATACGCTTGAGTTATCTAAAAGGCTCACTTAGTGCCTCAACCTCTTTAACTTCATCCAAAAGACTTTGGTTAGGGGGCAAAATGTATAGGGCCAAATTTAATATTGGGCTTTTAAGCCCATTGATTAAATGGATTTGATCCTCAAGTTTAGGTGATAGGGACCGAGGAGCAAAGCCCATAAATTATTAGGATGATCAAGGGAGACTTGGCATGGTAGGCTTGAAGTAGGGCCCATTAGATCGGTTCATTTGATCTATCCTTTCTTGGTTTGGCCTACACTAGAATAATAAATAAAGCCTTTACTTGGGCTTAAACCTATGAAAATAGCCCACTTAAGATCCATTAATAAGGGGCTTCAATCTCAACCATTGATGACCATCATGATCTCATGGATGTGATCAATTATCCTTTCCTATAAATACCTTATTCACATCCTTATTTGAATAAGAGAAAAACCCCCATTAATGTTGTTACTCTATTAGAACTTTGCCTCAAAGATTAAACACTCAAACACACCAAGAACACCACCTCATTCTTCATTAATCTTGGAGTTTAATGCCATTGCACTCCTCCACCTATCACCATACGTGTTAGAGCCTTACTAAGATCGCTTACTCCTCCTCCTTACACTTCTCTCCTAATAATCCCGTACAAGTCACTCAAGTCATTTCCCTAGTCAAGTATAGCGTGACTTCACATGCGGCACACACGTGACACTTGCATTTGTACCTAACACCCCCATACATTATAATTAAAAGAGCTAAATTAGTAAGGATCGTCCGTGGTCTGTTAGAAGAGCGTGGTTCCATCTTAATGCTAATTAAGCTTCAATAAAGGAATTAAGTTGAGCTCAAAAGCCTCCTAATGAAAATTCAAAGAAGTAGAGAGCAAATGAAAGGATCAATTGATGTAATATGCATCTAGTCTAGTTTTTTAAATAAAATTAGTTAAGGGAAGATTCACCTCCTCTTAAGTTAGAATGAGAAAATCTCTACAACTCATTCTTAGTTGGTTGATGTTTGTTTTAATCTCTAGTTTAGTTTTCATTTAAGTGATATGACTAACTTTGAATTATTAGGATTAATTACTCAAATTCAGTAGTTCTTGAGTGTTATTATCTAAGTGTTCTAAAGACATTATTAAGTCAAGGAAGAAGAGTGGTTTGAGAATAATTTTTACTAAGCTACTTGAACTTAAGGGTATACTTTTCTAAGGCCTAATTTTTAACTATCTTGTCATTAAGATATATATATATATATATGTGTGTGTGTGTGTGTTTCGATGTTTTGCTTGAGAACAAGCAAAAGTTTAAGTATGATGGTATTTAATAACATGAAATTAGCATACCTATTCTATAGTTATTTTGTACTATTTTGGCTATTAATCTAGTTAATTCTATAATATTTTGAGCTTAATTCGTTCAATTTTCACTTTCAGAGACTGGGAGCATTTTATGAACTTTTAAGGGTTTTTATCAAGTTTTGAAGTATTATGAAGTAAATGCATTGATCAAGGAATGAAGCAAAAGAATTTCGAGCGCAAAACAGATTTTAGAAATGAATACGGTTGAAGGCTACGACTGTGGTTCATGCCTGTGTTCCCTTGGTAAACAAACTCCATTGAATTTTGAAGATTTTAGACAAAATGTGAGTACATGTCGAAACATTACGGTTGTGTACCTAGATTGTAGACTTGCCATGATTTTAGAATTTTTTATTTTTGTTAGGTTTTCTTTATAAATTTTGGTCAATTCACTATAAATAGATGTTTAGACCTAGGTTTGTAAGAAAAGCCCCTTCATTGTGAGAGTTAGTAAGGTAAAGAATTATAAGGGGGCTTATCTACTCTTTTCTTTTTAATTTATTATGTCTTTATTTTGAATTTCTAAGTAAATCGTTGTTGAACCCTATGTTCTAGGGTGACTGTTATTATGAATGAAATTCAATTTATGATTTTACATATTGTGGTCTAATTCTATTGTTTTTATTGTTTACTTTAATTCAATATACTGGTGACTAAATTACTATTAGAGTCTATTGTAGAGTTTGTAAGAGCATGTAATGTGACTAACCAATATGATTAGGTAAAATTGGCTAACTAAAACATTTGGTAGTTAGATTTTTCCAAATTAGGGAAACCTAATAATGGGAGTCAAGAGTGTCAGACAATCCTACAATGCTCTTTCAAAAGCGATTTGGGTAGAGAGGGTTAGTAATCAGCCAAGAGACGAAAGTCCAGTTAGCTTGTAATAGGAATCTCCATTGTTTCAATATTGCAACTGAGATTGAATAAGTAACTCAAAATTAGGTAGTAAATAACACTAATGATTTAATGAGGAACGTGTTCCTTTTTATTAATTTAATTGTTCTATTTATTTCTTGTTCTTAGTTTTATTATTTATGTTTATTTCTATTAATTTTATCTTTTTGTTATTTTAGTTGTTTGTTATTATAATCTTCAATTCAACCTTTAAGTGTTCAATTAAATCTTATATTGTATAAGTTAGGTAATTGATTAAGCTAGGGATACAGCTGCTAAAAATAATTAGATATTACTTCCATGTGAGTTTCCTCACGGGATCGATGCTTAGACT
Source organism: Lumnitzera littorea (assembly GCA_024138015.1). Lineage (NCBI taxonomy): Eukaryota > Viridiplantae > Streptophyta > Magnoliopsida > Myrtales > Combretaceae > Lumnitzera > Lumnitzera littorea. The sequence goes on from JAMXBB010000002.1 coordinate 55,251,395, forward strand.
CATAATCCATTTTATTTATGTTATAACTTAACTAGGTACACTTACCTAAGGTTAGCAAGTACTTGATCAATGGACATAGGTTGAAAGGCAAGTCCACATTTTGGTGTATGTGGAGAAAATTAATAGCTATCAGTCGTGCAATGGATATTACCTGCCCAGCTCATAGGATTACATTTCCTTGAATAATCATGAGCCTTTGCAGTGTTGGGAAGCTAGTTTTCTTTTATGGTGTATCCCACTTAGTCTTCCTTCATTATTTAACTTTAGGGGCCTAAATAATAACTTCCCTAAGCTAGGGTTTACAATTTATTCTTTGCAAATGTGGTACGTTAGTTTAGGTTTGATTAAGGCATTTCCCATATGATAGTTCTGGCCATAGATTTTGATTCCTCAGTAGATATCACCTATAGACATCAAGACCCTTAATCATGAGATTTATTGATTCTACTTTCCTTCTTGTAGCTTTCATAGAGTTGTCTTCCTTAGTTGTTCATCGTACTTAACGAATTGTTTGAAGGTATTTGAGGCATATGCTTTCGCTTCCAATATAGATTAGATTGTAGAAGAGACTATTTATCGAGATCTATTTTTGGCTTCTTCAACCGAATAGGCCTAAAGGATTGCAAAGCACAAAGAGCACTAGTCATGCTAATGAGAAGTTAGGCCCTCCTATGCAAGCTAAGACAAGGGTGAAAGCATCAAAGCACCTTCTCAATTGCTACTTGGCTAAAATGATTTGAAAAAAGGCATGCATCCATTTCAGAATCTGTTTCTTTAGTAGTACTTTTCTTTTCGAATTGAGACATTATTTTTTATTTTTAGTAGGACACTATCCTGGGCTACTCATGACATGAAGAGGAGAGGTCTTTGTCTAAAGATTCAATCCCATAAGGTAAAGAAGATGATGACTAGGACTTAATTGATTACGATGGGTCTCTTAAGGCTTATGGTTGTGTAGATAATGATGCGAATTCATATGATATGGTTAATTGTTACGAGATGGAGGAGACTAGTGAAGGAAGCAAGTGTAACCAATGAGACTAATGCTACTGTACTTGCTGGGGCTTAAGTTCCAAATCCAGAATTGAATATAAATGTTGAGACTCATGTCGATACTTTACTACATGTGGCTACTCATGATGGAGTTTTTTTTGCATCAGATGATAGTTTCCCCCTTTGTACCTCCTTTTTTTTGCTTCTATTAGTCATTCTTTTCCCCTAGTTACTGACCTATCTCATTAAGATAGGGAAGCAACTTCGCTGATTAATGTAGATTCAAAGGCAATAGTACATTTTTATGGGTTTGATGTAACACCACATCTTATACCATCCTTAGAGCATTTTTATGGTTTGGATGTGAAGTTCTAAGTGAACTCAGCATTTACTTGATTAAGTTCATGTCATACTATCCTGGAGATCTTAGGTGAACTTAGTGTCAATTATGGATGCATATGATGGCGTACGATATTTATTTTTCCATGTACTAAGCCTAGCACCTATAATAGAGATGGCTTGTAAACTAGCGGATTGTTGTCCACTTATGAAGGATTAGGTGAAGGTTAAGCCAAAAACTAAAGCTTTGAAAGATTAGATGGTAGTATTTAAAGAGGAAGCTAAAGCCCTTGATGTTGACATAGGTAGGATGATTAGCAATATTAGTGTTGAATCCATTACAGAACATGACCCTCATTCTTGATTTTTTTTTTGTATACTATTTCTTGTACTTAATCTCTTTCTCTCTCTCTTTTCTTTTTTTGGCAATTGATGAGGCAATATTACCCTTTGATGATTTAGTTGATTGATTGCTGTAGCTTCATGACCTTTTTAATGGTTTCGTCATAGCTAACATCTTTGTAGTAGGAGTTGCTTTGATTAAAAAATCATTTAAAGGCATTATAGTTGCTAACCTCATGTAGGGTTACTTTGACCAATCAAACCTAAGATTGCTTTGATAGCATGGTTTAAAGGTTAAGGAAAGGCATTATCCTTGTTGCGTGCTTAGAAAGGAAAACACTCTACCATTAATGTGATAGGATCGCTTTGATCTATTGCATATGAGGTCACTTCAACCTTAAAGTTAGCATTAAGGTGTTATGGTTACCAAACCTACTATGGGATTAGTTTGATGCATCATAGTTGAGATCAATTCAACCTTATGATTAGATGTTGCAAAGGGGCATTGTGTCCATTACATGCTTAGAGGTGATCCCTCTACCAAGCAATTGCAGCTATTATGAGAAGGTTGCTTAGACCTTTCATAAATGATGTTGCTTTAACCCTAAAATCTGCATTAAGGTGTTATAGTTGCAAATCTTACTATAGGATCGCTTTAACCTCATGATCAAGTGTTGTAAAAGGGCATTGTTCTCGCCGTATGCTTAAGGGTAACTCCTCTACTAAGCTACTGTAGCTATTGTGATAAGATTGCTTTGATGTTTCATAGATGAGGTTGCTTCAACCCTTAAGTTTGCATTAAGGCATTATGGTTGCCAAGCTTACTGTAGGATCACTTTGATCCAGGTAGTTGAGATTGCTCTAATCTTGTGATTAGCAAATAAACTAGCCAGAGTAAAGGAAAATAAGGAAGTAGAAACAATACATAGGAAATTAAAACAATTTCATTAAGTCCCTAGAGAAGTTTGCAAATGGAATTTCTTGATGTATTGAGCATTGATGGGAGTAGTGATTGCATTAGTTCTAGGATTCTGCAATTTATAGTACCTACATTCATGGACCTCTTTTGTTATGAGGAGACCTTCCCATTTTGGTGTAAATTTTGGATTTGGTGTATATAAGACCCTAGTTTTCTACTAACTATCGATGACTTGGAATGGCATCTCTAATAAATGTGGAACTTAGAAAATATGACTTGGGAAGTGGGAAATAAAGTGGTCATAGGTAGCATAAGTCACAAAGTACTATAACGTAATGTGACTCTAATTGTTTGGAATTAGTAGATTTAGAGCTTTTTAAAGGTGTTCTTGGAATTGAACTAATTTTAGATATGAGATTATAAGAGTTAAAAAGAAGATTCTTAGTAAAGTTTATTTTCCAAAATAAACTATATAAAATATTTACTTTAACAAAAGTGTAACTTTACCACTGTTGTTTTTTTTTTTTTTTTTTTTTATCGGAAACATACAATTCGTGTTTCGATAATTAACAAACTCTTAGAGATAAATTATTTAGATAAGGAAGTAAATAAAAAGGCATTAAATAATGTGTAGGAAATATGTATATATAATAAATATACTTGGTGTATAGCACACGTACCCTTAATTAACTAAAAAGAAACTATATCATAATATATATAATATATACTAACTTAAATTAATAAAGAAACTATTACAATTAGCAAGAAATAGCTTACTTGGGAAGTTTTGGATGCAGCACAATTGGAGGTTAGGATATGTGGAGTTAGACTTAGATTTATGATGCATAATTAGTAAGAAAAGGGTGGAAAACCACTTATCATCCTAGAGAAGATCCGAACTAACCTCTTTATGTTCAATATATACCTAAACTTAGTTTCTTGCATTTTCTTTAGCTAATTTAGATTTTGGAAAAATAGGAATGGGTCAAGAAAGTGCAAGAAGAAATTAAGGAAAATTTTGTAAAAAATAGGGTAAATTTTGAGGATTTTGAAGTTTGAAGGCTTAAGGAGAATATGGAAACAAGTCACAACCATAGTAATGATAGGCATTTTTGGATAATTATTATGTGGGCTTATATTAGCGGGCCTAATATCTAAGCCTGGTCTAACAACCCAATCTAGGGATAATCTCTATTGACTTACTATAAAAACCAGGCAAGACTCCTAGGTAAGGGGCCCTCCTTTTCTCTATTCTCATTCATAAAACCATTCGACATTTTCTCTCCACACGATAAGAAGGTTAACTTAGGCATCGGAGTGGCTATACTGGAGTACCCTCCAGTACCCCTCGAAGCCGTTTTCATGTTTTGCAGGTGTTTGTACATCGGGACGGAAATCAACCGTCAACAATTGGCGTTGTTTGTGGGAATGAGCAATTGATCCCTATGGTTTTTAGCAATTTTTTGGATTTTTGCTCTTCCCTTTTGATATTGATGTCTCCTTAGTTCATATTCCAAGGTCTATAGATGTTTTGATCAATTATTTTTGAGATATCACTGCTTTGTGAAACAAAATTCTAAGTAGATTCTATTGGCCTTCAAGTTGTTGAGAAGCTAAGTGTTGTTGAGTAATCCAAGCTTCTCCGAGCGACGTTTACATCGCTCGAGCTCCAAGTACCTTTTAGCCGAGCTCCGATTTGTAGTTCATGCCATGCCAAGCAAATTCTATATGCCTACAAGTTGTTGAGACACCGACTACTAAATGAATCCAATGGTCGTGTAGCATACTATGCTGAGCAACTTTGATGTATTTATGAGTCGAGTACTCCTTACAAGTCAGTCTATTGTATAAGCATGAATTCGAGTGAATTGCCAAGTAGCTGCTCTGTACATAAAGAGCAACACTCAGAACGACTATCCAAAGCTGAGTAATACTTGAGCTTCAATGAGTTGATAACCTGAGTATAATAGTAAGCTGAAGTATGTTGAACTTTAATTGCCAAATCGAAGCCCATGCTTCTCCTTAGTGTACTTTATATTGGGAATTTTATGTACATCTCCTAAGCAATATCCAACTTATACCTTACAATGATTGAATTCCTTGTCGAATTTGCCTAAAATGAGCAGTAGATCCAATTTACAACAGTAAGAAAATGAAAGAACAATAGCTGCCAAGTTGCCAAGAAACTCTAATGAAGTGAGAACCAATCAGCAATTACAACTAAATCATGTTGCTAAACTACACTTCAAACTCTAATCAAGTTGTTATGGTGTAGTAGTTATCACGCTAGTCTCATACATTAAAGGTCGATATGCTTGATACACCCCTAAGTTTGAAATCTAAATTGTCACATAGGCTAGTTAAAGCTACCAATTGTTATACTAGCAGTGAATCAAGCACTAGTAACTGAGTGATGAACGGCTGTAAGCTTCGATCGAGAAGTTTTACGCTGAACAACTCAATAGCACTTCTTCACGACATGATTGATCAAGGTAACACAGCTTTGAGTAGTACGTCTGAGCTCTTACTAACTAAGTCAAGCTCCATTAATGATGGACCTAAATGGCTGTAATAATTTAATATAATGGCAATTGAGCTGCAACTCCACTTATCGAGTTGTCGAGTAATAACTTGTTCTAGATGTCGATTAACTTCTTAGTCAAGTATCAGAAAGAATGTCTCCATGGTCGAGTGTAGAGTACAATCTATCCAATGTCGACCATAGTTGTTGGTTTGTGAAAGCTTTAAATAACTAAGCACAAAGTATGCAACTTAAGCTCTTCATCAATTTAAGTTGAGCAAAAGGAGGTGGTGTACAATTGTTTGAGTTATTTAGTTTAGCTCCTAAATTTTGAACTATCCACCATAACTAAGTGACATCAACCGAATGCCAAGTTGCATCACCCTAGTTTGTCAAACAAGTACTGCTAATCATGTCATGAGGCCGAGAAGCTAAGCTTTCGGATTCAAAACAAGTCGCTGAGTGTCTAAACTCTTTAGTATTCGGTTGATGTCGACTTGAAAAGTTGCCGAGTATTGAGTTTAGAAAAGACTCATATATACTCAGCTGAAGCTAAGTTCCAGATGATTTGAGTCCATGCCAAGCACATTATAATAACGTTAGCTTAAATTCTGAGGGTGAATGCCAAGCCAAAATCTCTTTCTAGAATAGTGATGCTGAAGAATTGTTATCTCAGAAAAGTGAAGTCCGAGCTTCTAATAGGCCTAATGAAATTACAATAACAGCTAATAAGCGCAACCGATTTGCTATCCTTCTAAGGATGTCCTGTCTTAATCCGCTTTAATATTCTTTATCTATGTGATGCTCTAATGAGAGTTCCAAGATGGGATTAGGTTTAGAGAAACGCACTCAATTTTCAACCTATGTAATGTATAACTTGATAACGGGTTACTCTTGAATAGCTCTAAGCCCTACATACTATGGATGACGAGCAAATTACAAAGCGCTAACTCATAGGTCTTATACTTTAATGGACTAAAGGCTAGTTAGCCTATGTTATGACTTAGCATAGGTCAAATCCAACTTGGATATCCTATATGCTTCATTGCCTCTTTAAGCACTCTAGCCTCTTTAGGCCCTTGCCTCTTCAGGCATATTCATCTCTTTAGGCGATCTAGCCTCTTTAAGCTCTCTTACCTCTTTAGGCTTATACCTCTTCAAGCGCCCTTGCCTCTTCAGGCTCTTTTGCATCTTTAGACCTATGCCTCTTCAAGTGCCCTTGCCTCTTCAATCATATTGGTCTCTTTATGCCTTTGCCTCTTCAAGCTGTCTCGCCTCTTCAAGCGTATTGGTCTCTTCAGGCTTTCGCCACTTTAGGTACTCCAACCTCTTCAAGTCTTCACCTTCCTAGGCATACAAATATTTATAGGTGCTCTGTTCACTCCTACTTTTCACTTGCTCAGGCTCTCTTACCTTTTTAGGTGTATTGGTCTCTTCAGGCCTTCACCACTTCAATTACTTTAACTTCTTTAGGTCTTTACCTTCTTAGGCATACAAATATTTATAAGTGCTCTGCTCACTCTTGCTTTTGGCCTTTTCAAGCCTTTGCTTCCTCAAGTGCTCTAGCCTCTTTAGGCTATAATTTCAAATCTCTTTAGAAATCTTACGAAATCAACCTCCCTAAATACTCTCTTTTTTGACTTTCTCACCAAAGAGAGTAAGGGGCAAGTGTTGATAGGCATTTTTAGATAATTATTATGTGGGCTTATATTAGTGGTCTTAATATCTAAGCCCAGTCCAACAACCCAGTCCAGGGATAATCTCCATTAACTTATTATAAATACCAGGCAAGACCCCCATGTAAGGACCTTCCTCCCTTCCCTCTTCTCCATTCTCATTTATATAACCATTTGACATTTTCTCTATACATGACAAGAGGGTTGACTTAGGCATCGGAGTGGCTACACCAGAGCATCTTTTGGTACCCCTCAAAGTTGTTTTCATGCTTTGTAGGTGTTTACATACTAAGACAAAGATCAACCGTTAATACATAGGGCGATAGAAGGGGTAGTACCTAGCTCCATTGATGTAGCCATTGCCATTGACAGAAGAAAGAAAACTTTTGGCTAGGAAGGATAGACACTTAACTTGTGTTTTCAAGATGAGGAAGAGCACTTGCTTCAATCATCCCTTAAAAGACAAGTAGCAAATGCTAAGGCTTTATTTGCTTGCTATCTTAAGCTTAGGCTTATGCTAGCAATCATTTGTTTTAGCAACTTATCCTAAGTTTTTATGGTTTTTAGATAAAAACTTGGAAGGTTCCATGGTTGTCGAAGAGTTGTCTATCGATGAGTGTTCGATTTTTCTTAAATTTTCAATAAAACTCTAAAAAAATCAAAGGATGTCTAAAAGTTATGATTTTTGGATTCCTTAAGCAATTTTGCATGTCAAATCTGAAAATAAAACTAGATTTTTGAAATTCAAATTTGAAATATGGGTTCCTTAAGAAAATTACGCCTACAAACAATTTGTATCATATTTTTAATAGCTTAAATAATGTAGCTTTAAACCTAATTTTTGTATATAAGTTTCTAAAAGGGTCTATTTAATGATATGTAAAGAGTTTTTAAAAACTAAGAAGTTGAGTTTTGAGAAATTTTGGTAGAATGCAAAATAAGGAGCTGGAAGCTCTAAATATTGTTGTTTCTTTTGGCAATTTCACTTATATATGTTATACATGGTTGTGAGTAAGCCTTGGGATGGCAAACTAGTTTGGTTGAATGTGGAAATGGTGAAGTAAGTGTCAAAATAAAGTGATTTATTGATATGGGAAGTGCAATAGTGGACTCGAAACCTTATATTGGATTGATAATTAGAAGTTGATTTAGAGGATTTCTTGATAGGAACATTAAGCTAGGGATACCTTAGAAGTTAATTTAGAAAGTTTTAGGCTAGAGCTTTATATTGGAGTTGGCTTAGAAAGTATCGCAAAAGGAAAGTCAATTGAATCAGTAGTTAAGTTAGAAAGTACTTATCATAGATGTAAGTAACTTCTTAAATTAATATGTATCCGACTTATGGGTAACTATTGCATATATGCTTTCTAGGTGAACTAAGTAAACAAGGACCTTAGGTTGAAGCATAAGCTTTGAGTTATTAGTAATTCTAACTAAGTGGATTTCTTATGTGTTAAGAGTAGATTATATCTACTCATGAGATTTTACAACTAACTTAACTAATGTGAGTGTAATTGATCTTGCGTGCGATTGTAATGTGTTGATTGACGATCTATGTGACAATTCTTAATCTCTTGATTATATGTATTGTCGAATGAAAAATGTTGGGTTATTGACTTTAATGATCGCAATTGTGCTGCTAATTGGTTATATTTTGTTGATTAAGATTTGTTCTAAATTGATAAAGAAGCTAGGTACTAGCCTTACCTCCTAAGGTGTTTATTACACCTTGAAACGACAGAGTTGTAATAGTCCCACCGTATAAATCATTCTAGGATAGAAGTTAACCTTAAAACTACTATCTTAAACTTGATTTATACAAGATGTTCACAATTAACTCATTTTGAAGTAAATAGTTCATAAATTAAATATGTTATAAAATATGAAATAATGAAAAATATATATTTACATATAAATAACTTAAGTATGTTTATAAGATTTAGTAAACTAATCATAGTTTATTTAAGTAATACATAAATTAATGCTATAAGATTTAAAGATAAAATCTAAACTTTGAGAGTACGACTGATCCTTAATTTTATATCATCACTCTTTAGGATCTAGCATTTGCTAACTTTAAGGTAATTATAAAACTACATCTTAGTTAGCACTTACAACAACATCTATAAGGATGTGAGTAACCAATTACTTAGCAAGTTAGGATGAAGACTTAAAACTACACATTAAACACAAATAGGGTTATTAACCGGTTATTTTAATGCAATGCAATAAACGAATGTCATCACACAATGTTATCTGGCCCGTTGTGAAATTATAGAAATTACACCCACTCTAATATGAGTTGAGGAGTTTAGTACACATTTGAATAGTTTACAACAAAACCCAGGCTTGTGTAATGGAGACATCGCTCATTTGGGACTACCTTTGAACTATTGACTTCACTCTTACTGCGACCTCCTCCTTTGTTACTTAGTTTGACTAAGAATGAAGAAGGGAGTAATGATGCTATCCAGCACTATTTATTTTGAAAGGGTCGATATCTAGCCAGAGAACTCTAAACGTCTCCCTTAATGGGTTGAAATGCTTATTCGATTAATTTTACAAGTCATATATTATGAAATCTAGTTAAAGTGATCACTCCATATTATGTAATACATAACAATTGCAAACTAATAGAATAAGCCAATGATACATAATACATTTAAGAACATGCATGCATAAGCATATATACATTCAAACTAATTACAAGCACAAAAAAGTATAATCTTAAGTCTCTGAATACTCTGAAATAGTACTCTGAAATACAGTAATGTATTGATCATAAACTTACTTAGACTTCTTGCTGGCTCTTTTAAGGTGTCACTCGCGACAGGCTTTCACCGATAGTCCTTATAATATAGAGGCTATTTTAGTACTTATATAACTACTTATATAGGGTTTGGTCTATAAATCTTATTATTATCTTTAGGTTAGGGTTTTATTATTTCTAATTTTTCATGTTTTAAGTCTTTTACAATTATTTTCATTTGAACTAGGTTCTAATATAGCTTTTGATTATGATTTTACACATAAATCTTAGAAGCTCATTCTAATCTATTTTGTAAGTTTAACTAAATATATTTTAGATATAGTTAGTCTTTGATTTAGTTGCTAGTCAGCTCTTTAGTTTGCTCTATATACCCAATTTTTGATTTAACTCTTGAATTTATTTTTGATCCGAGATTGTTCACATTCATGAGTTTGGTTCACAAGCAAATTCAAAATTCATTATATAGTTTATTTCCACTTTAGTAGCTACCCTTTTGCTACAATGTCAATTATACAAATATATCTTATATTTTCATATTTGACAAAATATGTATAAACGCTAGAAAAATATATGATTCTTAGTATCCAAGCTCCAATAAAGCTACGGAAAATATATTATGCTTAGTAAATTACAATTGTTATATTTTGATCATGACAGGTACTAAGATAGTTTAATATATATTATTTTTCAAAATATCAATTTCAGGTTAGATTTTGCTAAAAATTAACTTAAATTAGGTAAATGATCAAATAAAATTATAAGATTCAAATTGTATATTTCTAAAATCGTAAAAAAGCTTCAAAAACCATTACAAATCAGATTTATTAAGGAATTTAATTAAAAATCTATTATTTCATTCATATGAAAAACATGGTTAATTTAATAAAAATAATTTTAATAAATACTAAAAATATAGTTTAATAAAAATTATTTTGATTTAAATTAAACATATCATATTAGGAATATGTACACAAAAAATTAGCTTAAAATAACATCATTTACTATTTTTGAAAATTCATATAAAATTCGTTGGAATTAGACCTGTTTTTATGGAACCTATATAAGTACTTCAAATTTTAAAACTTTGGTTTGATATTCTAATTATAGATGCAAAAGTACTAAGAGAAACCAAATTTCATAATTTTTGGATATCATTTGATATTTTTAATAAAAATAGCAACTTATAAGTAAAAATCGTGTGTTTTTGTCTCTATGGCCGTTAGAGCTTCACTGATGGCAAGGATGGGTTGGTCGAAACCACTACCATGTTAGACCTTGGACTACCAATAGCCACCATGCCAAGTCTTCATTTGGTACTCATTTCTTTGTTTAGCTCTAATTACATTATAATTTATTAATTTTTTGTAAAATCAGTTTCTTTCTTCTTCTCACCTCTCTCTAATTTTTTTAGAGCTCTCAATTGATTAAAATGAATTATGGATGAGGGTTTTTGAATTTATAGATAAGTTTAAGGGTTGTCCTCAATTTATTTGTTGCCTAGTGTCCCTTATCTTTTCCTTTTTCACTTTATAAATGTCCAATTCCTATTTGTTTATTTTTCCCCTTTCATTCTCAGATTGCCACACCTATTTCCAGACCATTCTACACTTCCCTTGAATTTTCCTTGGCTTTTCTTTATTTTTTTGTGAATTTTCATTAATTAATTAGTATTATTTTAGCATATTCTAGGTAATTTAAGTAATTTCATATATTTTTACCTACATGTAAATATGTATATGATATACATAAATAATCCTAAATATTATTTATGCTATTTTATGATTTTTACTATGCATACAATTTATCTTTATCAATTTATTAATTATCAAAACTTGTTTTACGTGTTTTTGATAAATAATGGGTAATATACACGTAACTTAATATTATAATATTTAATTATTTATTTTCCTAAATCTAAATTCATGAGATTAATTTTACTAATATTCCTATCTTTGTTATGAAATTGGGGCTTAATTGGACAACTTTCCCGATCATCCTAACTTTATGTATCAAACCTTGAACACTTTATTATAGAGCTTACATTTTCACCCTCCTTACAAATAGTTTTGTCCTCGAAACTCCTGTATATCTACGTATTACTCAATTAACAAAAAATGATAGCTTACATTCTTTTACTATCCTAATAATCAAAAGAACTATAAGTAATACTTCATCATTTCTACTCTTGATTCCCAAGTAGCTTTTAAATTGTGACTTTTGCTCCATTGTGCCTTCATATACTTCATATCTCGATTTCTTGTTCTGAACCCGATTATCCTATATCCTTATAGGTTGCTTCATAACTTTGAAGTTCTTCTTCCATTTTATTGAATTATCTTATAATTAAGCTCTTAAACCATCTTTTGATTAAGTTTCCAAATACTCCTCTATCTAAGCCTTTGCTTTGACTTCTTCATTCTCTTAAATTCTCAATCCCATTTCCGTCCCTTACATTCCGTAGTTTATTATCAATTATATCTTATTTCATCACTATAGTTTTCTAGTTGTTTTATTCTATCTTATGATGTAGTTTTGTGACCTTACAAATTCTCTTGTTGGTTTACCCTTTATTTGTTCTTTTTTTTTTTTTTATTGATTCCTAGATTTTACTTTTGATTATCAATGGTTCTAAGTTTACCCCTTGTCACCATTCTTTTTTTTTTTCTTTTTTAATCAATAATCTTCTACTTACAATGACTATGCTGTTGTAGTAGCTTCTTATTTGTTTCTTCATACACCTTAGCATAGGATCAACAAAAGTAAACGTGGCAAATCTTAACTTTTCTCCATCTTAGATTCAAATGAGATGGTTGAAAATTTGGATCAACTCAATTTAACTTAACTCAACTCAATAAGAACGAATATGACTCTTAACCAATAGATTCATTAAGAGAGAGGGTGTTAAGAAAGACTCATTACTTGGCAAGACTTGACCTAATAGATTATACTAATAGTGTTAACATAATAAGAGACTCAACAACAATGAATTGATCATCTCAAATTTGCCATTCCTCTATTAGATTACCTATTGCAACTACTTATATGAAATGCATTGTTGTTTCATACCTTTGTTGTACTTCCTATTATCTCATTAGATCTTCACTCTTGGTAACGTTTTTTAGTTATCTTTTCTCTATCACTACTTTAAAATTCTCAGTATCTAAGGAAGTTCCTTCTCCAGCTATAACTCATTTAAGGAAAGAAATATTATCCCATCCAAAAATCACACTTCTTCAATTTGGTATACTACTTATAGTTGCTTAACTTCAGTAATGTTTGTATTATCGCATAGACATATAGATTTCCTGCAACTTATTCTAAAATCGATAACATTCCAACTAAAGTTACTTTAGAAAAAACATAGTCACTCTTGTAATGAATTAAACAATTCTTGAATTTAGAGTTAAAGACACTTGTTTAGACTAGTTTACTCTATCCTTCATCCCTTCTTCATAGCACCCTATATCCTTTCCTTTTCAAATAATACAAATGTCCTTCATAAAGAATTACTTGCACATGTAAATTTCTTACCCAATAGTTCTTTAAAGCCACTCCTTTAACTTTTGAGGTCCCATTTGCAGTATCCAATATTCAATTTTTAGCTAACTTAACCATAAAGTTCAATTTTTTTTTTTCTAGAGTCAAGTTACACCAATAAATCTTCATAAACACATTTGAACATTTATATGCCACTTGAAGATCTAATACTTATTAATGCTTTCCTCAATTTCTCACTTGTAAATATCAACAAACTTCTATTCACCTACCTTTAGTAAAGTTTCTCCTAAAGTTTACTTCAATCATATTCTACAACTTTTCGGGCTAATATTCTTCCTCTAATATAAGTTTTAAATTGACAAGTAATGATAAATCCTTAGTTTTTTCATTGATATACACAAGTTATCTTTCTTTTCTTTTTTTTTTTTGTTACCAATCACCTTATATCCCTTTCCATTTACTAGTTTCTAACTTTTGAGGAATGGACACTTCAATATCATTATTGTTCTTGCATTTGATCCATTTGTATGTACATGTATTCTACAATAATTGTACATTATTCTTATGAGTATCAACCAATTCTCTTATTCATAGAGTCTTGAATCCTAACTAACTGAGCCTAACTTACATATAAATTGTTATCATAAAATTAGGAGTCTATATACTTGTATATCATAAATCCTACTATGATTTTACCTTCAACTCCCAAAATTATTACAGGGTCATCAAGATAATATTCTTTCATCTTTTAGCACAATTCCCTTCATCATCTAACATTTCCTCTATGATAAATATTTGAATAATCAAAATAATATTACTAGATTCCTTCACATCTCCAGTTCCTCCTCTATATGCGAATATTGCCTTAAAAGAACATACACTCTTTCAACATTGATGACTCTTAACCAATTCTATCGTCATTCCTTGTGATTCTTACCTTCATAATTGAATCTTTTAAGTCAAACATGATATCTAAGGAAATAACATACTCCTTGTTTTAACACTTGATTCTTTCATAATTTTCACAACATACGTACTAAATATAGATGGGGTAAATCCATTTACTACAGTTACTAGCTTTTTCCTTCTTTTGTTTAGAGTTATTTTCACTTAGTTAAGATCAAGTGAAAATCCTTAATTAAAATCACTACTTATCTTTTGACATTTTGAAACTTGGATTCTTAAATGACTATCTTTGATTGACATTCCTTATCCATCACCTTATTGTTAGGGGTAAAACAACAACTTTCCAACTCACAATACATAATTAGATCAAATCTAATCATAAGCAATTCCCATACTATTTTTGTCTAAACACCACTATAGAAATGCCTTATTCCAACTTATTTTTGTGCACTTGTTAAGTAATCTAATCCTTTCTTTTAATCACCTTACTTTCAAATTTTCTCTTACTCATGCTACTAGCTTCATATGATTGTATCATAAGTCAATCTTTGATACTTTAAAATTACATGGGTTTGAAACTTCTTTCTCTCTCTTTAATTAACAATTAATCGGTCTAAGAAGCTTATTTATCTTGTCTTAAGATATCATAATACTTGATGGTTTCAGATAGCCTGCCATTTCCTTGAGATTTTATCCATACTTCCTTTTTTACCTCTTGGGACCTACTATCTCCTCTAGTTCTTTTTGTAACACAATGCTATGTCATCGTTCTTTATCATCATATCATAATAAGTATACCAGTGGGTAACTTCCTTTAAAATTCATTGCTTGGCAGGTTATGTCTTAGCTAAGTCGATCATGGAATAGCTAAGAAACTTTCGATTGAAAGTCTTAATCCTCTTCAACCGTCAATCGTTACTCATTCTACTACTACTATTTTAGGGTGAATGGATACATATTAGTTCATAGTTTATCTAACAATCTATTTTACTTCTTATGTACCATTTAATAATCATCCATTCCTTATAACTGAACATAAGTACTACATAATGATAGCATTCCATTGACCTCAACACAACATAAAGATCTTACTATCTACTTCGTACTTGTTTTGCTTCACTTGCACCTGCTTACAACTCTAAGGACATAAGTTTTCAATCTATTATTCATTAAGGGCTAAAGGATTTATAACTTGATTATAGCCTCATATTACAATTTTTACAAACATTCTTACATATGCATGAGACTTTTAATATTTGTCACCTAAAACACCTCTGATTCTTTTACACCTTAAAGTGCATGTATATAAAACATTATAGCATATGCACATATAAAAAAAAATACATATTTGTCTAGAGGTACAACAATATCTATAATAAAATTAGCATGATGTCTATATATATAAATAACTAACATGTGATTAACTTCACATCACAACAAACATAGCCATTAATCATAATACATCCATAATTCAAATTACCAACCTTTCGTTCAAAAGAATTCCACTACAATTATCCTGCTATTAAATCATCATTATTTTTACTAGTTAATTTAGTACTCTATGTCTCAATCGGAAAATTAGAAATAGTATTAATTTCGTATACCTTAAACTTACTATTATCAAACTCCTCAATACCTTTATTAACTATCATCTCTTATACTGCTTTCTCATTCTATATAGGATCTACTTCTAAGTTAGATTCTAATTGCATCTCTAGTATAAGTTTAATTAATTTTTTGAATTGATTTATGACTTTCCCTTGTCATTGTTTTGTCTTTCCTAGGATCTTCTCCCATACCTTCCTTTATTTCACCGTCTATTACACTATCTCATATTTTTACTAAACATCAAGTTGATATCATTTTGGAATCCTATAAGTTCCTGATTCACTTACAATTTTTTAGGCAATGAGTTTAGGGTGAGATCCTTACGTTGTCCAATTGATTTAGGAAAATATAAGAAACTAGTCAATAATCCTTTGAGGATAACGTCTAAAGATATATGATATGTTAGCAGGAATATAGGTTATACTAATAGGATAAGGTTTCTCTCTTTTGCTCTTACTAAAAGTATCTCACTACATTCACTAAATCATAATCTCTTATTTTCCATCCACCTTTACTCAATAGCACATATCACATTATCTCTTTTATACTAAAAGCTTGAAGTAGTTTTCGATCAATATCCTTGAATCTCATCAATTACATCACATCTTATCAATGGACTTTTCAATAATCTAATCTACATTATTCAACTTACCCTAATTAACCATTTCTAATAATCTTCACATCTCAACTCTATATTAGATAAGAGACTTTTCTCTGTTTTACTTGACTTACTTCAACTAACTATCAATCAACCATACGATCCCATAGTTGGATTTAAGAGCAATTTAACGTTTATCTTAGTTCAACATTATAGTCACTTCTTATTTTATAATTTATAATACAATCCTTTACTACTCACTCTTAATGTGCTCCTAGTATGTCGACTTCTTTTAATTATTATACTTTAAAGTGAGTTTGCTAGAACTACACTTTGATATCAACTTAGAATTGTCATACCTTGAAGTGGTAGAGTCATAACAGTCTTACTGTACAAACCATTCTAAGATAGAAGCTTACCTTATAACCACTATTTTAGACTTGATTTATATAGGGCATCTACAACTAATCTGCTTTAAAATAGAAAATTCATAAATTAAATATGTTATTTACCAGTGAAATAATGAAAAATACATATTTACATTTAAATAACCTAAGTACGTTTACAAGATTTAGTAACTTAATCATAGTTTACTTAAGTAATACATAAATCAATGCTATAAGATTTAAAGATAAAATCCAACCTTTGAGAGTACAATTGATCCTCAATTTTATATTCTCATTCTCTAGGATATAGCAGTTGCTAGTTTTAAAGTAATTATAAAACTACTTTCTAGCTAGTACCTATAGCAACATGTATAGGGATGTGAGCAACCAAACACTTAGTATGTTACACCTATAAGGATGTGAGCAACCAACCGCTTAATATGTTGGGACGGAGACATAAAACTATATATCAAACACAAACAGGGTTATTAACCAGTTATTTTAATGCAATGCAACAAATGAATTCCATTACATGACATTATTCGGTCCGTTATGAGATTAGAGAAATTACACCAACTCTAATCCGAGTTAAGGAGTTTAGCATACATTTTAGTAGTTCATGACCAAACCCAAGCTTGTGTAATAGAAACACTGTTCCTCCCATGAATACCTTCAAACTATTGACTTCACTCTTACTATAACCTCCTCCCCTGTTACTTAGTTCAACTAAGAATGAAAAATGGATTAATTATGCTATTTAGTGCTATCACTTTTAAAGGGGTTAGTATTTGGTTGAAAAGCCCTAAATGTCTCCCTTGATGGATTGAAATGCTTGTTTGGTTAATTTTACAAGTTGTATATTATTAAATCAAATTAAGTTGATCACTCCACATTATGTAATACATAACAATTGCAAACCAATACATCAAGTTAATAATACACAGTTCATTCAAGAACATGCATGCATAGTTATGTATACATTTAAACTACTTACAAGCATAAACAAGTATAATCTTAAGTCTTTGAGTACTTTGAAATAGTACTTCGAAATACAGTAATGTATTGATCCTAAACTTACTTAGACTTCCCGCTGGCTCTCTTAAGGTATGACTTGTGACAAGTTTTCATTGATAGTTCCTATAATACACAGGCTATTTTAGTACTTACGTAACTACTTTATATAGGGTTTGGTTTGTAAATCTTATTATTATCTTTAGTTTAGGGTTTTATTATATCTAATTATTCATGTTTTGAGTCTGTTACAATTATTTCCATTTTAAGCTAAGTTCTAATTATGGTTTTGCACATAAATCCTAGAAGCTCCCTTTGATCTATTTTATAAGTCTAACTAAATATATTTCAGATATAGTAAGTCTTTGATTTAGTTGTTAGTCAACTCCTTAGTTTGCTTTACACATTTAGTTTTGATTTAACTCTTAAATTTGTTTATGATCCATGGGTATTCTATATTTTAGCATAACATTCATGAGTTTAGTTCACAATCAGATTCAAAATTCATTATACAGTTTATTTCCACTTTATTTGCTACGATGTCAATCACACAAATTTATCATATATTTTCATATTTGATAAAATATGCAAAAATGCTAAGAAAATATATAATACTTAGTATCCAAGCTCCATTAAAACTACGGAAAATATATTATACTTAGTAAATTACAGTTGTTATATTTTGATTATGAGAAGTACTAAGATAGTTTAATATATATTATTTTTCGAAATATCAATTTCAAGTCCAATTGTGCTAAAAATTAGCTTAAATTAGATAAATGACAAAATAAAATTATAAGATTCAAATCGAATATTCCCAAAACCATAACTAAGATTCAAAAATCATTATAAATTTGATTTACTAATGAATTTAATTAAAGGCCTATTATTTCTTTCATATGAAAAAAGGGCAAATTCAATAAAAATAATTTTAATAAATACTAAACATATATTTTATCAGAACATCTTTTTATGTAAAATAAATATATCCTATTAGGAATACGCACATGAAAAATTAGCTCGAAATAACATTATTTATTATTTTTGAAAATTTATACAAAAATTCATTGGAATTAGGCTAGTTCTTAAAGAACATATATAAGTACTCATAATTTTAAAAATATGGTTTAATATTCTAATTCTACATGCAAAAATACCAAAGGAAACCACCTTTTATAAGTTTTGGATATCATTTAATAGTTTTAATAAAAATAGCAATTTACAAGTGAAAATCGTGCATTTTCAGTTCTTCGGCCACTAGAGCTCCACTGGTGGCAAGGTTAGGATGGTTAGAACCACCACCATGTTTGGCCTTAGACCACCAATAGCCACTATGTCAAGTCTTCATTTGATACTTGTTTCCTTATCTAGCCCCAATTACACTATAATTTGTTAATTTTTAGTAAAATTGGTTTCTCTCTTCTTTTCACCTCTCTCTAATTTTTTCAAAGCTCCCAATTGATCAAAATGAATTATGGATGAGGGTTTTTTGAATTTATAGATAAGTTTAGGGTTTTCCTCAATTTATTTGTTGCCACGTGTCTCTTATCTTTTCCTTTTTCACTTTCTAAATGTCTAATTCCTATTTGTTTATTTATCCCCTTTTATTCTTAGCATGCTATGCCTATTTCTAGACCTTTGTACACTTTCCTTGAATTTTTCTTTATTTTTTATAAACTTTTCTGTATTAATTAATATTATTTTAGCATATTTTAGGTAATTTAAGTAATTTTATGTATTTTTACCTATACGTAAATACATATATAACATAAATAAATATTCCTAAATATTATTTATATTATTTTATGATTTTTAGTGTGTATATAATTTATTTTTATTGATTTGTTGATTATTAGAACTTATTTTATACGTTTCCAATAAATAACGAGCAATATATATAATTTAATATTGTAATAATTAATTATTTAATTATTTATTTTCCTAAATCCAAACTCATAAAATCACTTTTATTAATATTTCTATCTTCATCGTGAAATTTAGGCTTGATTGAACAACTTACTCAATCGCCTTAGCTTTACGTGTCAAGTCCTGAACGCCTAATTGCGGGGCTTATAGTGTTCACTTAAGTGAATCCAATAACAAGGTTTTAGAGATGATTGTGTAAATGAAACCAAGTAACGATTGGGTTAATATGTCAAGAGTAAACTTACTTGGTAACACGTTAACTTCTGAAAGCTTGGTTTTCAAGTAAGAAATTTTATTTATAAAAGTTGAGTTTTCAAGTATATAGATTTTACATTGTATTTGCTAGGCTAGCTATATGCTGATTTTTCTAACCATAACGCCTAATTATAGCTAGGCTAGGTTTTGGTAACTCCTTGTTACATTGTTAGGTTCTTAGATAAGTTATCTAAATGTCTGAATTAATGTCGATCAATTTGATGGCTAGGTTGGGCTAGAATATCGGTATCGATGCATGTTATGTATACGAATATGGCACACATTATCTATGTTAACTTCTTAGATGAAATGAAAAATAATATACTTTAACTAACAACTTGCCAAGAATAATTATTATGTTGGATTATGCATGTTTTTGCTGCTTGTATATCCACTCTTACTTAGCTTATAGTAAGTTGAGTGGATATGCTGTCTTATCCTTAGGTCGTTAAAGAAGTTTAGATGGGACACCACATTATTGAGGCAAGGAGATTTTAGAATGCTAAGTGGAGTTAGTTTCTCTTGAGAAAGAATATGTAGTTGAATGATTTGGCTTAAGTTCCTAGAGGCATCACTTCAAGTAGAATTTATGTATTGCATATAGGATTTAAGATAAAGCTTATAAATGCAATATGTATATTTCATGATGGTATTATGTATAATAAAGGGGTTGTGTAGTTACGATACCCTGAGTTTAACTCACTTTTGTAAAGATTTTTATTGTGGTTTATTATGTTAAATAAGAAGCGATTTGGAAATAAGTGTCTCATAAAGTTGAATGACAAGTTGAATACAGGTTTCACCTTATTCCTAACTTAAGGATGGCATAATGAACTGTCCTTTAAGCACCAAAAATTTGAGAAAAGTTATAAGGAGACACCTAAAAGGTAGGGTATTATAGTAAACCTTTCCTTATGTGCCTTATTGCATGGAGGACAACTTCATCTTCCTTAAAAGAGTGCTTTTTGACTAAGTGGTCATAAGCAACACTAAGCCTTTGGAGGTACTTGGTTAGGTTGTGTTTTGCCATATCACGTCTCTTGTCTAACACCTTTAACTCTAATAAACAAAGAGTGTCAAGCTTTAGAGCCAACCATGTTGATGGTGCAAGGACCTCTATTAGCATTATGACCCCTACTACATATACTAAAGAGAAAGGTATCGTTTGTACAACCATTCTTTTTGATGTATGATAGGCTCATAGTGCTAAGGGTAGCTGTTATGCCATTCCTTCTTTTTGTCATGCACTAGTCGATTGAGAACTTTGATCAATGTTTTGCTTGTAGCTTCTACCTAGGTATTTCCTTTTAGGTAATATTACGTATTCTTGATGTGGTTGATGCTATAGGACTCCAGTAACTATTTGATGTGCACATTGATGAATGGTGTCCCATTATCTATTGATATATGCAGAACCTAACTCTACTTTTATAATAAAAGTGTATTTTTCTTAGTAAGTGCATTAAGTTGCCTATGTAATAATAAACGGATAAGAATTAGGTCAAATCCATAAGGAATGCTATACTAGCTCTTAGTCATGTTAGTCCCATCTAAAGTTAGGCAAATAAAATCAAAGATGCTAATTTTAATTACAAAAACTAATAATGCAACTAATCTACTTTACAAGATTAAGATATTCATCATCTTTAATGGATTCAATTATAAACCAAGTAATAGAAATTTAGTTAATGTTGATACCAAGTCTTTAACAGGTTAGTTTTGAAGCAATGAAGTGCTAGGTAAAAATTCCCTTTTGCAAAGTGAATTAGTGCCTAAGATTAACCAATTTACCCTTTCTATTATTTGACAAGAAATAAACTTAATTAATTCTTTCTAGTTCCTAACCCATAATTAAATCAAAGAGCATATGTCTTTCTTTAATCCAAATTATCCAGTTCATAATTATCAATTAAAAGAGGTTCTCACAGATGCAATACTAATTTAACATATATTCCAACTCATCAAAATATATGCTAAGTGATTATGGAATTGAAGACTCAAATAAAGCACAAATTATGACAAGATCCATTAACTAGTAATCCAAATATCCAATTCACAATCTCAATTAAGCACACAAGAAATAATATAATACACAATATCCAAATCAAGAATATGTAAAAAGGAATGAAGACAACCTTTACAAGATGTTCCAAACCCTAATTCATGATCAAATATTGTTTCTATCACTCTTGATGTTGAATTCGTCAAGAAAATAAACTACTTTGAAAATTTGCCTTCTTGTCTTTTAAATCCTAATCTAATTGAATGTACGGAAAAATAATGTCTCTCCCTTCTCATTATGTCTAATTGTATTTACAAGGTCTTTTATATAATTACATGTGTAAGGCAACTTCTAAGGTTTTAAGTCCTTCCCAAAATAAGCAAATTTGTAAGGAATATCATGTTTATGCCCTAAGTTCATAACCTTGATTCTTAGGTGATCTTCTCTTCTTTAATAATCATGAATAAGTGAAATAGCATGTTTATGAGTAAGGTTTACAATCGTGATCCTTTCTAATCGGCAATTCCCTTATTTTCTTGCTCTTTTGGGTGTGATTTCAATTCATAGGCAATATTCTTGAGTGTAATTCTTTCTAAGTCTTCAAAACACATAAAAATCATCCTTAATTCATCTAAAACTTGATCAAATTCTTCAAACTCTTTAAAGGAAGCAAGAAATTAAAATATAACAAATTTAGCACCAAAATTGCTAAAAATACCTTGAAAATCTTATAAAAGTATTATTAAATCAACTATAAAAAATGTACATTTATACACTTATCATCTGTCAATATGTGCTTAGGTATTTCAAACCTGCAAATGATATTCTCCTTTATGAAAGCAACTACTATAGGTTTAGTTGCCCTCTTCAAATAGGTGCCTTCTACCTACTTTGTGAAATATTCGGTGCTTATCAATATCCATATACACCCCTTAGAAGATGGATCTATAGGCCTAATCAAGTCAAATGTCCAAGTGTGGAATAGCTAGGGGGTTGCTAAGCTATGAAGCTCAACTGTTGGCATATGAATTGCATTGTCGTAGAGTTGACATGGAAAGCACTTTTTTGCAAAGTTGAAGGCATAATCCCTTTGGTTGGAAAGTAATATCCTTTATTAAGGAGTTTGTAATGCAACTTCCTTTGGCCTTAATGATCACCATAGGACTTGGAGTGAAGTTCGTTCAAAATTACTTTAGTTTCAGGTGGTGTTATACAATTGAGAGGCTAACCTCGGTAAGAGATTTGATGCAATTTGTCACCTTGCAATATATAGTTCTTCACTTTTCATTTGATCATTTTAGCATCTCTTTTATTTATAGAGAGGATATTATTTTTCAGGAAGTTGATGTATAGGCATCACCAGTCTCTAATGATTGTTGTAAACTTGCATTTTGCATCATCGGGCATCAAAGAACAATTTGGGCATTCAATTTGTAATTGGAATGTGTTGTTATACATCGAAGGCCAATAATACCTTGCATGCTAGATTTAGTGATACATAGGTCACCTTTCTTCCCCACACCATATATCATGAAACTCCTGCAGTTTTGACAATCCTCTTTTATGGAAAGATAGTAGGCCAAAATACCCTTAGAGCCTTTGTGATATAAAGCACCATGGATGTTGCTTTGGGGCTAACTAATTGCATTTTAATGGGAACATGCTAGTCATCTTACATCTCCTTATCTTCTTTAATTAATTGTAAGGTGGTGTAGGGAATGGTCATTTTAATGATTTGAATGCTCAGTTTAGCATTAGTTTCTTGCATTGGAACTTTAGATGCCAACGTTGCTAATGTGTAAGCATATTTATTTGTGGATTGTTTAGCATGCTTGTATTTTATTGATTGAAATTTTGTGACTAATATTTATACTGCTACTCTATAGGGGGTTAGTGTAGGTTCCTTTAACCTAAACTTCTCATTAGCTTGTTTAATAATTAGGTTTCAATTGCTCTAAACACATATGCATGATACGGTTACTTATTGAGTGAAAAGTAGTCCAAGTACTAGGGCTTCATATTCAGCCTCATTATTTGTACATTGAAAGTTGGATTTATAGGCTAATGGAATCTATTGGCCATCTAAAGATGTCAACATAGCTCCAACTTCCCATTTAGTACTCTCGGATGATCCATCGAATTGTAGAGACCATTCCTTGCAAACTTCTAACATGGAGTCTTCATGAAAATCTCAAGGGATGGTTTCTAGAATTTTCTCTTTATTGGTGCCAGGAAACTACACTAGAAGTTTAGCCAATGCTTACGATTTGATTACTTTTGGAGGTGATACAACAATGTTAAATTCTCTAAGAAGCAATGCTTACTTGGTAATTCATCTTAACAACATTAGACAAGACAACAAATAATTGATGGGATCAAATCTTGTCATCAAGATAACGTTATGTGCTAGAAAGTACTGTTGCAAGTTCTAGGTAGTGTTTCACATGTACTAGGTACTTAACTTCATTGTCGTGAAAAAGTTTGACTCAGATAGTATATTAGGCACTTAATGTCTACTTTTACACCAGCAAGGCCCTAATGGACCTATTTGTCAATGTTAAACGTAAATAATTGGTGCTCCTTTGATTGGCATCATCATGGTTTATGGAGAACTTAATATTTCCTTGATTCTTTAGAACATGTCCTCTTATATTAGACCCCATTCAAACGATATTCCCTTCTTCCTCATTTGATGTAAGACACTTTACCCATGAATCCCTTCATTTACCTTTTGATTTTTAGGGGATAGCGTGGATCATATTCCTTGGACCGTAGATGAATTGACATTAATACCTTTATGGTATACAAAAAATTCTAGGAACTTCCTGAATGAAACCCTAAAGATACATTTGAAAGGATTCATTCTCAAGTTATAAGTATGACATCGATTGAAAACTCTCCTCAAAAGATGTAGATTATCGAATGCTTATCATAACTTGATGATAATGTCATCAATGTAATCTTCCATATGGTCATGCATCATATCATGAAAGATCGTAGTCATTTCCATTTGGTACGTATCTTTTGTATTCTTTAATCCGAATGACATTACAAAATAATAGAAGTTACTAATGGGTATCCTAAATGTTGTGCACTGGGCATCTCCTAATGCCATCTTCATCTGATTGTATACTAAACACATTCATGAAAGAGAAAAGTCCGTATCCAACCGATGCATTAACCGGCATATCAATGCTTAGGAGTAGGAATTCATCCTTAGGCAAGATTTGTTTAAGTTGTGGATATCCTCACAAACGCAAGCCAATTCTTCTTTTCTTTCGATACAATGTTGACTAACCATGTTGGGTGCTCAATTGGCTTAATAAAGCCAGCTTGTAGAAGTTTCTCAAATTAAGCAATGCATCACTAAAATAGGGTTTTAAGCCTGTCATTTCAGCATATGTCCATGCAAATGCATCATTAAACTCCTTGACAAGATCCATTAGGGGATCCTTAATTTCCTTTACTATGCCCTTACTCATAGAAATGTGCCTTGGTGTTTCTCCTAGAGCTAACAGGTTCAGCTCCTCAATCTACATTGCATTTAGTTTCACCTATTCTTATAGTTGTAGGGGGGAGATTGGATACTTGTCAATTCACGGGATCAAGAGAGGATGCGAATGCTTTCTCTTACCTTATAGGTCATCATAAGTAGTATACAGTGCACCCATCTACTTGGGTGTAACTTTCGATCTTTAGAGACTTGTTACTCCCCCATCTCATCCTCTAGCCCCTAGGAGCGAGGAGTATATTCCTCTTTCTATCATCTAGTTCTTGTACTTCTCCCCATTTTGACAATAGATTGTCAATGGGCTTGATAATTGTTGTTTTCCCTTCACTTACGTATTCATTGAAATGCTTTGCCTTGGTGAGGTAGCATTCTCCATATACAAATGGGCTCTTAGTAGCAGGGATAAAGATTTCCCTTTCAACTTCCCTTGATGCATTTATGCAGTGTTGTGGGAATAAGATTATGTTTATGGATCCATTTCCTTCCTAATGTGTCTTCGGGGTTTGTCACATGAAGAGCATACTACAACGAGGGAATAGGAATAAACAAAGAAAAGGGATTGGCAAAATCCATGAGCTATTTGAAGGATATGACGCACTAGAAAGTTTTACATGGCCTAATCTCTACTTCAATATGACACATAAAGTATTAATTAAGGTCACTCACCACTATTCCTTACTAAAGGGAAAAGATAAAGCTAAAAGAGAAGAGGAAATACTCTCTCAAGTTTCAAATGTTGTCAATGATGATTGACAACTAATTTTCGCTATAAGGAACTAAGGCTTATATACCTAGCCTCTGGGATTTACCAAGTGGGAAAAGATGAAAGGGTAAATTACAAAAAATATACAATGAGATTCTTAGTACATTGCTAAAAAGGGTAAAATGGATAGTAGAATTTGCAAAGAATGATCATGGGATCTTGAGTCAAGGGTACGTATCAAGTGGGAGTTGGTCACTATGACAAAAGAATAAAGGATGTGTAGTTATGATGTGCCTAGTATGGGTGTTATCGAATTCCCTACCTTAATGTTACTCACTAAAGTTGAAAGTTTAACGAGTTAACACGAGAACCCCAATAAACTTACAAGGTAGATGAGCTAAGAATCACCATAATCTAATTATGAAGTAAAGAGATTGATAAGATTCAATATGAACTAGCTAAAATAGCTAAATTCTACTAACCTCCATTGGAGAGTTAATAAAGTGTTGTTAAAAGATGATCATGGCTTTTGTGCAAATGAAAAGAAATGAGTTTTTATACTAAGCTAACCGTGATGGCATTACACGTAATAAAGATAAAAAAGTAAACATGGAATTAGTAAAATAAAATGACAAGTCACTTTGAAATCTAGAAGAACCATCAAGCCGAATCCTTTAATAACTGTCAAGCTAGTTAGCTAGAATTAGGTAAAGCCATCAAGATGGTAGTTGTGATGGTGTTCAAGCTGATAGAATTGTTGGAGCTAGCTTAATGGTATTTAAGTCGATAGAAACTATTAGGTTGGTTTTTCTTTTTTCTTTTTTTATAACAATTGGTAGGTAGGTAATCTTGTCTCCTTCATACATCATGCAACCTTTAGTTCTAATATCATTAGGCCAGTTTACCTTCTCACTATCAAGTTGAATCCATATGCTTCCTTTCCTTTGCTTTTTCTTAAGGTTATCACTTGTTCTTACTCTCTTTCATTGTTGGAAGATGCCAGGAGTTACTTTAAGGATTGCTATGCTAACATTTGACTTACGATTCATATTAAGTTGGCTCTTAGGGAAGGTAGAAACCTTAGTACTTAAGTAGCTTAGCACTTAGGATAGTTAGCTTAGCAAGGACAAAAGGAGTACTGAACATTCAGTTGACTTGATTTGGATCAAATTAGGAAGACAAATAGGTCAACTTAGCACTTGGCTTTCCCGAGATTGGGCCATTCAACTCCGGTATTGCTAGCTTATTCAAATATAGGTTAGTGGACATCCTAACTGCAACCAGTGCTTCACATTCAGGTTAGTTGAAGTGTAGTACTCTATTTTGACTTTTAGTGATCGATATGAGGTGTTGATTCCTATCATCTTCATAAGGGTCGAATGGATGTGACCTCATATCTACAGGGTTTCCTTTTGTTGGCTCTCCTTCTTGTTGTCCTTCTTCTTCAGTTAGTGGGTGGGTGATCAGTTTAGATACATTAAATGTGGAAGAAACCCCATAGTCTTTGGGTAGTTCAAGTTAGTAGGCATTATAGTTGATCTTCTTCAACACCTTGAATGGTCCATCAGCTTAGGTTGATAACTTATTATTCCTTAGGTGTAAAAATCATTTTAAGTAGAGATGGATCCAAATGAAGTCGCTTAGATTGAAGGAGATAGCTTGGTGGCATCGATTACTAATTTAGTGTTGCCTTTCATTGAACTTGGCAATCCACTTAAGTATGTGTTGACATAGCTTATATAGTTCTCGAGCCTAATCAACTCTTGATTGATTGTCTTCGGGAGTTGTTAGGGTGCCAATTGTTGATTCTTGAAATTGATATTGAGAATAAGTAGGTGTCAAGCTTAATTTTTTCCTAGTTTTACAAATTAGTCTTCTTTAAACCAATCAATATTAAACTTTACTCGTTTAATAGTAACCCTCAATTAAGTTTTAAAGAAAATTGGTTCTTTTTATCTTTGAAAACATTTTGAAGTCGCCATCCAACCAAGTTTAGGAAATGGTTTAGGTCAAAACCTAACAGGTAGATTTGGTTTCGATTTAGACATTGGTTTGCATGGTAAATAATTGATTTTAAGGAAAAAGGTTTTTGAAAAAACCAGAGAAATGAGTCCATGGGTTAGATTCATTAAACCGTTACAGGTACCATCTATTTTCCAAATTTAAATTTAATTTTTAAAATCGCCTTTAAAAAAAATGTATCCTGTAAAATGAGACTTAATCATTAATTAACAAATTAGATCTTATCTTATTAAATTGGGTGAAATCTAAGCTTTTTTCACTTTTTACTAAATTGAGTAACTAATAGTAGAAAAACTAATTTTTTCATTTTTTATCATTACCTCGAAGGTGCCTACTTACTAGTTATTTGGATTAAACGTACTTAGCTATTTTCTAAAAACATTAGTAGGATGGTATTTTTTAAATTTAAAAAGGGGTCGAGTTTACGTCTCTTAGCCGTTTTGTTTTACTTGGAAAAAAACCTAAGAAAGGGTCCTAAATTAGTATTTTTATTTTGGGAAGTTTCTAAAATGTCCTAATTTTTTAAAAAGGACTGATTATTTTTTATTTTGGAAACAGGTTTTTTTAGGTGATAAAATAACTTTATTATTTATTTATTTATTAAAGAACGTAAAACTATTTTTTTCCTTCTTCTTTTTTTTTTCTATTTCCTTTTTTTTTTCTTTCGGTTTTTCCTTTTTCTTCTTCTTCTTTCTTTCTTTTTTTTTTCCTTCTTTTTATTACAATTACATAAAAAGTTTACATAAATAAAAAAAGAGATAAAAAAATTAAAACAGCACAAAGGTCGGACCAGGTCGAGGTTAGACGTGCGGATCGGGTTCAGTCTTCAAGTTGGATCTCGAAGCTCTAGTGGGTCGAATCGGATTGAATTTAGGTTGCTTGGGGGAAGAAGATGGCAACGACTCAAAGGGGGTGTTTCAACTCGATATAGCCAACAATTTGAGTGGGAAAATGGACTTTTATGTGTTTCTGATTAGGATTAGGGGGGGTAGGTTCAACGCTTTAGCATTTGGGTTGTAGTGCAAGGTAGCTAACAGCGGTAGTTGCACATTGTCTTTGTAGGGGGTTATTGAAGGGATGAGGGAGGAGTGGTTTTGGGTTTAGGGGTACTGCAAGTCTTGTAGTGGAGTTGGTTCAACTCGGTGTAGAGGCTAAAGTGGTGTCTCGAGCTTAATGTTATAGTTATTAGGGTTGGAGTCTCTTACGGTAGTCGAGTCACTAAGGGTAATGGCAAAGGATAAGACGTACAATGTTGGAGAGCTATTAGAGTGGGGAATCTAGCTAAGGTGGTTATGCACTTCGAAGGTAGCTAAAGAGAGAGAATTGAAGAGAGAGAGAGAGGGAAATGGTATGAAGAGAAAGAGTGATTGGGGAAGAGAGAGAGAGAGTAAGAGCTCCTATCCAAATGAGGATGGAAGAGTCCAATTTATAGCATTTCAAGCTTATGTAAGCTTAGAAAGTCCATTAATGGCCGATTTAGGTATGAATGCATGACTTTAGATTTTGAGATTTCTTTTTTCGATTTTGAGAGTTGATTTAGGCATGAAAATGATTGAATTTGGCCTTGTTTTTGGACTTGATTCGAAGATAGCCATGTATGAAATAAGATCAAACCAAGAAATCGTACATGTATGTATGGAATTTTCATAGAAAATTGAGTCAAAGTGAGGGGGGTAAGCTAGTTTTCATGCCGGAAAGGTAAGGAAATCACAACAAAGAGAAAGAAATAAAAGGGAAAGTGCTGATGTGATGCCATGTTAGCTGTAGGGTTGAACTAAGCTATGCCGTATATCCAACACATAGCTAAGGTTGATGTATCGTGTGCTATGTATCAAACACGTAATGTAACACATGGTAGAGATGTTGACGCGGTACTACGTTAATGGTAGGGGCAAATGTCATCGTACTATGTGTCATGATGTGATACGTAGCCAATGATGTGGTGTTGACGTATCCATGTGTTGTGGGTGATGTGGTAGTGTGTTGTGAAAAAAAAAAAAAAAACAGAAAAAATAAAAGGCATTCCATGCCTTTGGTGAGATTCAAACCCAAGACGTCTAATGTAAATGTTCAAGTGCTTACTCATTAGGTCTTTGGCCTATGCCTTGTTCAAATGTGTAATAAAATTATACATATAGACAAGGTCTGCCTAGGCTAGATTTGAATCTAAGCCTAAGCCCAACGCTTCTTTCCTAATTTTGATCAAAATTAAAAATTCTATCCTATTATACTATTATTATTTATCTAGATTTCCTAAATCCTCTATTTTTTCAATCTTTCTATTTTTTGTATTTTTTCTAAATTTTTCTAAGTTTCTTTGTATTTTTCTAAATTTTCTACTTTTTTTCTATTTTTGTGTTTTCTTAGTTTTTAAAATTTTTCTAAGTTTCTTATTTCTTTGTAATTTTGTACTTTTCTTCTTCTTTTTTTTATTTTTTCAATTTTATTTTTTTTTGTAATTTTCTATTTTTTTTATTTTTTTTATTTTCTTATTTTTTCTATATTTCCTAAACTAAGACCCCTTATCTTATCTTAAAAATTTTGAAAAATAAAAAGGGGGTAAAAATGGGGTGTCTACAATAAGACACTTTGTGTGAAATAGATCTGCAAAAAGTAAGAAAATGTTAGGCTATGGGGGGTATTAGGACAACTTTGGTGTTGCTACTTTGATGCCTAAGTCAAATTATGAATCAAATGAGAGCAAAAGATAAGTAAGTTATGTAAATTGTCTAGAAGAACCTTGCTATAGTCTTTCGAGCTCTATTTACAGTCATGAATTCGCCCCCTATCTAGTAACCATTTCTTCTAAAGTCTATACATATGATAAGTTTGAATTTAAGACCACTTCCAATTATTAGGGGATATGGCTAGAGTTATGGTGGTTGGTGAGCAGTTATTCTTATTGGAGGCTTAATTGTTCATACCATATGTTTGAATTTGAATTCCTTAGGGCTAATTGAGTTATGGTTAAGCTGCAGGCAATTGCTTTGAACTAACCAAGGTTAATCTAACCTACTTTGGTCGGCTATTTTGTATTGGTTGGGGAGTTTAGCTTATTAGCTTTTCTAAGCTAGTTGATTCATTAAGAGTGACTTAAGGGAGGTTGAAAATACTGTAAAAGGAGGGAAAAAAATAAATAAATAGGTTGGGTGCCCCATTAATTTAGGTCGGTACTAACTTTTGAGAATAATCACTATCAACATTTTCTCCCTAACTCCTCTTGATAGATGCATTAAGGCAAGTATTGATGTTTCTCCAATTGGGTCCTTTGGCCTAAGTTCTAACATCTTACTTCATTGTGAAAAACTATTTTAGAATATGTATCAACTCTTGGGCCTGAGCTCGTCATTTGGAAAGTTGTTCTTAATGGTAATAAGGTATCCCCTAAACATCGAACTACTTTTTACTTAGCTTGTTGTGGAAATTTCATATCTATCAACATGATGTTTACATCCCATTATCAGGATTTACGCAACCTTGTCAGAACCTACACGCGTCTCTTGGAAATACAACTCAACATGGATCGTTAGATTTCATTTAGGCATATAAAATTAGACAATCTTAATTATTGCTAACCTTTGCCTATATGGATTCCAAAACCTATAATCCTTCCATCATTTTTCCTCTTTCGCTTCCACACATTTCTTTTCTTTTTCTCTTTCATTCCCCATTTCCTCATTACTTTAACTTACCTTACTTTCAACCTTTCTTTCTTTTGATTCCAAATACTGTTCATCCTCTATCGCCTACTTTTCTTCCTTACTATATATTAAGGTAAAGATGTTGACCACTGAATCTAACAACTCAATGTATGCTCAATAACAAAGCTAGGAGCTCTCTTGCATCGAGTAGGTGACTCTCTTCCTCACCAAGAACCCACCAACACAAAAGATCCTGATGCTGGCGATTATCCTTAGGACTTATCTTAGTTAACAAGGTTAGTTAGAATTTGCATCCTTAGGTCGTAGAAGATCAGGAACCTTCCTTTTGATGACTATCCAGCAAATAATGAGGGCAACTCCTCAGCCATCCCCTTATACTTTAGTATTAAGTGTGACATGAGCCCTAATGGTATAGCTAGTACATTAACTGAATAGGAGTTCAACGCTTTGAGGGTCAACTTTTGCTTTGCCCTTTGAGATTGGATGATGGAGAGGCCTCAACCACATGAGCAGATTATTACATTTAGGGACCAACAATTCACTCTTTTTTAGAAGTATTTTAAGGCTAGTTTAAGGTTTCCCTTTTCTCTTTTCTAGAAATCTTACTTCACATACAACCATATCTATCTATTTGTGTTCACTCTTAACTCTTATAGATTATTAGTTGCCTTTGACTGTATTTGTGAAGATTTAATAGTTAAGGCTACAATCACTTTGTTTCAATACTTCTTTACATTGAAGAGAAAGGATAGGTGGTTTTATGTGTATGCTCGACCTTATAGGGAATTCTTGATAGGATGAGTTTCTTCCATTCACGATTGGAAGAACAGATGGGTGGTGGTTAGGTCAACAACCTAACTTGATTTTCCTACTATTTAAAGCCAACCAATTAGGCAATCTAACATCAAACAATTGCTCCCCAATGATAAGAAGGCTTATGACATGATCATGGAAACCTATTACTACAATTGGTTTCTTTGGGATGTGGACACCATAATCTTTAAGTACTCATGCAGTGCTTTGATCTTCACTAGAGACAAGTGAGAGTGGCCAAAGGTGTTAGCACTATGCATGATAGGGACATCAAAGGCTCTAATAGAGGTATTGTGGTCGACAAAGGTACAAGCCTTTCATGACCGTACCGTATTGAAAGGGGTTCATAAGAGGAGGGATCTTCATGTCTACTTTGAGAGCCGAGTAGTCTTGCTTACCTTTACTTGATACAATGCTTGTAAGTCCTTTTATTTATATTTCAATGTTTTTTCAATCTAATCTTTAGACATATTGTTGCAAACATGTCGCTTAAGGACTACAACTTCAAGGACTTATCTGCCAAGCTAAAGGCTTGTAGCTTGAAGGCAAAGGAGGATCCTAAGAAAACCTCCACTAAATAGGCTCTACAAAGGCACCAATAAAGTGACCAACAAAACCACCAGTAAAAGCCACCTGCAAAATCTACCACTTCTAAGACTACTAAGGAGACCTAGTAGACAAAAACTACTACTTAAAGGAAGGTTGCTGAGCCTATTGAGCCAAAAAGCGACCTAATACCCATGATTGTTGAATGTTGGAGAAGGATCCCAATAAGGGGAAAATCTTTAAGACTGATAAACCAAAGGGCAGCTGTAAAGATCTAATGGAGGGTAAAGAAATCCCTTTTAGAATATTAAGTTCCATTACACCCTCTAAAAAAGAAAATAAGGAGGTTCTACAATTCTTCCCTTGCTGGATTGTTACCATAGCTGAACATGCTCTAGGGAATCGTTGAATCGCTTTGGAGCTGATAAGTGGAATTCATCTCCTAAACGATGTCTAACACCCAACAAACATCATGAAATTCTACCAAAACTTTGGATCTAACATCTTGCTATGCTTAGCCGCTTCCAAAATATATGATGTAAGACTATTCCAATCTTTTATAGATAACATTAGTGGATTATTACTTGATTTAACTTTAATTTTTCAGAATTCTCAATGTTTGATGATGGTTGTTGAGGCCTTGGATGAAGAGAAAAAGGCTGTAAGCATCATAACTTGCGCTATTTTTCTCCTCTTTTAATTCATTTGGCTCAATAACTTCTTCCTCTACTAGATTGTTGAAGAAGCTAAAAACTAGGTTGCTTATGTAGAGGCCGAGCAAAAGAATCTTCAAGAAAGGTAGGGTGCCAAGAAGGCTAAGTTGGAGGAAGAAGTAAAAAATTGCAAAGAAAATGTAGAGAAAGAGGCTAAGACTAGAGAAGAAAAAGAGACAACTTTGATGGAGGAACAAAAGAAGAGCTCTTAGCTATTGTTCAACCATCAAGAGGCATAGAGTAAGGTGGAAACCCTCAAGAGCAAACACAGTGTGGAGGTCACCCACTTGTAAAGCTCGTATGAAGACATAAAGATCCAAGTTGCTGACCTAGAGAAGGTGTAAGGCTCAACTTACCAAAAAGCTTACAATAAGGCCTATTAGAACATCTAAGAGAGTCAAGAGTACAAAAGCCTGATGTCATAGAAAATGCTTCATAGGGTAAACTTGGCTTGGTATGAGGTTCTTATCCATTATCTTGATTACGTCCTGAGTTGTCTAGACTTCGCTAGATGAGGTTGTAAGAAGGAAGCTCCCATAGATGAAGCTAATGTAGATGAGGCTGATCATTGCCTAAAGTACACAATTTTCCCAACTTTAAAACCTACATTTATGCACAAAATTAGCAAAATCTTGTTAATTCTACATGAAATTAGAGTTTATACACAAAATAGATCAACTTGTGTAAAATTATAAAAAATGCATGAAAAAAGATTAATTTTAAATAAATTTGATTGATTTTATATCTTAGTGCAAGTGCATGGGGGCTACTGTAGTATTGATAGCTCCTATTGTTCAATCAAGAAGGTTGAAATCAATGTAGTCAAAGAATTTGGCTTATTGATTGATTGATAGCCTTGCAACCGATCAATTGATATGTGTAAACCTCTAGAAACTTTAGTATAGGCTAGGCTAATTACTAAAGAATATTTAGACATATATTCGAGATAGGCTAAAATCACTACAAGAGACTAGAGAGATATGCCTAAGACTTCGTAAGATATTTATAAATAGTGATAGAAACTACCCATATTCCTTAGAATTTGTCAAGTCAAAGATGGGAATAGTTGGTTAAATATAGTCAACACATATAAAATGAATTTAAGACTTAAGATAGAAGAAGAAGCAAAATTGAACAAGTAATTAACTATGATGTAAGTCATGACCTAATTTTCACCTTTACATCAACATGTGGAAAAAATTAGATGACTAAAACCAACCCAAAAATAGCGCCAACTTCATGTTGCATCAACACATGAGAAAAAGACTAAAAGACTAAGACAAATAAGAAGAAGCAAAGTTGAACAAGCAACACAATGAGGTCATGAATGATGAAATTGCCTCATTACATCATGCCTTAACTCATGAATTCTAGAAAGGAAGACTCTTAAGTCAATATGGAAATTTCCTAAGAAGATGGACTTAATCTAGAAGACATGATGTAAGGGATGATGAAATTCTTTCATTACATTATGCATTAACTCACTCATTCTAGAAGATAAGACCCTTAAGTCAACATAGAAATTACTAAGAAGGTGTGCCACAACTGGAAGCCATGATGTAATGGATGATAAAATGGAAATAGAAAAGAAAAACATGTGGAAATTGAATGGTCAAACAAAGTGGTAGCAACAAATTGGAGTTCATGCATCTTGTTTCAAATTATCCCAACATCTTAACAAAATAAAGGATTAAGTCATAAAGCAACAAAGCTTATGAGATAAGCTAAATCAACTCTTTTCTACAAATAAGCCCCACCATTCACTTTTAAGACTACATTTGCCACCAATCCAACCAACATACATATCTTTCATAAACCCCACCAACCATTCTTTTTACTTTCCTTCACTAACCAAACTTCCAAGACATCAAGGGTAAGCTTTGATAACCCATGGAAACTTGTGTAAATCCTTTTCTACTACTTTCTTTAAGAAGAAAACTTCCTTCCATTCACTTACTAAAAATAAACTTAAGAGGAAGAACTCTTTGCAACTTTTTCATCAAGATCATTAGCAAACAAGAGGAATTTCTTATAAAAAGATTTTGGAAAGAAACTCCTATATTTTACTATAAAAATAAGATTCTCTACTAAATTTAAGCTTAAGCATTGTTTTGATAACTCTTTTAAACCAATAAGTTCTTTTAAAAGCAACATCTCTTCAAAAATTCTTTTAGATCAAAAGTTATTTTCATTTCAATAATTATTCCTTATCATGATTTCTAAGAATCAATAAGGAAAATAAAGTTTTCAAAAAGAAGTTTATTCAATTGAAGAAATCTTTCTAACTCTTTTCCATAATATAAAAGAAAATTTCCAAAACTTCTACCTAAGTAAAATTCAAGAAAAGAATCAAAAGAGTTCTTTAAAATAAAATATTAACATAAGAAAAATTAAAACAAGTAGATAAAGTCATGCCTTAAAAGTAACTAACCTGTCATGTACGAATAAAATTTCCTTGACTTGGATTTTATCAATAAATGGACCCATCATATCGATACCATAACGATTTGGAATTTATATGAAGGCTAGAAAACTATGGAACAAGAACCAAGAATATTTATGGACATATAAAAACCATTTGAACATGACATGGAAATATTGAACATAAAAAACTTATAAAAGAACAAGCCCAAAACACAACTTAACTAGAAACTTTAGTAATTTCATATGCATATAAAATATCTTTATCTTTATAGGTATCTTTGATTTGGAACTCCTAGAAGATTATTACAACGATTAAAAAGATGGCCAAGTGAGTACTTACTATAATTATCATTTGTATGTGTTTGTAGAATAGTTGCACTTGTAATTATATATTTAACTTGTTTTCCTTAGGGTATTCGAGAAAATGTATGTGCTTGAATTATTGTTAAGACACTTAAGAATTTCTTCCATAAATAAAGTTGATGATTGTGATGTGATGCGATTCACTTGATTGTATGATGTTTTTGATGATCATTAAAGTAAATGGAAGTTAAGCATATCAAAACTTCAATATCAAAGCTATCATGTATAGCATATTACATAAATTTCCTTTTATTTGCTACCATTGTCACACATGGATTGGAAAGACTAAAACCTTCCTCGTTTATTACAAACTAAGTGGCTTTAAGGATGGTTGTGTGTTAAATAAGGTCAAGTCCATTCTTATGTTTTGGGTTTTATACATCTAGAGGCCGATTAGGGATTTAATCAGTCCTTGGTCATTTCATGATTAGGCAAGGTATTTTTCTTATCGTTTAGGCCTTCCTAGGACCAATTAAGAGATCCTTCTCTTGTGATTTATTGATATGCCTTTATGAACATTTCTTCTGGTTGCTTTGGCTAACCAAAAGATTCATTTCCCTAAGGATTATAAGGATTTTAGGTGAACATTTCGTTAGGTTTTCCTAGATAACTGGGAGATTGGTTCTCTCGTAAGGTTAAGGAGAATGAGCCCATTTAGTTCTCTTGGGACCAATCAAGGGACATCATCTGTTGATCATTACTAACATTGGGTTCAGCTAAGAATCACGATTCTGTAGCTATTTTATGGTGGCTAAAGATGTTATGCTAAGTGACTTTTTCACTAACTTGGATGTCTAGATATTAGTGGAACTATAAATTCTTAACTTAAGGTCGGGTGGGGGTTGTTTAGGGGGGTTCAAAATTTAAACCTTAGATTGTACGTTGGATACTAGAAGGCCGTATGTATTGCTACATATGTTTGTTTATTACATACCATGTACTTGTTTAACTAACTTACTTAATAGATGATATGAGTTGGTATCTCACTAAGCTGACTATAGCTTACAACCAAATAATTTTAACTTGATGCAGGAACCCTACTAGGTCTATCTTAGAAGATCTAGACCTCTAATGAGGTTAAAAGCTTAAGAGCTTAGTTTAGGAAAGGGAGCAAGAAATTTAAATTATGAAATTAGAAAGGAATTATGTTAAGTCATTTGTATTATGTTTTATTTGAGAGACCTCTAATATATTTTAATTAAGTTGTATCTTTATATTTAAGTAATAATATTTGGACTCTATTTTATGCCATTAAGTTTGCGTTACTTTGTAAAATGCTAGTGTTGATGCTTCATGTACTTATTGGAAGTAACTAGAAATGTTTTTCAAGTATGTGAATAGTTACTTCTAATCTATTCATAGTAGTCTGTCACTACTAGGTTGTCTTCAGAGTTGTGATAGTATGCCTTGAAGCATTAGGGGGTACAATGACTTCTTGGACAATCAATCATTAGAGAGGCTAGCTTAGTGAATAGAATGTGAAGGGATGGATTTGTGCATGCAGACCGATAGGTACCATAAGCATCGATCGATCAGTAGAAGAAATTAAGGTTAGGGTTTTTCAACTAAACCCTAATCCTCCTTAAACACTGCATTTCATAAAACATGGATGTGATTTGGAGTTGACATGTGTCTATCGATAGATCAATAGACCTTC
The DNA here is from genome assembly GCA_024138015.1 of Lumnitzera littorea. NCBI lineage: Eukaryota > Viridiplantae > Streptophyta > Magnoliopsida > Myrtales > Combretaceae > Lumnitzera > Lumnitzera littorea. The sequence continues at coordinate 55,289,559 of JAMXBB010000002.1, forward strand.
ACACCAATCGATTGGTAGCCTAAAACTATATATAGTCACATTTGTGAGTTGTAGTTAGGATTTTAGCATTATTTGGTTTAGTCTTGTGAGCTCATTGATTGTTTTCATGTTTTAGTGACTTGTTTATGATATTTGGTGAATGTTATTGTGATTTTGATGCACACTTAAGTTTGTTTAATGAGTACTTACCACATTCTCTTTGTTTAATCTCTTGTTTACTTGTTCATTAATGGAGTTTGTTGCTATATTCTTATAAATTACGGCTGCTATTGTTGATATAATGAGTAGCTAATTAGTTCTTAGTGCGTTTGTGATAATGTAGATGTAGTAGATGGTGTAGAGTTGTAGTTATGATATAGGTATGTGTATTTAATTAAAATTTTGATGATTGGTATTTCATTTGAACTCTTTAAGGTGGTTTTAATGAAATTTTCATTAGGTTTCCTTATGATTATGAGATCAAAAGGAGATTTGTCCTAGGAAGTGCCCCTTGAGAATTATTGGTTTTGTATAATTATGAGACCAAGAGGAGATTTGTAGTGTAATTCCCTAATTGAGTCATTGATGTCAATAATAGGTTCTTACACTTATAAGATCAAGAGGAGATTAGGTATTCCCCATTGAATTTTGGTGTCACAAACACCTTCTACAATATCATGTATAGATATAAAATTTGCCTCCTTTAAAAATAGTTGAAATGCTACACAATAAATCTAACTAGCTTACAATCTTTCGAAAATATTTTGTGGAATCCATAAAAGAAAGGGCAAGCGTATCGGTTGATTTATAGCATAGGGTAAGCACAAAGGTCATATTTTTTCCTAGGGAGGAAAGGATAGAAGGCAAAACTAAGTACTAGACTATATTAGCCTTACTTTAATTTAAGCAATGCAAAAATGAGTAATTGAAATATGCAACTAAACTAAGATGGTAATAAGAAATTAAAACAAATTCAATGCAATTGTGGTGACTCGTAATGATCAGGTGAAGTTCAACAAACATTTAAGGTGAGGTCATGCTTCATTAATTCTTTGAATTCATTATTGCCATGTTTTAGAGATAATCATGTTGGTATCAAAATGGAGTTTAACCACACTCAGTAGACCTACTCTACTTTCATGTTGTGATAACGATAATGTAGCAAAAGCATTGTATTACTAATCTCACATCTACACTAATTGCTAGTTATTTAGGTCTTGTCATAGTTTAAATAATCATGACAGAATTGATTTATCATCCTAACCAATTTTAGCTCGAGCTAGGTATAAGGATTTGGGCCTTAATTCTAAAGAATTATCCACCCAAATTAGGAATCCTAAATTCTACTTGGGGTTTTCGAATCCTATTATAATATTTAGACCCTATTAGGATAATAAGGAGAGAGGCCCAATGTATAGGAACTACAATCCAACTTGACATTAACCAAATACTAGAGTTATACCTAATAGTTCTATAGAACTAGCTAAAATATCACATTCTTACACAACACAATATTAATAAATCAATCGCAATAATAAATCCATTAAATTCCACACAATCTTGATATCATAAATTAGCTCATAATATCAACAATAAATATAGTAACATAAGATATATCATTAAAAGCACATGACATAAACTTCAATAACATCAAGATATCCATAAGATGAAGGATTAGAGTAAACACGGTTTGAAGTTCAAAAGCCCCAATCCCGCAAATATAGCATAAACCCAATGTTACCCGTGTTCCAAGCACCTCCAAAATACCTTAAATAAACTAATCCTAAGCTAAATAGAGGAAAAAGAAAATAAAAATAGAAGGAAAAAAAATATGACCCGAAGGTCGGGTAACTTGCGGCTGCTGAAATGAAAACCGAAGAAAACGTAAAGCTAATGCTACTATCTGCAGCAAATGAAAAAGTGAAGAATATGTTGCAAGTTTCTAGGCGCAAAATGGATTAGGGCCAGGAGAAGTGATTCCAACATGATCTTCTTTGGTCTTGTCTTCATGTGCTTTCATGGATTGGATAAGATGAAAGAGTGATTTAGTAAAGGACAGCCCATGGTAGCCTCTTCACAATATGTTTCCAGCTATGATTGTAATTTGAACAAGGAGGAGATGGTTCCATGATGTTGGCCTACGGTGAACTTGAAATGGAAGGCATGAATTCCACTTTCCATTAGCCCGGACGAGAATTAAAAAAAAAAAAAAAAATTCATTCTTTTCCATGGTCCGCGTACATTGTGCCTTAAATTTGCACCGATCACGATTCGTGTTTCACTTCTTATATATTTTTTTACTTATAATAAATTGTATGTATATTGTCTAATTTTGCATATTTTTCTTAAGACAATTACAAAAATCAATATAAATTATATAAGTACAAAAATCAAATATGAGAAAAATGACATTTGCTTGGAATAAAGGCATATAAGTACAATATTAGTCATTCATATTATCATTTTGATCATTTTCCAGTATTTTATTGTGTTGACCCATTTAATACGTAAGTTATCATTTTTAAATGATTAATTGAATAAAATCACTATAAATTATACAAAAATGGTAGGATTTTAATATGAAAAAGGAATATAAAATACATACTTATCAAATTTACATTACATTATGCGGTTTTAGGGGATTAGGATAGGTTATGAGATCGAGATGAGATTGACCCCTTAATCCCCAGGGCTAGGATACTTAATTCATAACATGATTTAAGCATTTAGTTAATTGTATAGAGAAATGAGACTAAGAAGAGATTTTTTAACACATAGTTGAGTAAGATTGTAAACCCCGTAAATTTAGTTATTTAAGAGTAGAATTGAACCCTAATACTGTAGATGATTTGATGAGTCATTAAAGCTGAGCAAGATAAAAATTTAATAAATTATAAATTTAAATATATTATAAGTAGTAAAAACCTTAGAAATTGATCAAAACCTTAAATCACATACTAAAACCCTAAATCTAGTTTATGCACAACTATCTGAAATTGAACTCAAACTTAATAGAAACCCTAAAACTATAACTATAAGGCTATAAAATAGTTAAATATTACTCAATAGTAATATAATTAAAGTCGATTGCAATTATCGACTAAATTGTTTAATCGCATGAAATTTTAATAAAATCGTTATAATAACTTGTAAAAAATTATAATTGTAACGGGTACTAATTAAATTGATAAATTTTTTACAAAATTCCAAAATTAATTTATGATGAGTATTGTTATAATTTATATGTTTAGAAAAATTACATATATTTATTTTTAATTTTTATTTTCTTCCTTTTTCTTTCTTTCTTTTCTTCTTTTCTTCTTGTTGCCACGTTCTGAAAATGAGAAACTGAATAGTAGCCTACGTGCCTAATTACAATGCCAAGTGTTGAGTTTATAAAAGAGAAAAATTTAGATATGATGACTTTGTCCCATCCTGATTAATGAAAAGATTAGGATAGGATTTTATTTTTATTTTATTTTCTCTTAAATTACTGAAAATGTGAACATAAAAAGGAAGAAGAAAAATCTGGAAAAAAAAAAACAAAAAGAATTCAAATCGAAAAGAAGGAAAAAAAAAATTCTAGAAACTAAAACACCAAAACTGTGAAGAAGAAGGAAGAAAAGAAGAAGAAAAAGAAGGAAGAAAAGAAGAAGAAAAATCAAATATAATAGGTAAGTAAAATTACTTTAGTAGTATCTATGTATATTATGTGGTATGTACAAGTATATAATAAGTATTTGTATTGTATTTTATTAAATATTTCATTACCTATACATGTATGTATACATAAATAGATAATTTAAGATATATATATGTATGTATAAATAAGAATACATATGGTATGTATTTTGTATTTTTACTATTTTGGGTATTGATATATATGTGTGTACATGTGAACCTATATGAGTATATATGTACATAATATTTATTTAATTATATGATATATATATAAGTGTAAGTATACGTATATCATATATATATATATATATACATGTGTTTCATATTTTTATATTCATGTACACATGTAAGCTATTTTTCTTATATATGTATATATATATATATATATATGTATGTGTATGTATGTGGCGTGAATATGTGTACATATATATATAAACCAAGTCTTTATTATATGTGTGTGTGTGTGTGTGTGTACAATTATAATAGTAGATATATGTATAACATAAATATATAAAGTATATTAAGTAGTATATACGAATCAATAATAATTGCTAAATAAAATAAATTCATAAATATGTAAGAAGTAGGTATATATATATTATCGTAAATTACGAATTATTAATTAAGTAAATTATAAAAATTAATCAAATATAGTAATAAGTATATATATGTGTGTATTGTAAAATACAAATAAATAATAAGAAAATAATAAATTATAAAAATAACAGTAATAATAATAATAATAATTGTAATAAGTCTAAAATCTCCAAAATAGGCAAAAATGAGTAACTAAGGTAAAATAAGCTTAAAATAATGAAATTATCGATTATATGATTTGAATAATTATTAAATCATAAATATATTAAGAAAAAGCTAAAATTAATATTTTATAATTTTTTTAAATTTAAATAATGAATTTTGTGATATTTTTATATTATGATTCAAGTTGCAAGTCACAACGTCCAAAACGAACCTTGCTACAAGAAAATACGTTCAAAAACGATCAAAATAGGCTATAAGTTTATAATAATCCGAGTTAAAACGAAAAAGTTATACGTAATTCGATAAAAAGCTCGAATTGATTATTTCACATAATTCAATAACCAATTTAAGTAAACAGTACGATTTAGTATGCTAATTTTGTTATTTAATTTCCAAACTTACTACTTTTTATATTTCCCTAATGTTAGGTGATCTTGAGATCAAGACCAACTTACCTTTAAACTATTACAATCCTTGACATCATTTATGACTAAGTGAGTACTCCTAATGACTCTATACTTGTTTTGTACTTGTAGTTAGTGCACATGAATTAAATATTAATAACTTGATGCATGAGGGTTCGAGTTATATATGTGACTGATATTGATTGATTACTGTGCAAAATACTGTTAAATGAGATAGTTGAAGATTTGTTTATATAATTGATTGTTGCATAATTTGAATGATTTGTTGATAATGTTTGACCACCTCATAAATTGACTTAATCATATTCAACTCAACTAAAATTAAATAGATCATGCATAGAATACGAACATTGCATATAATGTTCCGATTGTTACCTCACGTGGTTGGTAATGAAGGGTCTTAGAGGGATGGATTCCCACATGATTTGATTAGTACAATGTAGGAGCATTGGTACAACAAGACCCTACCCTTAGCTCACGGGTTCTATTGGCACCGGAGACGTTAATTGTAGGTGGTTGGGGGTCGCGTCTAGAGACTACCGCTATAGGGTGTAAGCATGGACTGTGGGAGCCACCTCATCGCTAGACCTGGATATTTGTATACTATTGACTGTTGAAATAGAAACCTGTTTTGTGAAACAGAGAATTTATATATATATATATATATAATTATATAAGATTAAAAACCCAGGTGCTAGAGCCCGGTTGTGATTAATGCCGATGTATCTCCAACCTTTACTTTGAAGGGCGTTAAATCCGGTGTTGTATGTAGCACCGGTTAACTGCATATATACTATTTAGCATACTTCTTGTTCATACATTCATATATTTGGTAATAAACTGTTTGATAATTTGTTTGTTGGTATAGTACAAGGGATAACTCATTAAGCTCTTGTAGCTTACTCCTCAATAGTTTTCTCTTGCAAGTTGCTAGATGATCGGGCATGGGTTAAAAACTAAGAGTTGAGTGCCAATGTCAAGATGCATAAAAGTTAGAATCTAAGGATAGATTGTATGGTTCATTTGAATTATTATATATATAATTATTAATATTACATTTAAATTTTGTGATTTTAGTAAGTTTGAGTTTTAGAACTTTACTACCTAATCTTATTGTTTGGTAGGGGATACCAATTCTTTGCGGTTCTGATGGACTGTGGCTTATCGGATATCCATAGTCACATATATGTGATCGTAGGTTAATTAAATTAAGAATAAAAAAACAAATAAATAAAAACTTTAGTGACTAATTGTTTAAAATCTTGTAATCTCTTACTTGTAAGATGATTTTCAAATCATGAATCATGAGTACACACATGATATGAAAATTTTAGGTAATCTGACTAGGCCCCCTTTAGGGTCATGATAGAGATGCCTTATCCGAGATCTAGTTTAAGTGAATTCTATCAAAACCTAGTTGAAAACCATATTTGATATCTTAACAACATACTCGCACTTCTATTTTGGAAACATATCATAAGCCCACGTCTTTAGTACTTGTGTTAATTACTACTTAATTTCAATTTAAATTCTAAACTCTATCTTTGATTTGCCTAGATTAGAGTAACAAGTTAGGATTCAGTACTTAATTGAACCCTTTTCCCTATGGAAATCAACCTAGTGGATACTTACTAGTATTATTATAGTAGATGATCTAACACACTAGTCGGTTAAGAGATTAACATTTTTTTAAAAATTCTCATTTGCAAAGTGCCTTTAACATTATCATTTTTATTAGTGTTTCATTTCATTCTTGATAAGTTTTTGTTACCATTGCCAAAGAAAAGGCAATTGTGTTGATATCGGATAAACCGAGGACTTTAAGACTACAACATAGTATAGTTGTAGTGTAGTTCATAGCTTAGTTTAATTTTAGTTGATTTTAAGTAGTCTAGTTAGTAAAGTTTTGAACTTTATTTGTTCTCTTGTTAATTGAGTTGATCTTGCTACTTTGTCGTGGATTGGAGCTGAATTGAGGATAAAGTTTGAAACTTTACTATAGATGTCGAGCCTAAAATTTTAATTTTAGCTCATTTTCCTTAATTCAATTTATATCGAACCCTACACCCATTCGATTATAAACTTTCGATTAAGAATTAAGAAAAATCTAGTTTCTTTTAATTTTAAATAGATTTTGGAGTTGCCATTCAATTAGGGTCAGGAAAAAGTTAAGTCACAATTAATTGGGTGGATTAGATATAACTTGGCCACTAATCTACCGAAAAGCTAATTTTGAAAAAGGATTGAAAACTAGGGTTTTGGATTCAAGGGCAAGTCTATTAAATTCTAACGGATATCACTTTTAACTTTTTGAATTTAAATTTACTTTTCAATATACCCTTATAAATTAATATAATAATTTCTATTTTACAATTAAAGAAAACAACAAATCATGTTTATTTACAAAAAGATTGAATAAATAAACTAATTATTTATAAAGGTGAAATAATTTTTTCCGTATTTTAGGTCACCTCATAATTGCATATAATTGCCTATGTACCTGCTATTTAGATTTAGATTTCTTTAGTTTGTTCAGAAAAATTTAGGTGTGTTGATTTATTTTAATTGCTAAGAAAGTCAATTTTACATTTTTTATCCATTTTTGTATTTATTTGAGAAAAATCCTAAATGAAAAGGGTCCTAATTTGAATGTTTATTTTTTCTAAAAAAATGTAAGGAAATCCTATTTTTGGAAAATGGTTTAATAATTAGATTTTATTTTTGAAAAGATTTTTCTAAGTGATAAAAGAAAATTATTTAAATACACTTTATTGATGCATTTTAGTCAAAATAAAATTTTTGAAAACTTAAAAAAATAAGAAATAAAACAAGAACAAGTTTTTAAATACAAATAAACAAATAAGCAAGGGAAGAAAAAAAATTTGGAGAAAATTTTATTTTTTATTAGAAGGATTAATTTTTCTTGTTACTCTAAAGTTAGCGTAATTAGTGAACAAAAGTTTTTTTTTTTTAGTTTATTACTTTTTTATTTTTTTTTTAAGATAACCAAAAGAAAAAAAAAAGAGTAAAACAAAACCAAAAGTAAGATACAAACTAAGGCATTAGAATTTGGCATGGATTCAGGATTTAAGTCAACTCGTTCAACCTATCACATGCACTATACATGCTTGGACAAAGAATAGCCTACGATTGGTAGAGGTTGCATGTTATGGTAGAGGTTGTGATAAAAGGACGTAATATGCCGCCTTAGGGTTTTAGGGGGTGTTGAACACAATCGTAAGGTTATTTTGCACCCATAACTATGGCTGGACGGTGGTTCATGCTAGGCCGACATGAAGGAGAGAGAAAGTGGTGGATGTACTTGATTGGAGGCCGATTGAAATAAACTAAGGATGATTCTATGGGGTTTTGAGGCTTAGAAAGCTAATGGGGAAGATAATTTTCATTAAAAACCAATAAAATCCAATCTTTTTTAGAGAGTTAAAGATAACTACTGTCATGAGCCGAAGGGCGGCTTAGTCATGACAGGTTGCTATATACTATACAAAAAACTATAAATTGGCTTTCCTTCTAATTGACGATTTTTTATATGACATACAAGGCTACTACATAACCAGTTACCTAAGAGTTAAATATCATATTATAACATAGATAACAATAAAGGTTTCATACAGTAACATCACTATATTAGAGATACAGGTCCCTATGTCTCAAAATACTAGTAGTCAAGCTATGGTAATAAAGAGAGCAATCCTACATGGCTATTAAATATCCAAAAAAAAAAAATATCAACCATATATTGCTAAAACCTCTCTGCACATCTATGTTCACTAGGATTCTCTTCTTCTACCTACATTTCCCCAAAAAGTCCTAAATTGACCTTAGGCATACCTCGCCTAGGAATACTAAATAGGTTCTCTTGCATCAAAAGCCTATAAGGGTATAAGTTGTCATGCCCCGAAAAGGTGAAGTTGTAATAATCTTATCGTGTGAACTATTTTAAGATAGAAACTATCCTCACAACTGCTATCCTAGGCCTAATCACACTAGGCGTACTCGACTCTACCCTTTTGAAGCTTTAAATTTGATACTTGTTTGATATAAACCTGTGAAGTAATCCCTTGTAATTTGACCTTATAAAAGAATGACAGTAAATCCCATAAGTATCTATCATTTCATATATAGACCATAATATTGAAAATTTCCAAACCCCTTGAAGAGTCATACGTAGTTTTCCATAAAAGTTAAGAAAGTTAATACTGAGGACAATGACTAACCATTTCTTATTTACACCTCACTCCTTGTTCCAATTTGCTAAAGCTCTGGTTTTAGATAACTGCTTATAATTGGTTTAGAACTTGTAAAATGAACTATAAGGGAGTGAGCGATAACTTGCTCAATAAGTGAGGTAGAGATAGAAGTATGCACTCAACACATCACAAGTAGGGTTTTTAACTAAGTTGGTTAGATGCAATGCATGTACAAGAAAATCCATGTACAAGCAAATGCTATCGCATAACGTTATCTGGTTTGTCGTGAGATCAAATAAATTATGCTCGCTCTAATCCAGGTTAAGGAGATTAACGTCATATCCTTGTGAATCGAAACTAAATTGGGACTTATGCAATGGAGAACACCCTCCTCTTGCGACCACTTTCGAATCACAGCCCCTAACCTTGCTGTAACCTCTTTTCTTGTCACTTAGTTTGACTAAGGATAAGGAAAAAACCATTTCAACTATCCTCATCAAAGAGAGTTCATGTTTGGCTTAAGAATTCTAGTCGTTACCCCTAGTGGGTTGCGATGCATAGTAAGTTAAATGCTGAGCTAAAATTGTGTTAGTTCATTTTTAGGGTGATCAACCATGCTCAAATAATTCAAGCATAAGGATATTCACAAAACAATCATAACATGGAGCTTAACTCCCATCACAGCAATCGATACTTAACTACAAGCTTTGCATACGTACAAATAGCTAATTACAATCACAAGCTAATACATACTAAAGTCTCTAGATATTTTGAAATAATATCCTAAAATACTATAAAGCATTGATCCCACTTACCTAGCTTCTTAGCCAATCATTCCTAAAAGTCTTAAATAAGATTATGGATTTAGCCTAGGTTAATGCTTATTCCTCTATTTAGTGCATACCTATACCATGATTGCTTCGAATTGGAACAATTTACTCAAGGTTGGCCACTGTCAAATAGAAAGAAATCATTGTCTCTATGTTTAATAGAGCATAAGGAAAGGGATTTACTTGACACTCTATTTTCTCACTACAATTTTCTAACTGAAGCTTCCATTTGTTCATAAGACAGAAAATTTGCTAAGTTTCCATAATAGACTGAGTGCTACTATTAGGGAAATTCCCATGATGATCCATATTTTGTTGTTGTTACATTATACCGGATGTGTATCGCCACTAACAGTAAACATTGAATTTTATTCATTTGCTTCTTGGTCTAAAAAGAAGGAATATTTGGTATAAAAAATCTTCTTTCTTCCAAAAGTTTTCATCTTCTCTTAATATTATATATAAAAGTTATCCTACAATTTCCTCATTTTAGTTGTTAAGATCTATATGAACGAACACTTCCCCCAAAATCTTAATTGGTTAGAGTGTTGAACAACATGTTAGGTTTTGAGAAATAAATGTTTTGCCTTAATCCCTAACATGATCCATGTATCGTGGCACGACATAGGCTAAATTGATTTGCTTGCAATTTTCTACAACTAAGGAGTTACTATGATTTGGTATTATTATTTTTGTCTTTATCTTTTATTTTATTTATCTTTCTCACCTTTTGTTTATTTTTTATTTTTAGCTAAAATAAAACTTGCATCCAATTTAAAATCCTTCTGTTAATTATAAGTCTAAGTCTCTTATTACAACGGTATGGTAACTTACCTTACACTAAATCTTATTTATCCTATTGATTGATACTTAAATGATCTATGTAAATGATACACATATTATGGTACAAACATTACTACATGCAGCATTCCTCAGAGTAATTTTGTTAATAGTCATATATATATATGTATATATTTAATGTTAATTACATTAATCCTATAGTAGTAGAAACAATTTATGATATAAAATAATTACATATATATATGTATATACTCACATCTACTTAATTTAAATGTACTATAATTATAACCAAATATATAATGTTAACTTACCGGGTTTGCTGATTGTAAATGATCGCTAGAGATCCATGAACATGTAGCATACTATATTTGATAGTTTTGCATCTAAGGATGTGATTTTCCCACTCCTTGTAATTTTGAGAAGTAATTATTTGAGTTGCTATTAATCTTCATTACTTGCTGCTTTCCATCTTTATTCTCTAATAGTCTTCACCATTATTTTGCTTAAGTTTTATTTTTCCTAATCTTCTGAGTATGATTGGTAAAATTTATATTAACTCCCCTATGTTGGTTAATTTAGATCAACCTTCATATTTTGCTAATTGTTAGTTCAACAAAAAAAAAAAAAAAAATTTGCCAATTATTGGTGTCTAAGCCCATTTAGCTATGATCATTTTTTTGTACTTATTCACGTATGACTTATCCTCTCTTGTGTTAATCCACATCTACATACGAAGTCAACAAACATTTAATAAATTAACTTATTCAACGTAAGAAATATAATAGCTTGAGTTGAAATTGTCTGCTCAATTTATAACTTCCAAGGTAGGCATTTTTTATTAATATAGCTTGAAATAAAATTGTAGACAATCACCAGAAATTTTTATTCAGTACGTTCTATATAAAGTAGCATTTCACTTATATTGAAGCGTAGATTTTATTAGTTAACTCACATCTTGATCATAGAAGGACCGTTATAGGATAATAGTTTCCTAAATAATATAAGAAAATATCATTTTTTATATAATTATCCAAGTTTGTTTCATCCTTTTAGGTAAGTTTTTGATTTATTTATTAGTAATATATGTATATTATATTATTATTTTGTATATTTGTTAATATACGTGTATATATATCCTATATATGTATTACATGTAATGTATATTTGCACTCATATACTAATGTTTCTAACAAATCTTTTATTTTTAAGATATATTTTCTACTTATTTTTATGAATTCAACACATATCATATATAATTATGTAAATTCAGGTTAATTTACGAGTATAATTATTATATATCTTAGGTATACTCATAAAAATACGTTTATACTCGTATGGCAAATTATACTATATTATTTCATTTTATAGCTTAATTAACTTATCTCCAAGTCTCCATTATGTTCCGAACTTGGTTTTAGGGGTTTCGATAAACTTTTATACTATATTAAGTAATCATACTTGTAAGGTTAAAATTAAGATTTTGAGTCATTATTTTTGAAATCTAACTTCACTAGGCCACTTCAACTAACTTTTCCATCGTAGTTGTAAAGTTTGGGCTTGGTCGGATAACTTTTCTCGATTACCCTAAATTTAACTTTAAGGTCTTATATAGAGTAAATGCTCATTATTTTGATTGTATTCTTGATATTCTTATTATATTATGGAATTCTAAACATATGACAATTCCTCGATTAGGATTATCAAGTTTTTTCGTAAGTTTCTAACTTAATCGATTTACTTTCTCGAATGCCTTAGATCAACCATTGACCTTAATTGTATAAGGATAGGACTTTGTTCTAATACTCAAACGTTAATGTTTGGATTACTGATTTATGGGATGTTACATAAGCTATAAAGCTTAGTGAGTTATCTCTCAACCATACAAATAAGCAAGTTATCAAGTAATTAATTTCAAACATATAAATGCATGATCAAGTAGAATACTATACAAATACATACAATTAACTAGGTACTGTATTCAACTTCGATTTAATGCCTTTTGAAGTTAGAGTTGGAGAATATACGACACTAATTAGATCTAGGTACCATAGATGAACTTACATAACTACAAAACTCCATATTTCATATTCAAAATAAAATAGTCAATTTAATTTGTAGTTTAAAAACTAAGTTTCAAGTATGAATGTGAGTGGACCCCTATAGTTCATACTTACCCCTATATAAAGGTGGCCTATAAACTTGACCTTTAGTTAAGTGGTTGGTGTCTCCAATGCTTTGCAATCTCTTAAGCTAAGGTAAGGTAATGCTATATGAGCACATTGTACTAAAATACTTTAATTTCAATATATAGAAGCAACTCCTACATGACCTCTTGCTACCTTCGTATGATGTAATGGTCAAAACATTTACAATGTGATGCATGATCCAATTTAATTTAATGAAGTCGAATATACTTTAGTTCGATTATTAAGTGACTAACCAATATTGCAAACAACCAAATTTTCTATAGTTATTTAAAATGCAACAATTAGTTCGTTATAATAATTTAAAATACTTTCACACAATAACTAATCAATATTAGTTACATGTAGATTACGAACCCAACAGATCAACCATTTTATCATAAATATTTACATATTACTATCTACAAGCATAAATAAGTATGGAATCATTTGAATTACTCACTTCACTCATAGTAACGGTTAGGGATTATAGTAGTCGGTAGGGAGATTAATATCCTTGTCGAGATTACCTAATAATTAAGAAATATGAAAGATAATAAGTATCTAAGTGAGATAATTTTTTTATGCAAGTATTTATTTAAAAATTTACATAAATTTTCTATTTATCTTGTACAATTTTCCGATTTAAGTTTTTTTTTTAATGGAGTGTAACTTTTTCATTTTAACTCATATTTTTATGGTTTTATAGTCAATTTTTATTATTTTTGGATGTGTTTTCACGTAACGGAGTTTGTTTTGGGATGTTAGAACTCACATTTTCTATTATAGGCTTGGAGTATTATGAATTTATTTATTTTTGTCCAAAATGTTTTTAATTATCAATTTGAGCTTTTCTTCAACGATTTTATTTATTGGATTTTTCATTATTTTTAATAATGGACAAAAATAATTTTTACATTTTCTAAATATTCTTATTTTGTGGCCCATTTTGTCATAATTTCTTTATTTCACCATTTTAAGCCTAAATCATTAATGATATTACTTTTTGTTATAATTGTAATTTTCTAATTAATTAATTATTATTATTATCTTGTTATTTTTATAAATTGTGCTTTAAGTGGAAAATTTGGGAAAAGATGACGTGGTTGCTTCTTATTGGTTCACGTTGCAATTTTCTTAATTTTTTCATTTTTTTGTATCTTTTTTCGTTTTATGATATTAATAGATTATATAGATAATACTATAAATAATTAAATGTTGGAAAATAGCTCCTATTCCTCATTTGAAGGCTACATCTAGCATATATACATATATATATATATTTATACTTATTAATCTATTTTTAAGAAAATAAAGTACTGATATACATATACATATATTTTTTGCTATATGTACATATCTAAATACTTATACTATATTATATATATTTATGTAAACCTTAGAAATATATATATATTTGTATGCTAAAATGTGTGCTTCCATATTTTGCTACTTATCTAACTATGTATTTGTACTATTTCCTAATATCTTCACGCATATGTATATTGAAATAAGTATACTTAATATTACATATATTTACATCTACTATATATATATGTATACATATAGTTACATATATTTAAATATATACATATATAAATACATAAATTTAAAGAAGAAGGATTGTACATATCACTAAATACTTATTCATATAATTTCTATTTTAAGGATACTAAATTCACATAACTCTTGTACGTATTCCTCATACATAAAATATTACAAAGTACATATTAACATTAAAGAAATACACAAAACTTATATTACAAAAGAAGAGTAGAACTAATATAACATAAAGTAATCCTTGTTTGCTCTTAGTCTTAGAGCTTTTGAAGATGGTCTTCTTATTTTCTTTTGAATCCTTAACTCCTTTTAATGATGATGGAATGATAGGCTATAAAATGAAGATGGTTGATGATTGTATAAAAGGGACTAAAAATGTAAGAAAATTGAAGTTTAGGGAAGGGGTTTGTAACGATCATACTATAAATCCTCCTATTGAGGTATTGTCAACTTTGGTATGGAACGCCGCTTAAATCAAGAGATTTTGAATTAGAGCAAAATATGTGCATTTAAATTTTTTTTAATTTTCAAATGGCTTTTTGACCTCTTAAATGATAAAAAATGGATGTGTTTTTGGGTTCCATTCATAGTATCCCATGTAATCTCCATGATTTCACCATTATTTTGGTAAAATCATGGACAAAAATCAATGAAAAATTAAAGCAAAGTGGGGAGCTCAAGAAGGAAGGTTGTTGGAAAATAGGGGATTTACTTAAAGAAGACAATGAATAGTGATGGGGTAGGCCAATCACAGCTTGACATGTGGTAAAAAAGAAAAAAAGAAAAGAAAAGAAAAAGGAGAATACGTACATGTTGGCTCACTAGGGAGTTAAACTCAATTACTCCTATGAATGCATACATCCTAGGCAACATAGTTGGCATTTGGTCTTGACATAAATGGCATCTATAATATACATATCCTATATTAATGGCTTGGACCTTATTTGAAACAACAAATCTGATTTAGGCTAAACAAATCTAGTTTAGGCCAAATCAAACCTCCTATTAACTGGTTCCTAATAAATTAAAAATGAATTACCTAAGCAAGTTTAGTACACATTTGTTAAACCCGATTTGATGGTTTTATGAGCTTTAGTTCATTGATTAAGTGGTTAATATAAAAATTGATTTATTTTCTTAAATTAGCCAATTTAAGTCCAATTAAAGCACTATTCGAAGCCATAGTTAACTTAAATTAATTTCATTTTTATGAACTAAAAATACTTAAAATCAACCATAGTCTAAATATTAAACTTTTAGAAAAACTTAATATTTTAAAAGAGAAAGTTCATAACCATTAAATAGCATATGTGCACTTTGACTTCATTTGACCCAAAAAAAAAAAGACCCTCTCCTAAAGACCTTAAAATTGACTCATCCTATTTTCCTAATTTTTTTTGTATTTTTAAGTATTTAATCTTTTACTTTTTGATTTTTTTATATATTTTTCAATTAAGACCCTTTTATTTGTTATTTAAAAAAATTCTAAAATATAAGGGAATGAAAATGGGATGTTTATAGTTACTCCTCTTTGAGGTAAAGTTTGAGTAAAACTTTACTACAAAGATAATGTAGATGCCATTTTTTCCTTAAGGGATGACTAGATAGTGCTAAGATTAGCTACTTATCCTAAATATGATCCATTAGGGATTTAGATGACGATAATGGAAGACGCTTTGATGTGTGGTTCAAGTGTTTCGAAGGATAATCAAAGTTCTTAGGTTTAACCAAGTCAAGAATAACTAAGGTTCCTAAACTATAAGAGAGGACAATTAAAGTTCCTAAGATTTAAGGATGAGTTGTTTTGTAAAATCATCAACAAAGGATAATTGAAGTTCCTAGGTTTAACTTAATGAAGGATAACTAGGGATCTTGATTTTTCAAGAGAAGTCAACTAAAACATTAAGAATAACCAAAGCTCCTAAATTTAATCTAAGGATAACTAAGGCTCCTAAATTTTCAAGAGAGGCTAATTAAACGATTTGGTTTCACAACTGATGATAGGCAAAGTTCCTAATCTAAGGATAACTTGGTTCTTAAATAGCCAAAGCTTCTTGTCAAGAATAACTAGGGTTCCCATTGAATAGCTAAGTTCCTAAAAAGAAGGTTTACTTAGTTTTAAGATTGAGGATAGCCAAAGTTCCCAATTTAAGGGTTCTTATGGTTCTTAGATAGCTTAAGCTTCTTGACAAGAATGACTAAGGTTCTTATTAAATAGCTAAGTTCCT
>JAMXBB010000002.1:55306537-55530136 GCA_024138015.1 Lumnitzera littorea
GCTACATCTAGCATATATACATATATATATATATTTATACTTATTAATCTATTTTTAAGAAAATAAAGTACTGATATACATATACATATATTTTTTGCTATATGTACATATCTAAATACTTATACTATATTATATATATTTATGTAAACCTTAGAAATATATATATATTTGTATGCTAAAATGTGTGCTTCCATATTTTGCTACTTATCTAACTATGTATTTGTACTATTTCCTAATATCTTCACGCATATGTATATTGAAATAAGTATACTTAATATTACATATATTTACATCTACTATATATATATGTATACATATAGTTACATATATTTAAATATATACATATATAAATACATAAATTTAAAGAAGAAGGATTGTACATATCACTAAATACTTATTCATATAATTTCTATTTTAAGGATACTAAATTCACATAACTCTTGTACGTATTCCTCATACATAAAATATTACAAAGTACATATTAACATTAAAGAAATACACAAAACTTATATTACAAAAGAAGAGTAGAACTAATATAACATAAAGTAATCCTTGTTTGCTCTTAGTCTTAGAGCTTTTGAAGATGGTCTTCTTATTTTCTTTTGAATCCTTAACTCCTTTTAATGATGATGGAATGATAGGCTATAAAATGAAGATGGTTGATGATTGTATAAAAGGGACTAAAAATGTAAGAAAATTGAAGTTTAGGGAAGGGGTTTGTAACGATCATACTATAAATCCTCCTATTGAGGTATTGTCAACTTTGGTATGGAACGCCGCTTAAATCAAGAGATTTTGAATTAGAGCAAAATATGTGCATTTAAATTTTTTTTAATTTTCAAATGGCTTTTTGACCTCTTAAATGATAAAAAATGGATGTGTTTTTGGGTTCCATTCATAGTATCCCATGTAATCTCCATGATTTCACCATTATTTTGGTAAAATCATGGACAAAAATCAATGAAAAATTAAAGCAAAGTGGGGAGCTCAAGAAGGAAGGTTGTTGGAAAATAGGGGATTTACTTAAAGAAGACAATGAATAGTGATGGGGTAGGCCAATCACAGCTTGACATGTGGTAAAAAAGAAAAAAAGAAAAGAAAAGAAAAAGGAGAATACGTACATGTTGGCTCACTAGGGAGTTAAACTCAATTACTCCTATGAATGCATACATCCTAGGCAACATAGTTGGCATTTGGTCTTGACATAAATGGCATCTATAATATACATATCCTATATTAATGGCTTGGACCTTATTTGAAACAACAAATCTGATTTAGGCTAAACAAATCTAGTTTAGGCCAAATCAAACCTCCTATTAACTGGTTCCTAATAAATTAAAAATGAATTACCTAAGCAAGTTTAGTACACATTTGTTAAACCCGATTTGATGGTTTTATGAGCTTTAGTTCATTGATTAAGTGGTTAATATAAAAATTGATTTATTTTCTTAAATTAGCCAATTTAAGTCCAATTAAAGCACTATTCGAAGCCATAGTTAACTTAAATTAATTTCATTTTTATGAACTAAAAATACTTAAAATCAACCATAGTCTAAATATTAAACTTTTAGAAAAACTTAATATTTTAAAAGAGAAAGTTCATAACCATTAAATAGCATATGTGCACTTTGACTTCATTTGACCCAAAAAAAAAAAGACCCTCTCCTAAAGACCTTAAAATTGACTCATCCTATTTTCCTAATTTTTTTTGTATTTTTAAGTATTTAATCTTTTACTTTTTGATTTTTTTATATATTTTTCAATTAAGACCCTTTTATTTGTTATTTAAAAAAATTCTAAAATATAAGGGAATGAAAATGGGATGTTTATAGTTACTCCTCTTTGAGGTAAAGTTTGAGTAAAACTTTACTACAAAGATAATGTAGATGCCATTTTTTCCTTAAGGGATGACTAGATAGTGCTAAGATTAGCTACTTATCCTAAATATGATCCATTAGGGATTTAGATGACGATAATGGAAGACGCTTTGATGTGTGGTTCAAGTGTTTCGAAGGATAATCAAAGTTCTTAGGTTTAACCAAGTCAAGAATAACTAAGGTTCCTAAACTATAAGAGAGGACAATTAAAGTTCCTAAGATTTAAGGATGAGTTGTTTTGTAAAATCATCAACAAAGGATAATTGAAGTTCCTAGGTTTAACTTAATGAAGGATAACTAGGGATCTTGATTTTTCAAGAGAAGTCAACTAAAACATTAAGAATAACCAAAGCTCCTAAATTTAATCTAAGGATAACTAAGGCTCCTAAATTTTCAAGAGAGGCTAATTAAACGATTTGGTTTCACAACTGATGATAGGCAAAGTTCCTAATCTAAGGATAACTTGGTTCTTAAATAGCCAAAGCTTCTTGTCAAGAATAACTAGGGTTCCCATTGAATAGCTAAGTTCCTAAAAAGAAGGTTTACTTAGTTTTAAGATTGAGGATAGCCAAAGTTCCCAATTTAAGGGTTCTTATGGTTCTTAGATAGCTTAAGCTTCTTGACAAGAATGACTAAGGTTCTTATTAAATAGCTAAGTTCCTAAAAAGAAGGATTACTTAGTTCCTGGATAACCAAAGTTTTTAGATAAGAATAACTAAGGTTCTTATTGAATGGCTAAGTTCCTAAAATAAAGAATTACTTAGTTTCAGCATTGAAGATAGCCAAAGCTCCTGATTGAGGATAACTAAGACTCTTAGATAGCTAAAGCTTCCAAACAAGAATAACTAAGGTTCTTGTTGAATAGCTAAGTTCCTATAAAGAAGAATTACTTAGTTTCCATGATCAAATATAGCTAAAACTCCTAGTTTAAGGACTGATAAGACTCTTGAAGTTACAGCATTTTTCTTAAAAGAAATAACTAATGGCCTAAGTTCTTAAACTTAAGAATAACTTAGGTTTTCAAGATAGTCCTAAGTTCTTAATCTTAAGGACAACTTTGATATTCACAACTTTTCTAAAGATGGCATGTGACCTAAGGCATTCAATTTCTTGAAAACCTTTTTTCTTTTCCTAAATTTTTTAATATCTAATAAAAAATCTTGAAAAACATGCATTTATTCTATGACAACTTGGAAAATTCTTTTTTCCTTTTTTTTAATAGTAGCTAACAAGTTGGATTTCTCATAGGTCCTTATAATTGCCAAATGGATGATGGGCCCACTCCTTTCTTTTCTTGCCCTGGGGATAATTGCATGATTGTCCAACAAATCCTTCCTTTTTAAGACATCTCTTGAAACATTTGAGGCAATAATGCTATTAGGGCTCATGATTTCCAAACTGTCTAGGAAAATACTATCTCATAATTGATTAGTTTAGTCAAAGAGGACTTCCTTGCACTCTTAGCTTAAATATCACTCTTGATTATAGTTCCAAAAATTATAGTTTGTTTTGTAAGTGTTATGTTATGATCAATTTATTAGGTCTTTTTTAAACTGTAATGTATAGGTCCTTTTGAAAGAATTTGATAATCTAACCTAGGTTTACTAGTTAAGAACTCTTTAGGAAAGACTAAAGTTGTGCTTTCCCTAGTTTCAAAAGTAATATGTACCAAGGATAAGTTATTTTCTCCAATCAGAAGGGCCTTTAAGGAGGGGTGGAATTGTGAGCAGGTTATATACCATGTGCTAGTTGCAATTCCTTTAAGGATCATAAGTTTTGAGGGGAACTATTATATTTGTCCCAACTTTTTTGGTTTAATCATCTTAATCGTCTTTTGGGGTCCCTATTTCAGGAATAAGCTTTTTGAGTTACATGCTCCTAACCCTTTAAGGTTTTAGGTCTTTGTGTTTTAGACTTGATCACTTTGTCTGCTTGATTTCTTATGTTGGCTCTTTTCCTTTTCCTCATTTTTTCTTCTTTCTTCTTTTTTACTTTGACTCATGACAAAGGTGATCATTCATTCTTTTGGCTTGTACCTCAAGGTGTATGTGTATAGTGTTTAGGATATGGCTACTTCTTCATTTCAAAAGAAATAAGTAAAAATTACTTTTGAATTGATGTAACTAAAGCAAGCACAAATTAGTTTTTAACCTGCTTAATGCTCATAACCTCTTATTTACCCCATTGTAGAAGGGGTAGGGGGGGAGGGGAGGGGTAGTGTGGAGCGCATGTTCTTAATAGGGTTCAATTTTCAAAATGCTCCCTAAATAGGCTCAATGGG
Source organism: Lumnitzera littorea (assembly GCA_024138015.1). Taxonomy (NCBI): domain Eukaryota; kingdom Viridiplantae; phylum Streptophyta; class Magnoliopsida; order Myrtales; family Combretaceae; genus Lumnitzera; species Lumnitzera littorea. The sequence continues at coordinate 55,310,696 of JAMXBB010000002.1, forward strand.
GTTGACAAAGGATAGTAGTGTTTAAGATGTTGAAAATAAATGCCTATCTTCATTTTGATTAACGTATCAAATTCAAGATGAATCTCCTTTAAGGAATGAGTCTAATAGCCTCACAATGATATCACTCAACTCTTAAAGTGTTTCAAGGTTGGTTTTTAGGATAAGATTTGCCTCTTTTTATTCTAAACCTTTCAATTAATGAGATAAAAACAACTTATTCATGCTCTTGAATAATTTAAAAAATTTCCCCCAAACATTAGCTTATTTAAATATGAACTTCTTATTTTCAAAGATCTTAACATGTTCTAAAGTACAAAGAAAAGCTAACTCTCATGAAGAATCATTGGAACCCTTCAACACTTTAGTTTACATGGAGTTTCGTTGCATTAGCTTTGTGTTGATTAGATCTTGAATCTTGTTCTACAGCCTTCGACAAGTGTCTATGGAGTGACCGTTTTGCCCCATATGATAATCACATTGCACCTCTGAATTTCCATTCCAAGGCTTGTATCCTAGTTTGGGAGCCTCATAATATAGGATATTTGCTTCTTTCAACTGATGAAAGGCTTCAAAGAGAGTGATAGGAATTGGAGTGAAATGTCTTTCCTTTTAGACTTGCATAAGCCTTTGGTTACCACTTGGGTTATTGGACTTAGATTTTGTGGCATATCCCTCAAGACTTATCACATTAATAACACTCTTTTGTGATGATTCTGGAAGCCCTTTCTTCTTTTTTGGACCCTTTAATCTCCTAGCTTGCAAGGCTTCCTTAATTCTACTCCTTGCCACCATAACGTCTACAAAGCTAAAAGCTATATTCCCCAAAAGATGCCCATAATATGGCTCATCTAGTGTATTAATGAATGCAAATGTTAAGTCTTTCTTTAGCAAAGGAGAAATGATTCTAACTACCATGCCCCTCCACCTTTGCACATATTCTTTAAAGGATTCATCATTTTTCTTGCTCAATGTGTGTAAGTCCCAAATCAAGGGAGTTGTCTTAGTGTTGAATTTGTATTGTTCATAAAAAGCTCGAGCCAATTTCTCTGAAGTATTTATTTGGCTAAGATTGAGTTGGGCATACAAGGTTAATGTAGGCCTTATCAGATAGTCTTGAAAAGTTTGTACCATAAGTTGATCATTTTGAATATATCTACCCATCTTGTGAATGTATAATCTAGGGTGCAACTTTAGGTATCCAATCCCATTATACTTCTCAAACTCTAGTACTTTGAATTTTTCTAGGTAGGCTTTAAGATCAAATACAAAAAGTTTAGTGATCCTAACTTGCTCAAATCCATCATAGCCTTCGAGCACCTTCATTTTCTCAGTGATCTGTTGGTTCAACTTGATATGGATTCGTAGATGAACATACGGACCCAATATTGCGCGTAACTAAAGGGATGGGTCTGAATCTCGAGATAGCCTAGAAGATAAATGGCAATCAAAGGTTGAGTAGGGGTTCCCGTATACCAACAATGGATATAATGCACCAATGCCTCACACAAGCTCAAGTTACACTTGATATGACATACATGTATGGGCCGAGAGTATTTGCCACTAGTCCATACTCAATGGACTAGATAATAGTAGCTTAAGAGTAAGAAGAATGACACTTAGCTCGAGAGAGTGAGAAAGTTTAGTGTATTCTTTATATATTGACAATGCGTCTATTATAATTTGCAAGTATTTATAGTATCCAATTAAGGTAAGTCCTAGGTTATTAGAAACTATAAAAATTGATTTCTATTAGCTAAGGGAAAAGGGAAATAATTTATAGGGGTATCAATGTAATCGTGCAGAAAGAATATTCATTGGCAGTAAGAACAATATGAATGTTAGAAAAGGACAACATGCATGTAATTTTGCTCATTCTATGTTCCCAATAACATTGCGGACCGAGTAGGGGTAGGTCTTGGTCAAGTTTGGTTGGTGTCGGCAATTCAACAACTCTAATTGTTGGGACTAGACAAGGGTTGGCTTAGGGGCGACTCACTTTTGGGTCAACCTCAAATGGTTGGCTCATGGAAGTTGTTAGCCTGGCTTTGGTAGTGGTCAAGTTGATAGTATTTTGATTCGATGCTAGGAATGTTGTGTGATGAAGAGGTTAGCTTAGAATGTCAATTGGTCACCTTAGCAACTTCTTAGATGCTATAGAGAGCAAAGTAGCTCGGTAAGTTGGACAAAGGCTATTTAAGATTTGGGATCAAATCTAGCTCAACCTTGGATGGCTTGTGCTTGGGAATATATGGTTGGAGATTGATAATGTTGAAGGAGTTTGAGACCCATATTCTTAAGGCAGTTTAATCCTGTAAGCATTAGGATTGATCTTTTTAAGTACTTTGAAAGGTCCGTTAGCCCTAAGAGATAACTTGCTCCTCCTCAAATTCGGGAATCACTCCTTATAAGGTAGATCCAAACTAGATCACCAAGTTGAAACTCTCTCTTCTTCTAACCTTAACCTTACCTCTCGAGCTTAGTAGTAGCTTGATTTAATTGCTCTATCACCTTTTGGTGAATGGCTCTATTGGCTTCAACCCTCTTTGTAGTTGGTGGTTCATCATTGGGCCTTAGTAGTGGTACTTGATCCATTAGGAGCTTGAGGTTAAACCCATAGGCGACCTCAAAGGGAGACATGTTCATTATGCTATATGTAGTTCTATTGTAGGCAAATCCAATGATTAGTAGGCATAGATCCCAATTACCCATGTTGCATCTAACAATAACCCATAGTAAAGTTTCCACTGTTATATTGACAATTTTGGTCCATCCATTAGTTTACGGATGGCAGGACATACTGTACAATAGCTTAGTTCCCATTTGTCTCCATAGTATCCTCCAAAAGTGACTCATGAACTTTAGATCTTGGCCCAAAATAATGGTCTTAGGGACTCCATAAAGCTTGATTATTTCCTGTAAGAAAAAGGAAAGAGATAGCTGAAGCGTCGTTAGTTTTGGAACAAGGCACGAAATATATCATCTTGCTAAATTGATCCATAACCACCATGATGGAGTCCTTTCCTTAGGACGTTTATGGTAATCTTAACATGAAGTCCATACTCAGCTCGGTCTATGGTTTGGTCGAGATTGGTAAGGATAGATAATGTCCTTGCTTGGCTTAACTCTTCATTTTTCGATAGGTTGTACACTTTTCCAACACCGATCGGATATCTCTTATCATCTTCGGCTAAAAGAACCTTAAGGATAGCACCTCATGAGTTTGGCACTAGCTAAAATGTCCCATCAATCCTCCTTCATGCCCCTTACGCACTAGCAATTCTCTCATGGAACAAGTCGGGATACATAGCCTTCTCTTCCACAATAAGTATCTATCCTTATTGTAATAGTCATCCAATGTTTGTCCTTCTTCACAATAGGCATAGATGGGACTAAAGTGCAAATCCTCAACATATAAATTCTTTATTGTAGAGAAACTAAGTAGCTTGGTCTATAGTTTAGTCAGGAGAGAATATCATCTTGATAAGGCATCGGTTACTACATTGCTCTTCTTGTTCTTGTATTTTACGACATAAGAAAATCTTTCTATGAACTCAATCCATTTGGCTTATCTCCGTGATAACTTGGGTTAGCTATTCAGATATCTTAAGGATTTATGATTGATGTAGATCACAAACTCCTTAGGTAATAAATAATGTTGCCATATCGTTAGGGCTTAGATTAAGGAGTAAAATTCCTTGTTATAGACATAATAGTTGAGTGTAGCTCCTCGAAATTTCTTGCTAAAGTAAGCAATAAGTCAACCTTCTTACATTAGCATGGCACCTATGCTTAGTCCAGACGCATTACATTCTACTTCAAACACTTTGTCAAAGCTTGATAGAGCTAAGATAGGGGTTATAGTCAACTTCTCCTTTACTTCCATAAAACTCCTCTACTCCTTCTCTCACCATTTGAATTTGACACTCTTCTTTGATAGTTCGATAAGTAGGGCCATGATCATACTGAAATTCTTTATAAATTTGTGATAGAATAATACCAAGTTGTAGAAGCTCCTTACATTGGCAGAACAGGTCAGTATAGGCCATTTTATGACTGCTGTTATTTTCTCATCATCGACTTGGATGCCACCTCTACTTATAATAAACCCTAAGAAGATCACCTTCGGTTAGCAAAAGTTGCATTTCTTTAGATTGGCGCAGAGTTGTTTAGCTTAGAGTTTTGTAAAGACTCTTCAGAGATGCCCTTGGTAAGTCTCTAGGTTGGGCTATACAGTAGAATGTCATCAAAATAAACCAAGACAAACTTCCCCATTAATTCTTTGAGCACATGATTCATTAGGCACATAAATGTGCTCGACGCACTAGATAGTCCAAATGGAATTACAAGCCATTCATATAAACCATGTCATGTCTTGAATGTGGTCTTCCATTCATCTCCTTCTTGCATTTGAATCTGATGGTATCCTAATTTGAGGTCAATTTTAGAGAACACTCTTACTCTACTTAACTTGTCTAGCATGTCATCAAGCCTTAGTATGGGATACCTGTATTTGATGGTGATTCAATTGATTGCTCAACTATCTATACACATTCTTCAAGACCTATCTTTCTTTGGAACTAACAAGGTCGGTACGGCATAGGGGCTAAGGGACTTACGTATATACCCTTTATTCATTCGCTCATCTACTTGCTTCTATAGCTTGGCAGCCTGTTTAAGATTCAGCCTATAGGTAGGCTTATTTAGCAGTGCGATTCTTGGTTGTAAGTCAATTGCATGTTCGATGCCTCGAATGGGAGGTGATCCTTTTGGTAGCTTATTTGGGAACAGATTTGTGAACTCTTCCAATAATTTTTTTACCTTGATAGGCTGCTTCCCCTCCTTAGACCTCATCTCTTGTACTCTTCGAACTAGCTGATAGGTTGGCACTTCTAGCTCTATCTCTCTTTTCAGCTCGGCTTGGGTTATTACCAGAGCCTCTTTCTTCAAGGTTCAACTTAATTAAGACTGCATGACCTTTACTTGCTTGGTAGTAATATGACTCAATTTCATCCTCCTATCTTCTTATTCCACAAAACATGTATTCCTTCTTCCATCATATATAACTACTCGATCAAACATCTACAATTGCCCTAGTAGAACATAGCACGTACTTATTGGTAGCACATCATAGAGTACTTCATCTTAGTAATTGCCAATTCATATTGACACAAACACCTATTTGTTCACTTGTAGGGCTCCTTTATCATTAAGCCAATGTAACTTATAAGGCTTTGGGTGGGGCTTGGTTAGCAATTTTAATTGTTGGACCATAAATGTAGAGGCTTCACTGGTATAGCTCTTACTATCAATAATCAATGTACATAGAGACTCATTCACCCTACATTTGATATGGAAGATATTTTCCCTATGTTCGTCTTTAGGTACAAGACTGATACTCATTGTCCTCCTCAACACTAGAGTAGTTGGCATAATGTTGCCTTCCTCATTATAGATGACTTCTTTCTCGGATAGCTCGGTTTGTCATCCTCTTTTAGCTCCTCTACTTCCTCATCAGTATTGTTTACTTCAATAGTTAGCACCTTACCTCGAATCACCATAGTTCTTCTATTCAAACACTAAGCGGCCATATGTCTAAATCCTTAGCATTTGAAACACTTGATCTCACTCATCTTCCTACTCAAACTTTTGCCTCTCTCAAACTTCCTTAGGACTTCCTTCTCCTCTACTTAGGTAGTTTGAGCAAGTCGATTCTCAGCAACCTTACTTAGTTTCGTTCACACAAGTCTGCCCATAACAGTTCAGCTACTACCAGGTCGACTAACTAGTAGTCAAAACCTTCTTGTTCGGTGCTTTTCTATCTTCTAGGAAGCTTAGATTGCATCGTCGAGTGACCTAATATCCATGGTTTCCAAGATATCTCTGATCTCATTGGATCATCAACATTTGAAATTCCTTGACATATGCTTCAATAGTCGTTCCTCCTTACCTCAGTTCCTGCAACCTTTTGAAGGCATCCTGATGTTAGTAGCTTGGTACAAACTTTCTCCTCATAATCCTCTTCATTTCATCTCATCTCCTGATTTCTTTTTTGCCTTCTCTTCATCAGGTAACTTATAAGTTTTTCCACAATAAGGCAGCATAACTAGTAAACTTTAACATAGCATGTCTAACCTTTGCATTATCGAGCACTTCATAGTATTCAAATTGCTTTTCAATCTCATCTACCCAATCCAGGTAGTCCTTGGCATCACCACTTCAAGAAAAGCTTAGAATACACGTCCTTAACCCTTTAACTTTTAGGGCTTGTACATTCCTTTCTTCAGGTTCATAGTACTCTCCTCTTCTTCTTCAATTTCTTTGAGCGCTAGTCTTTACCTAACATCCTTACCCATTCCTTCAGCTCGAAGAGGTTGAGTTGGGGCATTAACTAGGCCAAACTACTCATATCCTCTAGTTAACTTACTTTTAGCTCATTGTCAATCTTTTTGGATAACATTCACTAAACTAGCTACCAAGTTGGTAAGCTTATCTAAGTAGCTATCCCCTGATTGAGGTGTAAAGCTTCTTTCTTGCCTTTGGCCATGTCAAGCACCACTTTCTTGGTTTCCTAGAGTTCCTTGAACACTTGAATCTAACATTGTTGGTTTAACTCACAAAATTGATGTTTAAAATACCTCTCAAAGTTCTTTCCATAAATAACAATAGCAAAACAATAACTACCACTTCCCATTATTGTGATAATGACACATACCACACTCTGTTTTGCATATAAGAAACAGGGGAAAACAAAGTACAAAGTTTTACCTCAACACTTCTTAACTACCTAAACTCCAATGTTACTAATAGAACCTCTACCATACAAGAATAGTAACAAACCACTCAAAGAACATAATAGCAGAATCCAGCTTCGAACGTAGTTAGGCTTTGATACTAGGATGATATGGATTTGTAAATGAATACACGGACCCAATATCATACATAACCAAAGGGCTAGGTTTGGACTGTAAGATGGCTTAGAAAATACATGGAAGTCAAAGGTTAAGCAGGAGTTCCCATGCATTGACAATGGATATGACGCACTAACGTCTCATACGAACTCGAGTCACACTTGATAAGATACATAAGTATGGTTAGAGGGCACTTGCCACTAGTCCATACTTAATAAGCTAGATAAGAGTAGCTTGAGAGTAAGTAGAAGAACACTTAGCTTAAGAGAGTGAGAAAGTTTAGTATATTATCTATATATTGATAGTACGGCTATTACAATTTGCAAGTATTTATAATACTCAATTAGGGTAAGTCCTAAGTTATGGGAAATTACAGAAAAGGATTTCTACTAGCTAAGGAAAAAAGAGAATAATTTATAGGGGTATCAATGTAATCATGTAAAAAGAATATCCATTGGTAGTAAGGATAGTACAAATGTTAGAAAAGGATAGTACATACATAATTTTGCTCATTTTGTGGTCTTAGTAACATTGTGGGTTGAGTAGGGGTAGGTCTTGATCAAGTCTGGTCAGTGTCGGCAGTTTGACAACTCTAATTGTTGGGACTGGAAAAGGCTTGGCTCAAGGGTAACTCACTTTTAGGTTGGCCTTAGTGGTTGGCTCTTCGTAGCTATTAGCCTGGCTTCAGTAGTGGTTAAGTTTATAGCAATTTGATTCGATGCTAGGAATGTTTGTTGGTCACCTCGGTAGCTTTTTGGATGATATGGAAAGTGAAGTATCTCAGCAAGTTGGACTAAGGAATGCATTGCTCCTCAGTGCTTAGTTTACCTTAGATAGCTCGACAAGCTAACTAGGTATTCCCGTGAGCTTGGGAGTGCATGATAAGTCCGTAGTCCCTATCTTAACTTCCTTTCCAACTCTTTTAAATTGTCCTAGTCAGCTCCATAGTTAATTGGCCTTATAACGACTAGGAATGACTATGTATTGGGCTCAAAAGTTGAGTTGACTTTCAGATAGACCCTTTTGATTCAAAAGACTCAAAAGTTGGATTAACCTTTGGGTAGTTTTCTTCTACTTCTAAGGGTAGAGCCTCAACATTCTTTCCATAGTAGGCCCTAGAGTGTTCTTCATTTGATGGCCTTGTGGATCTAAGTAAAGCAATACTGTTAGCAAGGAAACTCAACTGATCTGTGATTTTTCCCATAGTTTGCTCCAAAGGACGAAACCTTATCTCAATAAGATCAATGAATTTAGGATTGACATTGTTGTTGTTATCCTTGGTGTTGATGTTGTCATTTCCCTAGTTGGTCATTGCTTTTAAGAATTCTTAGTAAGAGTTCATCCTTATTAACAAATCTTTTCCCTTTCTCTCTCTCTCTCTCTTTAAGAACTTTTGTTTCAAAAGAAAGGAAAAAGAAAAAAAGGGTAAAAAGAAACTAAGGTTTGGAATAAAATGATGAGGTTCACTTATCTCATGATCTTACTTAGACTGGAAAACATCCTAAAGGGACTGAATATTTAAAAATACTTATGACTTGTAGGTATTTAAAAGGTTACCTACAAGAAGTAAGATCTAAGGAAAATCTCATTGGGTACTTGATATTTATAGCTAACTACCAATTATTAACAAAGCTGGAAAATGTCTATTTTACAATGGAGATATAGATAAGATTAACTAAGAAAGGTGATCAATTAAAAGCTAAAAGGGAAATGAATATTTACAACTCAAAGAATTTGTACATAAGAATGATTTTTGATATTTATGGATTAGATGACTAATTGCTTATTAAGAAATATGTTTTTGTGGATAAGGGAATCTATTTACAAGATAATGAAAACCTATGACATTCTACAAAATAGTGAATTTACAAATAGGGAGGGAAAAAGTTTATGGACTAAGTCTAAATCTCCTTTAAAGTGAGGAAGAGTATTTACAAGTTATGAGGTTTGTAGTTATTATAAAAGCTGGTTAAAATGATCTATAAGTATGTCTTAAAAGGCTAACAATCTCATTTTATTCTAAAATGGTGAGTTAATTAGTGGTAAAACAAAATTTTTTATGTAGATAGCAAATTATTTACAAATGTTAGTAAAAACAACTATTTACATGAAGATAAGGAAATATGAAGGCATGCGGATGTGGATGCAAATGCAAAGGACCAGCGACTAAATAGTAATGTGACAATATAAAAGGGTTTAAGGTTAGGACTTTACTGTAATTCTATTATTACAATACAAGAAAATTGAATTGTTATAGAAGAATGTTATCTAAATGAAATTTCTATATTTACAAGGAAGTTGCAATTTTATAATGGAAAAGTCCTATACAAAGGATAAAATTACATTTAGTGGTACAGGGAAGGTATAGTACAACATTTTTATGGTATAATGAAATTCCAATAGAGTTCTGACTTTTTGTTGGTAATATGCCCAATTACTATTTATTTGTCAATCTAAAAGTTGTGTATGCAATCAAGTTAGGTTCTAAAGGTTCTTAAGCTTTGTAAACTCACATATTTTCAAGAAAATGGTTTATTAATGACATCAAAGCTTAAGTAGGGTAGCCTAATTAAACTTGAGCGATGGCTACACCATTATACTTAAGGCCTACACAATGGTCCCCTATCTTAGGATCTTAAGACAACTTAAGTCTGACTATATTTACCCTGTATTCTTGATGCAATAAATAACCCCCCATATCCTAATGTATGTTGCATGCAAATAGTTAATATAACAACTAAAACAGATTATTTACAATAAAATAATATTAAATAAATATGGGTATTTTGAAAGATAAATTTAAATTTGAAAGGTTTAAGTGGCTAGCTCTCTTGATTTCTCTAGTAGAGTCGGCAAGTTGTTGAGCTTGAAAATTTCATTTTTCGCTTATTTTCTTTAATCTGATTTATATTGAACCCTTTAATCATTCGATATAAACCTTCAACTAAGAATTAAGGAAAATTTAATTTCTTTTAACTTTAAAAAGATTTTGGAGTCGTTACTTGATTAGAGTTGAGAAAAGGTTAAGTCATAACTAATTAGGTAGAGCAGTTATAATTTAGCCACTAGTCTATAGAAAAATCAATTTTGCAAAAGGTTTGAAAACTAGAGATTTTAGATTCAAGAGCTAATCTAATAAACTATAACAGGTACTACTTTTAACTTTTTGAATTTAAATTTACTTTCCAATATACCCTTATAAATTGAAATAATAATTTCTGTTTTATAAGTAAAGAAAACAACAAATCATGTCCATTTACTAAAAGAATAAATAAATAAACTAGTTATTTACAAAGGGGAAAAAATAAATTTTTCTGTATTTTCAATTATCCCATAATTATGTATGGATGCCGATATACCTACAATTTAAGATCAAATTTTCGTAGTTCATTTAGGAAAATTTAGGTGTACTGATTTCTATTGATTGCTAAGATAGTCAATTTTACATTTTTTAGCCATTTTTTTATTTGAGAAAAATCTTAAAAGAAAAGGGTCCTAATTTTGAAGTTTATTTTTTTCAAAAAGTGTAAGGAAATCCTATTTTTGGAAAAGGGTTTAATAATTGGACTTTTATTTTTGAAAACATTTTTCTAAGTGATAAAATAAAATTATTTAAATACACTTTATTGATGCATTTTAATCAAAATAAAACAAGAGAAATTTTTTAATAAAAATAATTAAATAAGCAAGGGAAGAAAAAAAATTAGAGAAAATTTTATTTGTTTATTAGAAATATTAATTTTTTTATTACTCCTATGTTAGCCTAGTAAATGAATAGAAGTTTTTTTTTCTTTAGTTTATTACTTTTTTAGTTTTACTTTTTAAGATAACAAAAAAATATATATATATAGTAAAACAAAACTAAAAGCAAGATATATACTATGGCATTAGAATTGAGCGTGGATTCAAGATTCGAGTTAGTTCATCTAACCCATCATTTGCACTACATATGCTTGGATGAAGAAGTAACTATGACTGGCGGAGCTTGCGCAGCATGGTGGAGTAGTGATGAAAGGAAGTGATATGTTGCCTTGGGGTTTTAGGGGATGCTAAACATGGCTATGGGGTTGTTTTGCACTTAGAACTGTGGTTAGATGGTGATTTGTGCTAGGACAACACAAAGGAGAGAGAAAGTGGTAGATTTACTTGATTGGAGGCTAATCAAAATAAACTAAGGGTGATTTTAGGGGGTTTTGAGGCCTAAAAAGCTAACGGTGAAGTTCGTTTTCTTTAAAAACCAATAAAATCCAATCTTTTCTAAAGAGAGAAAGCACGAGCATGTGTGTTTTAAATGTATTTGAATGGGAAGCTTTAACAAGTTCTTAAGCTCCTTTTTACAATGTTCCATGCTTGAGGAAGTTTGAGAAAGCCATGAAACGGAGTATTTTCAATGATTTTGAATTATTGGGTTTTGACCGAAAAATTTGAAATTGATGTGATTTGGCTTTTGTTGATGATCAAATAAACTTTGTAAGTGCTTATTCTTAGTCCAAATATAGGAACAAATCTTTGGTTTTTAATGAAAAAGCTCGAATCAAGAGATTCCAAATTGGAAAAAAATTTGCAAATTAAATTTTTTTTTATTTTCAAATGGCTTTTTGACCTCTTAAATAATTAAACTTGGATGTGTTTTTGGGTTCCATTCATAGTATGCCATGTAATCTCCATGATTTCACCAATATTTTAGTAAAATCATGAAGAAAAATTGATGAAAAAAATTAAAGCAAAGTGGGGAGCTCAGGAAGGAAGATTGCTAGAAAATAGGGGATTTACCTGAAGAAGTCAATGAACAGCAATGGGGTAGGCCAATTGCAACATGACATGTGATGTAAAAAAAAAAAAAAAAAAAAAGGAGAAAACACACATGCTGGCGTACTTGGGGATTGATCTCTAGTTACTCCTGTGAATGCACACATCCTAGCCAATGTAGCTAGCTTTTAGTCTTGACGTATATGGCATCTAAAATATACATATCCTATATTAATGGCTTGGACCTTATTTGAAACTATAATTACAGTTCAAGCCAAACAAATCTAGTTGAGGCTAAATCAAACCTCTTATTAACCGATTCCTAATAAATTAAAAATGAATTACCTAAGCAAGCTTAGTACACATGTGTTAAAGCAAATTTAATGGTTTTGTGAACTTTCGTTTATTGATTGCGCAGTTAATCTACAAATTGATTATTTTTTTTCATAAATAAGTAAATTTAAGTCCAATTGAAGTACAGTTTGAAGCCACAATTAATTGAATTAATTTCATTTTTACACACTAAAAGTATTTAAAATCAACCATTGTCTAACTACTAAATTTTCAAACAAACTTAATATTCTAAAAAAAAATGAAAGAAAAAGTTCAGAACTGTTAAATAGCATATGTGCACTTAGACTTCATTCAACCCTTAAAAAAAAATGACCTTCTCCTAAAGACCCTAAAATTGACTAGAGGCTCCTAAAAATCTTATTTTCGTAAAATTTTTATATTTTTTTATATATTTAATCTTTTTAATTTTTTTTTATATTTTTCAATTAAGACCCTTTTGTTTGTTATTTAAAAAAATCTAAAATACAAGGAAGCAAAAATGGGTTGTCTATAGAAGAATTTCTTGAAAAGTGTTGAAATTGTCCTTAGCTGATTTGTATTGAGCTAGGAAGAGTGCTGTTTGTGTTCTTGCAATGAAATTTGTAGGTTGTAGTTTGGGGGTTCAATGGGATTGGAAATTTACAATTATTAACTTGTATGTGAAGAGGGGAAAGTGAACTAATGGAGGAATTTGATCTTAAAATAGACTAGGCTTTTCACTGTAGAATTAGGGAAAGAAGTAGAGAGGAGTTGAGAGAAATGAAAAATCAACAAGTACCCCTTAATGGAGAAGATGGAAATGGAGTTAATGGGAACAAAAAAAATGGACATGAAGTAAATGGAAATGGGAATGGTAATGACCTAGCTTTGTAGGAATATTGTGTCCTAAATTTGAATGAGTTGTGTCACCTATTACTTAGCCAACTATTCAATCAAACAATTTTGAACTTAACCCTACTTTGATTTAAGTGGTGCAACTCAATCAATTTGGTGGTACATTATTTGAGGATCCCCATGAACACCTTCAAATTTTTTTTGCAATTATGTGCTATAATAAAAACTGATGGGGTATTCAATGATGCAATTTGCTTGAGGTTATTTCCATTTTCATGAAGGGATAAGGCTACAAGTTGATTGAATTCCCAACAATCCAATTCCATCACTACATAGGATGACCTAGTTCAAAAGTTTTTGTCTTATTTCTTCCCCTTAGGTAAAACAATGAAAATGAGGAATGATATTACCATGTTTTGACAATTAGAGGTGGAGTCATTATTTGAGAGTAAGATTTAGATAGTTGTTGAGGAAGTGTCCCCATTATGGTTTACTATGTGGTGCATAGTAAATACTTTCTATAATGGTCTTGGTTGTCAGTTAAGGATGATGGTTGGCATTGCCACAAGAGGAACCATAATGAGCAAAAGTGCTGAAGATGCATATGATAATTTTAAACAAATGGCTTCACATGCTCATGGTTGGTATTCTAAGAGAACTCAACCAAGGAGGGTAGTGAATGTAAGTGAAGAGGAGGAAATAAGTTGACTTAGAGCATAGCTTATTGCTCAACTCGCTCTGGTAGAAAAAACAAAACAAGCTAATATCCCCAATAAAAGTAAGCAACCTTATGAGCATTATTGTTTTATGGTGCAATAGGGCATTTGAGAACAAACTACCAAATTGGAAACCCTTTTCCCTCATCAAGAGACATTCGGGAGGAATAAGTTAACGCATTAGGGAATTTCAATTAAGTACAAAGATACTATAACCCTTACTCAAATTCCTATGACCTAAATTTGAGAGACCATCTTAACTTATCATGAGAGGGTAACTGAGGAGGAGGATTTAATAGACGCTTTGAAGGACCTAAGATATAAGCTGGTCAATGATAGTTTCAACCTCTACCCTTACTTGCCCAAGGTCTAAAGGAAGAATCCATAGAGTAGTCATTGAGGAATTTCATTCAAAAATATGATTCAAGAATGAATGCCTAAGAGGCTACCTTATAGGAGATACATAGATGGATGGTCCAATACCATTTGACCAAACTTGTAGGATAACTACCTAGCAATACCAAGCAAAACCCAAAAGACTAAGCTGGAACATCTAGTGGAATTGACAAGGATGCTAGTTAAGGAGAAAAGGAGTTTTGTTTTGGTGGAAAACAAGTGTTTGGAGGTAAATATTTGAGACAAGAAGATCTTATTGAGGAATAAGATGAACCTAGTGGTGAAGGAATATTTACAGAAGAGGAGTTAATAGTAAAGGAATATTTATAAAGGAGGAGCTAATGGCTATGGTTCTGAGGAATCCTGATGATGAAATTGAGGAGGATCCAAGTGAAGAGGAAATTGAGAAAAAAGCACCTAGTGATGATGATGTGTACAATTTGGAGGCAACCAGAGTAAGGGAAGTTAGTGAGGCAGAGGATCCAAGTGAGGAGGAAGTTGAAGAGGATCCTAGCGAATGTGAAGGCATGGAAATTGATGAATCTAAGGAGAAGAACTTTGAGAAGTTTGAATTTAAATAGGAGGGAGGAGTGAGTTTAGAAGAGAAACCTAATATTTATGGGTTGAAAATTTTGGACATCGTTACTTAAGGAGAAGGGTGATACTAGTTTCCAATTTCCTTACAAACTAGATGATCTAGGAAGATTTATCATGCCATGTACCATATTAGATAAGTCTTTCTCAAGAGTGCTTTTAGATATTGGAGCATTAGATAACTGCATGTTAGGGAAAACTATGCAGGAATTAGGAATGGAGAATTTTATCAAGACAAGCCTATATTACATCCAAACCATTAATAGAGGATGGACCACAACTTTAGAAGAACTCCACTTTGTACCCATTAGTGTTGGACCATGTGACTTCCCAGTTGATTTTATAGTAATGGATATGAAAGATGAGGAACAACCCTTAGTTTTTGGAATATTGTTCTTAGCTACCTTAGGAGCTATGCTAGAAAAGAAGTAGAGAGTGATTATCTTAGAAAGTGGAAAAAGAAGAGTCATACTTCAAGCCTAAGAATGACTTAAGCAGTTGAAGGAAGGAGAATAGGTGATGGATTAAGAAAAAGAATTTAGAAATGGTAGTACTATGATGAAAAGGAGGATTTATGAGAAAGGAAAGTCAAACTTTAGTTAGGGAGATGAAGAATTTAAGCCTTAGAGGAGGTATGATGACCCACCATGAGTTAGCACCAAGAAGGCAAGCTGAAGGCTTAAAAACAAGTACTCTGTGGGAGGAAACTTAGCCCATCATCTTTTCTTATTTTATGATTGAGTCTTTTCAATTTCTAGAGTTTTTTTAGTTATGTCTCTTTTATGTTATGCAAGCATATGTAAATAAATAAAGGAAGTGATGAATCCATCTATCTTAAGATGCTGTGAACAAATCCTGTAGGGAATTGACAATTCAAATCACATCAAGAAACTAAGGGAGTTTTGTTCTAACTTTCTCCTTTACTTCCTATTACATATGCATTAAATTGTGAGATGTATGCATTTAAATCAAAGTTGGGGATAGGAAAGTTAGCATAAGCAATGAAGATAAGTGATTTTGAATGGGCTTAGATGATTTGATTAAATTAATCCCTTCTATGCACTTATAAGACAACTTCTTTGTGAAAAGTTGGATCCATTTTCCTTTATGCTTTGTCTTAATCTTTGAGTATGTTATCATCAATAAAGTTTGTGTAAAAGAAAGAAGAAGGAAGTGATTAGGGCCTTATTTTGAAATAAGTCCCTTATGAATAAGTCATGAACATTTCTTAAAACTTTGTAATCAATTCATGACATTTTTGCTTCGTTTAGTTATCCCTAATGTAGGTATGGTTTAGAGGTTTGGAGTTAAGGAAATGTTTTGATTGGGTGTTAGACTTTAGTATGTGTGTGTGTGTGTGTGTGTGTGTGTGTATGTATACCATTCTTTTGTGGAATCAAGTTGTTTGTTAATGCTATATGAATTGAAGTGGGTACTAGATTTTACCTAAACATTCCTTGATTAATGCATGAAAAATGCACAAAAGGAAAGAAAGAAAAGTTGAAAAGAAAAATAATGGAAATTAAGAAAAGTCATTACATATCAAAAGAATGAGCCCATCATAAAAGAAAATGTAGTTGAGAAAAAGGAAGAAAAGAAAATGAAGGAAATAGAAAAAGATAGAAAAAAGTTGAAAAATCCAAAAAACAAAAAAAGAGAATAACGGGTAAGGCATGAAAGTTATTCGAAAATTTTGGGAGGCAAAATAACATACAATTCATAGTTACTCTCTGTTTGTATGACATTAGCATACTTAAGAAACTGATAAAGGAGACGTATATATGTGGGCCAACTAATTAAACACCACGACCTCTCACTTTGTCTAGAAGTTAGACTTGATTCCAAATTTCATAAGCCTAATCTAAATGAGAAGTTAGCTTTTTCAAGCATTGATTCCTGAATTAATTACATAGATTTTGATTTTTAAGCATTTGATTTAGCACAAGTTGAACAATTTCAACATCACTTCTAAGGATTTTATATCATATTGAGTACATGCAAACTTTGTGCTTTCAATGGTACAAGGCTGAGGAGGAGGACCAACCAAGTGAAAGTATTAATACTCTTATGGCTAACCTTGCTAAGACCCAAAAAGCATGTGACACTCCTAAAGTCCTTGAGGTTCTTGCTCTTGATCATTCTTTTAACCCCTAACCCATTTCTTCTCAAGTTTTTGAAGACTAGCTCTTACTATCGATCAAACTCAAAAAAATTGATTTATTGTGCTGTTCATTTGATTGTTTTTCTAGCTTGTTCATAGGTCGGTATGCTAACCTTTACTTTATGTAATGATCTATCTATCAAACTTTTCCTTAGGACTCGTGAAAGACCTTTCTATTTCTATATTGAGAACTCTTGAATAGAACTCACATTGTTTAACATTTATGTATCTGTTTGTTAACCACTTTTGTGAGTTTGCTTCATAGCATTCATAAGTCTTTTCAATTTACTTGCTTTAGATTGTTAGCTTGTCGTTCTTATCTATTATAGGACTTAGAGCCTTACGCTTGCATTTTAGCAGTTCTAGAGGCTCCTTGAGAACTACCCATGCAATTAGTTTAAAATGCTTAAGTTGATAGTAACTCATCAGTCCATTGGTTAATCTTAAGAGTCATGTTTGCACCTTAAGGCCTTCAAGTAGCTCGTCATCTACTTATCAAATTTGCAGTTTTATGCCCATCATTAGTAGATAGCTTAGGGCCTCCAAATAGCTTATCATTCATTTGCTAGACTTAGAGCTATTAGGTTTGTAACACCTTGTCATCTATTCATTAGACTTAGAGCATTGTACCCATCATTAGTTGAAGACATAGAGATTCACAAATAGCTCCTCATCCTTTGTAAGGATTTATAGCTACCATGCTTATCACTCTTAAGAGAACTTAAGGCTTTACATCTCATCATCCTTTCTTAAGACTTAGAGATCTAAGGATATCCTTTTCCTATCATTTATCGAATATAAGAATTAGGGATCTAGCACTTCATAACTTACCCATCACACTAGGGTAAGGTTTAGTATTTTTTGAGTTCTCCTTTAGGGAGGTCACATGATGATAATATTCATCATTTGTAATTACATTCATGCTTTTGTAGAAACACCACATTAAAATGAAGTAAAGCATAAACTTGAATGATATTGAATAAATAAACACTTCATTGTAAAACATTGGAAAGGGATAAGGTCCATTCATCAGTTTCGACTACATATAACACAACATTATATGGAATATTAAAAAGGAACAAGGTGGGTTTATCAGTGCCTACCATACATATCACATTCATAACAGAGAGAAATGAATATCTAATAAGTTTATGGAATAAGTTTACTTATAAACATACTAGTAATAAAACAAACAATGATAACAACAAAACATACAAACGAGCCTATCTTCGTTAAAGGAACAAACATATCGTCTTCTAGATGCTAGTCGTTTGAAACATAGCCTGAGGTTGTCATCATTCCATGCCCTAAGAATTGGTTGTTCATTGAGCCTTTCCAACTTATAGGCATGTCCATTCTTATCACCTCTTTCAATTTAATAGGATTTTCTTAGGTAGGAGTCAATTTTAGGAGTCAATTTTCCTTGACATTCTTGTGCTCCCAATGCCTTTAACTTCTTATAAACTAAATCACCAAGTCAAAAACACTTATGTTGTACCTACTTATTATAGTACTGAGCTTTCTGTTGTTGGTAAACAATAAGATGGGCCTTGGCCAACGCTTATGTTTCGTAGATCATGTCTAGACTAGCTCACAGGCCTATGTCATTGTATTCATGGGCATAAGCTTAGACTCTTGCACTCTTCATTTGAAGCTTAATTAGCAATACAACTTTTGATCCAAAAGCCAGCTGATATGGAGTATCACTTATTGAGGTCCTTTGTGCAATCCTATACACCTACAAAACATTGGGTAGTTCATTTGCCTATCTACTTTTATCTCGATTTACCCTTTTCTTTAAGCTGTGAAGGATAACCTCATTTATGGCCTCTACCTGACCATTGCTTTGAGGGTGCACAAGATATGTGCAGCATAATTTGATTTGTTGAGCTTCACAAAACTCTTGAAATTTATTACTATCAAATTAAGCCTTATTACCTATTATAATGGCATAAGGTATCCTAAACTTGGTTAAGATATTGCTAACCATAAAAACCTCTATACTCCACTTTGTTATGCTTACCATAACCTTAGCTTTAGCCCATTTTGCAAAGTAGTCCATTGCAACAATGATGTACTATCTTTGCTTGGTCATCTTTGGGGATGGACCAAGTAAATCCAATCCCCATTGGACAAAAGGCCATGGGCTTATGAGTAAGATCATATATGAGCTAGGAGCTCTCTTTATCGAAGCATTCCTTTGACACTAATCCTAAGTTTGAACTAGGTGAAGTGTATCTTTCTTCATTGTAGGCTAATAGTATCCTAGATGCAATGCTCTTATATATAAAACTATAGCCCTAATATGATTAGTATACACCTCGGAATGTATGTCGAAGAGGACTTGTTTCACTGATGGTCGCAACCATCTTAAATAAGGTATACTAAAACCCCTCTTATATAGATTTCCATTAATGATTGTAAAATTGGCTTCCTTATATACAAGTCTCAAAGCCACCTTAGTATCTTGAGGTAAAACTCTATCCTTTAAATAATTCAAAATAGGATTCATCCAATTGCACTTCATATCTTTCTGTTGAACTTCTAAACATTCCTTTAGTTGTCTTTCCATGCTTTTCTATAGAAAATATTCAATGAAAATTCTCTCCTCCTAATTTGGAAAGCCTATAGAGGTTAAATTAAATAACTTATCAATAGCTTAGTTCTCCATCCTCAGAATCTTCATCAATTGCCAAGCCTCAAAGTTTGACCGACCTCCTTTACTAATTGTAAATACTTGACCGTATTGTCATTTTTCCCTATATTGCTTCTTTTAACCTAATTAACCACCACTTGGGAATCAAAGAGTACATCTGAATGCTTTGCTTTATCCTCTTTGGCCAGCTTCATTCTACTAATAACGCCTCATATTTTTACTTATTGTTGCTAGCTAGAAATTCAAACTTCAAAGCGTAAGAAATCCGAGCACCCATTAGGCCTTCTAAGATTATACCTACTTAACTTCCTTTACGGTGGATGAACTATCAACATATAGCTTCCAAGCTAGTTGCTCACTCTCTATAGTAGATCTTTCCCTGCCAATAAAGTCAAATCTGAAGTCTACATAGATTTAAGCCTTGTATACCTCTCTAGATCGGTATTGAATCCTAAGGGCACTGAGTTCCAAGGCATACTTTACCATCTACGCTAAAGCATCAAGCTTGGTGAGAGCTTGCTTCAATGGTTCATTAGTTAGGACTACGACTTGGTGAGCTTTAAAATATGGTTAGAGTTTCCTAGCTACTATGGCCATAGCTAAAACAAACTTTTCTAATTGAGTATATCGCAACTCTAGACCTTATAGGATGTGGCTTATATAATATACCATCCTATGTATTTGTCCTTTTACCCATACTAGTACTAACGAAAGAGTTCGATCACTCATAGACAAATATAAATATAAGGTTTCTCCTTTAATTAGCCTCAACATCATCAATGGTTTGGTTAAAAATTCCTTTAGGGCCTTAAATGATAGGAATTAGGCTCTAGGTCCTCAGACCTGAGCTTAAGCATAAGGACTCAAGAGCTTAGTAAGGTGTATTCTCCTTTTTCGACCTATAGCAAAAGAGTCTGAGGTGCTCCTGTCTATTAACTTATTGTCACTTTTGAGCTAAGCTCTCCTGTGCCTATCTATTATCTCAAAATGCCAACTTGAGGAGTACTTAGTTGATAACTTGGCTTACATGCCTGCCAGCTTAGTAGACCCTATTCTAAGCTTCCTTGAAAACATCCTAACTGAATCTAAACATTCAAGCTGAATTCACCTTAGAAGAATCTGCAATTTAGCTTGGCATCAACTAGCTTGATCATACTCCTTTGTCCGTTTCTACCAAAAGCTCACTTATAGTTGTCGACCACATGTCCAAGCCTTTTTGTAAGTGGAGTCTACTGTACGAATCCTTTGTTTTTCCTCATTTCTCTTTTTTACCTTTTTTATATTCCTCATACAATGCTTATTTAAGACAATATCCTTTTTATCTTTTCCTATTTTTAGCAAGTTACCTTAGATTTTCGAGTATGAGTAGCTTTGTATTATGTAGCAACAAGGATCATCTTGACATTATTAAATATACTGAGTCTTCCTTCCTTGTGAGCAATTGCTTTGCTTACTTAACTTCTTTACTTTTATCCTAACCCTTGAACAAGACCAGGTGGCGAGTAACCTCTTGAACTACTTATACATCATATCAAGTTGGTTTGAGAGTCCTTAGCAGTTCCTTAGTGTGTCAAACCCTTAGAGTTGATCATGGGTTTTTGCTTGTTTTTGTACATTCAACCCTTATTTTGAGCTTTTTGAAAGCTTGGATCCATTCCCCAAATACATCCATCCTCGTCTGTCCTTAACATGGTGCATCACCTTAATATTAGACCAAAGGTTACTGTTAGGTATGTTATTATTGTATTGTGTTATTATTCTATTATAGTGGTTGCCATTTGTGTTTGAGAGTGTTTAGTAGTGAAGTAGTTGTTGAGGTTGTATACAAGTTAACTATCAGTGTTTGAGTGAGTATTGGACATGGTGGTTTTGCTTTATTGTGGTGGTTATTTTGCAATACTTTACTGTACTCTATTTTGAGTTGTAGAAAATAGAGTAAGTAGTAACTATATATTTATGTGTAGTTAATGGCTTGATTGATTGAAAGTAGTATGAATTGTTTCTTATAGTACAAGTGTTACTTGTTGTTATGAGCATAAGATTGAGTAAAGAATCAGTAATTCAAGTGTTAATGATGGTATTGGAGATGATGATAGCAATGTTGTTCACCAAGGCTGATAAAACACCCCTAGAAGTTCTGATGAGCAGTTCGATGGAGTGACTTACTTAATAGCTGATTTAACTCAAGCTGTTCAAGCATTAGCTTCCTGACCTATAGAAGTCATTTATAACACCCCTTAAGCTGCTCCTGAAGTTGGTGTCACTACCTATAATGCTCAACTTACCTAAAGGCAACTCCTAATGATATGTGGAGGTAGATAGAGATGGGAGAATTAGATGAGGAAAATAAGGAAGAGTGCAATGAAGTAGAAGAGAGAGCATACGCACCTAAGTTGCCAACCATGTGAAACTTCAGATTCTAAGCTTTAATGGTTCTAGGGATGTTGATGACTACCTTGATTGGGAAGAAAAGATAGAATGAGTCTTTGACTACTATCAATATTAGGACTATAAGAAGGTGAGAATTGCTATTGTCTAATTCTTAAGGCATGCTACAATGTGGTGGAGAAACTTTTAGACCATGTGAAGATGAGATGGGTATAGAGAGGTCAATACATGGCTTGAGATGAAAAGGGTTCTTAGAGATAGATTTGTGTTAGATACTTATTTGCATGATACTTTTACTCGATTCTAAGAACTAAGACAAGGAAATCACATTGTCGATGAGTATGTGAAAGTTTTAGTTACTTATGATCAAATGCGAGGTCAATTAGCCTTAAGCTTGAATAGTATCCAAATTCGTAATTGGATTGAGATATGATATTTGAGATGCAGCGAAACTACAATAATTTATCACTTTAGATGAGGCTATAATGATTGCTCAATGAGTGTTGAGACAAATGAGGAATAAGCTAAACCAACCTTAATTGAGCTAACCTATTCAAATTAACCAACTTACCTATGTTGGCAACTGAGCTTAATATAGTACTAAGCCTAATAGGAAGACTAAAGTCATGTCTAAGCAAAATAACTGCCCTATCAACCAAGACGTACCAAAAAGTACTTATGAGAATGGTCAATGATCAAGATGGAAGATATGCTAGATCAAGTGCTTTAAGTATCAAGGTTTTGGTCACATGGCTGCTTGGTGCCCTAACTAACATATCATGGTTGTCAAAGGTGAAATCCTTACCATTAAAATGAGTAATATTGACAATGAATTAGAAGTAAAGTTAAAGATGAAAGAGGAAGTTGAGGAGGATGGCAAAGAGCTTATGGAAGAAAATGTGTATGCTGACGACCTAGATAAGCTAACTTTAGTTATTTAATGAGCCTTAAGCATTGAACCATCTACTTAGGAAGAGTAATGAGATAATTTGTTTCACATCACCTGTAAGGTGAATGAACAAGTGTGTGTGCTCATAGAGGATAGTAGGAGTTGTACTAATGTAGCATTTAGGGACCTGGTTCGGAAGCTCAAGTTACCAATTTTGCCACAAGATACAAGCTACACTGGTTAAATTAAAAGGGAGCACCTCATGTCACTCAACAAGTCTTACTGTTGATCTCTATTAGAAACTATTTTGATGAGGTTCTCTGTGATGTACTGCCCATGTATACATCTCATGTATTGTTGGACTGATTGTAGCTATTTGATTGAAGAGAAATACATAATGGGTTCAGGAATACATACGCATTTGAGAAATATGGGAAGAAGATTACCTTAAATCCCATGACCTCGAGCCAAGTGAGTAAATTACAAGCTAAGCTAACTTCAAGATCTAAGAAGACATTAGTACTAAGCCGATCCAAGCTCTAGGAAGTCGTCAAATTTGATGTGCTGACTTTTCTGCTGATTAGATGACTAATGGAGTTAAAGGAGCAAGATGTGCTAACTAAGGAGATGGTTTAAATCCTTGAGGCACCTTTTTAAGGATTTCTCTTAGAGCTTCTTAATCATCATCGTAATTAGCTGTTACCTAAATGAAGTGTCCCATGTTGTATTTACTTTAATGGCTCTAGGGTCTTTCTTTTTCTATTACTTTGCTACTTTTCATGTCGATTACATCTCCAGCTATGGCTAAGAATAGATGCCTAAGGATGATAGAAACTTCCGAATCTTCTTTTATATCTAAGACTACAAAGTCTGTCGAAAATATGAACTTATTCTCTTTTACAAGTGTATTCTCAATCATCCCTTTTAGTCTATTGAAGGACCCATCAGCTAATTAAATTTTCATTTCAATTCTTTTAATTGCATCCCTTAATCTTAATTTCTTTACCAAAGAGAAAGCTACCATATTAACACTTATACCTAAATCATAAAATGCAATTTTAAGATTTTTATTTCCTATAGTGCAATCTAATGTAAATTTCCTTAGATTGTTTAATTTAAGGGGAAGGTATCCTTTAGTATTTTAGTACATGCTTGAGTTAACATAACTATTTCTTGTATATTAATTTTACTTTTCTTAGCCATAATTTCTTTCAAATTCATCTATGACTAGGTGTTTGCTCTAATAATTCCTTTCGATTCTAAATTTTTTAGTTTTCATTTTCCTTAATTCAATCAATATAAGACCCTCGTCATTTAATATTAACCCTCGACTAAGAATTAAGGAAAATCTAGTTTTTCTTAAAAAATTGAAGATTTTCGAGTCAGCAGCTGATCAGATTGGGAAAGAGTTAAGTCAAAATCAATTGAATGCATTGATCTTAACCTAACGACTAGTTTATGGGAAAAATCATTTTTCATTAACAAAAAATCAGTTTTTGAAAAACCAGAGAATTTTGAGTCCGTGACCTAGCTTATAAAATCCTAAACTAGTATTATTATAACTTCTCGAATTTAAATTTACTTTTTTAAAATACCCCTTTTACATTTCGAGATGAATTATAATTTATAAGAGAAGAGAATTGATTTTATTTACAAAAAAAAAAAAAAAGAATTTAAATTTATTTACAAAAGGGAAAATAAAAAAAAAATTGCAATTGTAAGTTGCCAAGTAGATGTCTACATACCACTAGGGATTAAACTTCCTATAGTTCGATTTTTGTAAAACTTAGTTTGTTGATTTTTTTTAATTTTTTAAAATAGTTAGGTTTACATTTTTATCATTAATATTTATTTAGAAAAATTCTAAAAACAGTCCTAATTTGGGGTATTTATTTCTTTGGAAAAGAAAATTTAGAAGAAACCCTAATTTTGAAAGGATCTTTTTTTTTTTGGCTTTATTTATTTGGAAAAATGATTTTTTCTAAGTGTCAAAAATTCCTTTTTGTAGTCATTTATTTATTCATTAATGTGTTTTACATTTATCTATTTCTTATTTTTTCTTTTTGTTTTTATAAAATTGTAAAAATTTTTAAAAGAAAAAGAGATGAATACAAGAGAAGGAAAAACTTTTTTTTCCTCATCTTCTTTTTTTCTTTCTTTCTTTTTTACTTTTCCATAGTAGAAATAATAAAAATAAAAAAATGGAAAAAGGACAAGACAAAGGAAAAAAGAAAAGGGGACTAGACTTAGGTAAAAGGCATGTAAGTTGGATCAATTATTACTATTATATCCGAGTTGTCCAACTTGGTCATACGCTTAGCATGTCATTCGTACAAAGGGGAGAGCTGACGGCAGTAGAGCTCAAATTAGGTGGTTTTAGGCCAATTTTTGAGCGACAAAAGGTACTTTGATGATGTTTGTATTAGTAAAACTAGGATTTATAAGGTTGTAATGGTCAATGGTGGATGTTTAGTGGTTATGGAAGGTAGTGGTTGGTGACAATTGCAAGGTGGTCACGATAAGGGACTACAAGCAATGAGAGGTTGGTGGTGCCTTAAGTTTTTGGGTGCTAGGAAGCTAGCCATGTTGGTTGTTTTGGTTGAAGAAAGGAGGAGGTGGTAGGTAGAAAAGATTTTGGGTGGTGATGGTTTGGTTCATTCAAGGTAGTTTTGAGATGAATGGAGGATGTGGAAGGGGGCTTTCAAAGATGGGGAAGATGATGGTAATTATGGTTTTCATTAAGAACTACTAAATTGGAGGAATTTCTAGAGAGAGAGTAGAAGTGGGTTACATGTTGAAGCTTTAGAGAGAAAAAGCTTTGAATGTGCTTAGTGATAAACTAATGACAAAATGCAATGCCCAATCCCTTTTCTATACTAATCTAAGCTCAAACAAACATGGAAAGAATAAAAAAAATCATTTACTCAAAGAATCAAATTAAATGGGTTTTGAATGAAATGATTCTTGAATTTTGATGGAAAAAATTGTAATTTGAACATAAATGGTAGTCAAAACGAATCCCATGATGTTTTTTCTTGCCAAAAAAACTTGTTTAAAAGCTTTGATTTTTATACTTGGTGCTCAAATCAAGCAAATCTACATTGAAGTAAAATCTAGGTATTAAATTCATAGGTCCCAAAAGTAACTAAGAGAGGAGTGGATTGATTACATAGAAAAATTTAATCTTTTTGTGAAAACATTATTAAAATGTCTCATTTTATTATTTTTCTATTTTTGGTGTGAAACAATATATAAATAATAAATTAAACACAAAAACAAAGGGAGTAAGGTTAAGAAGATTAAGTAAGTAATTTAGAATGCTTAAGTCTTATGTCTACTGCACTCTTCTAACTTTACTATTAGAGACCTGGTATTTGATATTAGGTCATTCTACTATCTACTTTAATACATCAATCAAGAGAGAAAATAAGTACAATGCTGCTACTCTATCTGCCTAAGCTTTTTCTTGCCTAATCACAAAACTACAAAACTATGTAATCTCTCTTCTAAACATACAATCCTAACACTTAAATTAGGATTTACAAAACTATGAGGAATTAATACAATGTTCCTTAAGATATAAGCTTAGAAAAAAAAACAAAACAAGAAAGTAGAATGAGCATTAGTGTCTCTAATTTAGCTTCTGATTGTGTTTCTAGTTTTTCTTAAGGGCATAAGTTTGCAGATTAAAGTTATAGAGTAATGTCTCTCAAAAATTTGAACTACTTTGTTTATATTCTCACCAAAGATAATGTCTCTTTACTGAATTCTTGGAGAGATCTTTGACAAATCTTAAAACAGCCATTGGTGGTTATGTTCCTTGACCTGTGGAAGCTAAATCTCCTTGTCTATTTAAATTTGATTTGAATGTTGAACAGTAGTTTAATAAATAACTAGGTCTCACTTATGCTCTTTCATATGCTCTTTGCTTTAACCTTTTAAACAACAATATACTTTGAAAATTTGACTCCTTTAGTTGATATATTTCTGAAAAATAAGGAGCTTATCTTCAACTTGATATTCTGGAATTTGAAATTCAATCTTCTGATATTTTCTTGTTGATAGTTTGCACATGTAGCTTATCATAAATCTGATCACTTTTGAATTTGTAATATGCACAAAACCTTTTTTATCTAGAACTTTTGCATTTGATTAAAAATCTTGTGGCACTTAAAAATATTGTACATGTCTTGTATTTGTTTCACACATCCATCTTGATTTGAGTTTCTAATAAAATCAAATTTGAATTTCTACGAAATCATCCACTCATTTACATAAAAATGAATTAAATATCTTTGAAAAAATTTGTTAGTTATCTGACAAAACATTTCCAACAAAATTATCATGAGTTCCTTATCAAAATAAACTTATCTTAAAAATCATTTAATTTAACCTCCTTAATCCTTATGGATGTATATCCAACTTAGTGGAATGCTTTGGATATATTACCTAAATATATTTAACAATTAGAACTAGGCCTTCGATCCATTTGAAATCTAAAATAACACTAGAACTAAATTGTTCTATGAAAACTTAGTTCTTTTTAGATCCTTTAATTTAGTCTTTCAATCTTGAAAATAGAACTAAAACAAAAACTTAACTTTACTTAATATCTTACACACCTAAGACACTTGTTAAACATCTTTAACTCCTATTTATTATCATCAAAATATTGATGAGAGAACTTAACATTCCCTCTCTTTTTGATGATAACAAAACTTTTCTTAGAAAAATATTGGCTCAAATTTTACAAGGTTTTATACATGTTATATCATATGCAACCAAATATTTAGATATCATCAGAATCAACACTTGTGAAAAAAATATATTATTAGTAATAATATTCATTAACAAAGTTCAATTCTCCTTATTATTGTAAGAAATCATACAAACTAGATTGTCAGTTTATATAAGTCTAATTATTCAATATTTTTTTCTACTCTTCTCCCCCTTTTGTTATCATCTTGTAATAAAACTCCCCCTGAATCTGTCTCTAAGCTAACCTTAGAATAGCCTTTGATTCCTCCAAACTTACTTCATCTTCAAAAACTTCCTCCTCTAATTCCTTCTTAAATGAGTCATACTCAGTTTTGGTTATCTCTTCATTCAATGAACTTGAAACCCCTAAAGCTTTCTCCCTTTCCTTTTCTTTTACACCTACTTTGATTTCCTTACAAGGTTAGGGTTTGAAGTTTGAGGATTTTCTTGGATGGGGTTCGAGGATTCTTGATTTAGGTTAGGATTTTCTTGATTTGGAGTTAGGTTGTTATTCAAATCACTAGGCTAATCACTAAGAGAATATGGATTCTCTTTAGTGTTCTTTAAGTCCTTTTTGGTCTTAAGACCCAAATGTATAGATTTGCCATGGATGAGTTTTTTGAGCTTTTGAATTGATTGTGAAGTGAGAATTTATGCTTAAGAGAGAAAGAGATTGAATTTAAAGAAAAAAATAGTAAGATAGTACATTAAAGTGCTCAGAAGTAGAAAAGTGAAGTGAGATTAAGGAGAAAGTTAGAGATGAGGATGATAGAAAGAAGGAACAACTACTGGATGTAGAGTAGCATGCATAAAACTAAAAGGAGCTGAGAAGTTTTAATTTTGACACAATTAGCTTGCATGTGAGAGAGGTGAGAGAAAAAAAAAAGTTCCCTCCTTTATTGTTAATTACAGTAAAGTAGGGAGTATTTAATTTGTAGACTTTTCATTGCACCTAATGATTGTAATAATAAATTTTGTTAACTTCCTGACTTAACTTGAATAAATATATCCTATAATTAATGGTAGTATATTGTCTTAGCTATAGGATTTTTAAAATCTAAACTATTTTAGATTAAAATAACAAATAAAATTAATTAAAAAACACAAACACTTATACAAATACGTATTAATAACAAAATACATGCAACATTAATAAGTTTTACATTATCATTGTAAACAAATATCAAAGGCTGTTTTTAGCTAAATAATGTTATACATGCAACATGAATAAAACAATGATGATATAATACATTAAGCTAGTCAACACAAAATTTTATTAAAAGGGATTATACACACTAATTTCATTCCTTATATATTTAAACATAATTTTATCTAAAAGCTTTGCAATGATGTTAGCCAAATGATTATATGTGGGAATGAATTCTATACTAATGTCATCATTATTAATATGATCCTTACTAAGGTGATGTCTTACTTCTATATGCTTTAACCTAAAACGATACCTAGGATTTTTTGATAAATCGATTGCACTTGTGTTGTCACATTTTATAGGACTAGTTTTCAAATTTAAGTCATAATAAAATAATTGTTGTTTGATCCAAAAGATTTGTACATAGCAATTACCAATTAAAACATACTCATCT
Source organism: Lumnitzera littorea (assembly GCA_024138015.1). Classification (NCBI taxonomy): domain Eukaryota; kingdom Viridiplantae; phylum Streptophyta; class Magnoliopsida; order Myrtales; family Combretaceae; genus Lumnitzera; species Lumnitzera littorea. Next base: position 55,339,682 of record JAMXBB010000002.1, read on the forward strand.
TTAGCTGTGGATAGGGCGACAAAGTTTTTCTTTTTGGAAGACCAAGAAACTAAGTTGTGATAAGAATCAACTCCTCTGACCAGTAACATGTAGCTGAGCTAGAGGATTACAAGGACTCACATGAAGAATCCTAGCTTGATTCCCTATTCAAGATGAGGATTCCTATTCCAATCTCCATCTTCTACACTACTATCGACCTGAGCACCAAGTTTTCATAAGTTCCAGTATGGTTTTTGAGCTGTTAGGCAATTATGCCAACATGTTTGGTGTGCATGTCGACTAGCCAAGTAGCCATATCTATTACTAAGCTCATACAATGATCTAGATAGCTCCCAAGTTGATTAGCATTAGACCTTTTTCCGAGTCGAGTTATTGAGACACTAGACCAAGAAAGAATTAAAGTATTCCTCAAAGCTCAAGCTCTAACCTAAACCCAATTAAGTTAGCTCTGACTAATGACCTCCAAAGACCTATCCGAACAGAACCCCATAATTGTCAAGCGACCTCAATCTCATTTCAGCTTAATCAACTGCATAACTAGCCTCCAATGGCTTCTTGACACGTATCTTCCTGCACATTAGTCTAGAATGATTCCTTACTCTTTTCATACAGGATATTCTTTGTCTTTTTTTACCCTTTTTAGTATGTTTTATGTATTCTATTTGTAAATTACTCTCTTTTGTTCTATATATGTCTTGTAACCTTAATGGGGTTAGTATATAAACCCTATTTACTTGTATACAACACATCATCGCATTGTTGAATATTACTAGTTTCCTTCTTGAGCAACTTTAGTGTTATAACTCTTTCTTAACTCTTATCTATTCCCTTTAGTAAGGAGTAGTGGTGAGTAACCCTATATTTCAGACCAATGAATCACATCCAATGAATTATAGGCCAAGTAGGATCGATTGGTGTATCGTATTTGATTGGTAGCTGCTTGGATTTGCTAATTCTCTTTTATTTTCTTTTAGTTCTCATTTATTGTGGTGCTTCTCTATATGTATGATCCTAGAGATACATTAGCTTCACTGGTATCAAAATATGGTTCCAAGAGGGAGTATGTGAAGATACAGTAAAGTTTTGGTTCATGTTTGCTGTTAATAGCAATGGTGTTCCTTCCATGGTTGCTATAGTGTGTTTATCTAAAGTAAGTTCTAAAGTTGTACGCTGTAAAGTGGAGGTTTGTGTGTTAATAAGTATAGGTTTGATTCTTACTCTATTATACTTTGTTTTTCACTGCGAAAATAAAGCAAGTTCATTTCTATTATATTCGAGTAAGTGTTAGGTGATTGAAATTGTTAGAGTGTGTTAATAAGGTTTTGAGTAGTAAGAAGAAGTGTTTATTGTACATTGTGTTATTAATTTGTTATAGAAGTATTACACTATGTCAAATTTGGGTGTTCAAGGTGTTATTAGTGACCAGAGTAATGATGCTCATGCTGGTTAAGGCTAAAATGGTGGTAATACTCTTGCGTTAGTCGATGAGAAGCTTGATAGTCTCACTAATCTTGTTGAAAGTTTGGTTACCACAATGCAAGTCAACAAATAGCAAGAATAGGGTATACCGCATCATAATCCACCTAGGATTGTTCCTAAGAGACAATATGGCTAAGATAACTGAGCTAATCACCCGGTCTAACCCATTAAGCAGGAGGAGTTGTAGACCGAGTTGCTCAATGACAATTAGAGTTGCAAGGGATGAAAGAGGATGATGAGGAAGTAGATGTAGAAGAATATGGAGAGGAAGAAAAAGAGGTTGAATATTATCAAGCATAAGAGTGAGAACACCAAGCTCCTCAAGGACTAGACAATGTTAAGGTTTAGATCTTGCCTTTCAGTAAAAGTAGAGATGTAGATGAATATTTAGAGTAGGAAGAGAAAGTAAGGAAAGTATTTGATTGCTATGGATACATTGATGCTGTTAAAGTGTAACTTGCTACACTTAAATTTTCTTGATATGCAACCATGTTATGGAAGAATCTGAATGCGGCCAGAGCAAGAGATGGAAGACGAGGTGTATGGACTTAGGAAGAGATGAAGAGATTGTTGAGGCAAAGATTTGTGTCCGAGATCTACTCGTAAGACATGTTTGCAAAGTTGCAAGAACTTCGCTAAGGAAGCTGATTTGTCAATAATTATGCAAGAGAATTTTAGATGCTGATGATCCAAGCTAATGTGGATGAACTTTAAGCTCACGTAGTGTTGAGGTTCATTTCTAGACTTAAATATGAGATTCGTAATGTTGCATAAATATAGAGGTTCTATACATTGGAAGAAGCCATTAAGGTAGCATAAAGGATTGAAAAGCAAAGAAGAAAAGCTTCGAGCCAACTTGGACTGATATTTTCTTAAGCCCCTGTCCTATGCAAACTTACTCATGCTAAGCCAACAAGACCTTCTTGAGTCGAGGAAAGATATGACTGACTTGATGATAGCTGAGCAAGCCAGTAGAGCTAAGTTGAAGATAGGTCATCCCTGAGCACATATGAGAAGGGATAGACCTTTAGACGAATGATAAGTGAAGTGAAGTGCTTCATATGCTTAAGTTTTAGACACATGCCTGTTGAGTGTTTGAATTGACATGCCATGTGCTTTAAGGAGATGTAGTGGATAGCACCAATGAGAGTGAACTCAAAGTGAAGGAGAATGCTAGACGAGTTGAAGTTGAAGAGGAAGATGAGGTCTATATCTATGCAAACCAAAGAGAAGTGATGACCTTAGTACTAAGAAGAGTGATGAGCTCCTTACTAAGCTCTGAAGAAAACTAGCGAGAGAATTTATTCCATATAAAGTGTATCATCAAGGGATAGCTATGCATCATCATTGTAGATGGAGAAAGTTATACTAACGTCGTTGTGCAGTCCTTTGTATAGAGGTTAGGACTGCCGACCTCTAAGCACCCTCGACCTTATAAGCTATACTAGCTTCATGATAAGGGTGCTCTGTACGTCACTAAACAAGTACTCATGCCTTTTAGTGTTAGGAATGTATATAAGAATGGAGTGGTATGTGATGTCATCTCCATAGGAGCTTCACATCTGTTATTTAGACAACCTTGATTGTTTGACCAGTAGGTTATTCATGATGGATATAAGAATATTTATGCTTTTATCAAGGATGAGAAGAAGATTGTGCTGCAACTCATGACACCTACCCAGGTGAACAAGACCCATAACCAGCTAACTCGACCTAGTAAGAAGAAAGCCTTAGTGATGAGCCAAAGAGAGCTCTAAGTTACTGAAAAGGCTAATGAGCCTATGTTTCTATTAATCAAATGATTGTTGGAGATGAGAAATCTGGAAGATGTTCCTAATGACATTTGAAGATTAATTGATGAATTTTTCAATCTATTTCCTAAAGAGTTACCTAAGAGACTACCCTTAGTTTGAGGTATAGAACATTGTATTGATCTACATTTAGGTACAGCCTTGCCAAATCAACTTGCTTATTGAATGAATCTTGAGTAGGTTGTTGAGTTGAAAAGCCAAGTGGATGCATTGATAGAATGAGGTTACATGAGGTAGATCATAAATCCTTGTACTGTACTAACTTTGCGCATCCTAAAGAAGGATGGTTCATGGCACATGTACATTGACAGTTAAGCAATCAACCAAATTACTATATAGTATATATATCTAATATCGAGGCTTGATGACATGTTAGATAAGTTACATGGTGCTCGAATATTTATGAAGATTGACTTATGAAGTAGCTACCATCAAATTTACACAAAGCCTAGTGACGAATGGAAGACTACTTTTAAGACGAGACATGGTCTTTATAAATGGTTGGTTATGCCATTTAGACTTACAAATGTGTTGAGCACATTTATGTGGCTTATGAATCATGTGATTCATCCACTAATCGGAAGATGCGTGGTCGTGTACATTGATGACATATTATTATACAGTGTTAACTTGAACTACTATAGTTAACATGTTCGAGTTGTTTTTGACTTTTTATGAGCTGAGAAGTTATATAGGAACTTGAAGAAGTGTATGTTCTGCTAATGTGAAGTTGTCTTTCTTAGGTATGTAACAATTGGAGAAGGAATCTAAGCAGATGAGGAAAAGGTCTGACCTATCTTAGAGTGGTCGACACTGAAGAATGTCACTAAAGTATGAAGTTTTCAAGGTTTAGCTTCTTTCTATAAAAGTTTGATTAAAAACTTCAGTATAATTGTAGTCCCCTTGATTAAGCTAACAAAGAATGGGGAAGGACTCCAATGGAATGACTAAGCTAAACGAAGCTTTAAGGAGATTAAAGAGAAGCTTACTACTACTGTAAATGCCTAAAATTTTCAACCTAAGACCTAAAGTAGACCTTAGTGTGCTTAAAGACTTTGAGAGTTGATAAGACTAGTTAAGATGAAAACCTTAATATAACAATCAAAGATTTAATCACATAGAAAATTTCTATACCCTAAATGTATATAAACACTAGAGATTACGCTCGAAAGTAATAAAATCCTGAAACTATAACTTTAAGGATATAAAAGTACTAACTCACTATAATTTACCCTAAAACCCTAATTGATAATATAACCTTAGTATTATATCAAATCATTGGTAAAAGATTAAAGATAACTTTCAATCACTCATAAATACATACAATACTAAAATAATCAATTAGAAACTAAGATATTACATCATAGATCACATTCATCTTCACATTAATACCCTAAATGACACTTTAGAGAAGACTTGGAGCTAAACTTATGTCCAACTCTAGTAGCTACCCTCAAACTAATGGCTAGACTAAAGTGGTGAATAGGATGCTAGGCAATTTACTCTAAGCTATCATAGGAAAGAACATAAAAGATTGGAATTATGTTTGCCAGTTATGGAGTTTGCATACAATTGGATTGTCTACAACACCATTAGGAAGACCCTATTTAAGGTCATCTATGGCCTTAATCCTACTATTCCCTTATGATGCAAAACATGACCAAAAACAGACAAGGCTGGTCGTTGAATGGGTCTAAGCTTGCAGAAAGCTTGAAAAGGGGTAATGAGGAAAGGTATGTAAGGGTAAAGAAATGAAGAATGAAAATAGTAAGCAAAACCTACGAACAACTCCAGACGAAATGATGCACTAATGGAACTTCCGAGGACTCACGACATAATTCGATATGATGCACGAGGTCTAATGAGGTTACTCGCCACCTAACCTTGCTTAAGGGAAAGGATAAGAGTGATGCCGAGAGTAAACAATAGTGTTTACACAAGAAAGAAAATTACTCAATTGTATTGAAGGTAATCTGATAATTTATAGTTACAAGTATAAGGGTATTTATACCCATAAGTTAAGGTAACTTGCCTAAAAGGGAAAAGACAAAAAGGACATTTTCTAAAGAAGCAATGTACATGACATAAAAAGGTAAAAATGGATATACAAGGAAAACAATCATTGGTCCTACAGATTCTACACATGATACTGTATACATGGTGATGCTGCATTGGTAAGGTTGTTAGGAGATGCGAGTAAAAAGTATGGACATATGGGTTTGTTCGAGTAAGGATGGCTGAGTCAATCCGCTCTCTCTCTATCGGCTTCTTGGCAAGGATGATGTTAAGTAATTAGTCTTCTCGGCGTTGGAGAGTAATCATCAACTCAACATACCAAATAACAATGGGCGGTCATATGGTACGGCATTAAAGGTGACTTGACAAGGAAGTATTTGGCCTCTACAAGGGATGATTCAAATAGGAGGATTCATTGTGTCAACTCCTCTAATCCTCTAACTCGGTTGCAGGTAAGAGGTTTGGTAGCTTAATTCTCATTCCTTTCGGGTTGTTTTAGATTTGGGATCAAATCCAAATGTTGTTCACTCAATTCTCCATCAGGGTGATATGGATTGAGGTTAGCAATGTTGAAGGCATCAGAAACCCCATAGTACTCAAGCAATTCCAACTTGTAGGCATTGTCACTAATTTTCTAGAGGATTTTGAAAGGTCTCGCCACTCTTGCAAACAATATATTCTTCCTTAAAGGGAGTCTGCTTAGTGGTATCATGTACAATTCAATTATAAGTGAACTCAACCACTGGTAAGTAGACGTCCCAATCAACCAAGTTCTTGCTTACTACAGCTTGGAGTAGTGACCCCAAAGTATGATTAACCATCTGTGTTTAGCCATCAGTTTGGGGGTAACATGAGGTACAGAAGAGTAATTTGGTTCCTAGCCAACACTATAGGCTTCTCTAGAAATGGTTCATGAACTTCAAGTCTTTATCAAAGACTATACTTCTCTGTACGCCGTGTATCTATACAATCTACTATAAGAAAAAGGAAGCAATAGCCGAAGCATCGTTAGTTTTGGTGTAGGGCACGAAGTGTGCCATCTTACTAAATTGATCCATGATGACCATTACAAAAACTTTGCCTTAAGTAGTTTACAATAGTCCAAGAACAAAGTCCATACTCAGTCCAATCCATAGCCTCGTCGGAATAATTAAGGGCATTACTTTTCCTTATTCAGCTCGACACTTGGCCTTTTTGCACATGGCATAGCTTTCGATAACTCAGTATACATCTCTTCACATTCTTAACTAAAAGAATCGACTATTCAATGATTCATAGGTCCTTCTCTGTCCAAAGTGTCTAAAGAGCCCTTCGCTGCGAGCTTCCTTAATTAATAATTCCCAGAGGGAACAAGTGGGTGTGCATAGTTTCTCCACTTGGAACAAATAGCCATCCTCCACGTAATACTCATCTACTGTCCTCCTAATTACGCATTGTAAAATTATTGGTCTAAAGTGTAGATCCTTGGAGTACTGTTTTTGATACTTATAAAACCAAACAACCTGGTCTACAGTTTTGATAAGAGCGTATGCCTCCTAGAAAAAGCATCTGTAGCCACATTACTCTTTCCTTGCTTGTACTTGATCACAAAATTGAATCCCTTAAGGAATTCAACCCATCTCGATTGCCACTTAGATAGCTTATTCTAACTTCAGAGGTACTATAGTGATTCATAGTTTGTATATATGACAAATTCTTTAGGAAATAGATAGTGTTGCCACACTTACAATGTGCGGATTAGTGCCAAGAGCTCTTTGTCATACACGAAGCAATTTAATTAGGGTCTTTAGAGCTTCTCACTGTAGAAGGCAATTGATTGGCCTTCCTGCATCAGGATAGAGCTTATTCCAAGGCTTAACACATCGCATTCTAGCTAAAAATTTTTGTTGAAGTTAAGTAGCACTAATACCGGGGCAAAGGTCAACCTCTTCTTAATCTCAACAAAACTCTTCTCCTCCCTTTCTCCCCATTAGAAGTTGGTGTTTTTCTTCATTAATTCAATAACTGGCACAGCGAGGGTACTGAAGTTCCTAATGAACCTTCAGTAAAATAAAGCTAGTTTATGGAAACATCTTACGTTGGTACAAGTAGTAAGGATTGGCTACTCAACAATTGCTCAGATCTTCTCATCATCGACTCACAAGCCTCCTCTGCTAACTACATAGCCTAAGAATATCACTTTCTCTTAGCAAAAGCAACATTTCTTTAGGTTGCTGAATAATCTCTCGGTATAGAGAATATCCAAGACTGCTCTGATGTGTTTACAATGACTTGGCATGTTGGTACTGCAGATCAGGATGTCATCGAAGTATACCATAACACTTCTTGATGAGATGTCTCAGGGCATGGTTCATAAGGCTTACGAAGGTGCTTAGGGCATTCAACAAGCCGAAGGGTATGACCATCCATTCGTAAAGTCCATGTCGAGTCTTCCACCCATCTCGAGCATAGTCTTCCACTTGTCTCTTGGCCTTATGTAGATTTAATGATAGCTATACTTGAGATCTATCTTGTTGAAACTTTTGGCTCTACTGAGTTCATCCAACATGTCTTCTAACCTTGGGATCGAATACTATATTTGATCATGATTTTGTTTACGGCTTGGCTGACAACACACATCTACTAGGTTCCATCCTTCTTTGGCACTAAAAGTGTAAGTATAGCATAAGGGCTAAGACTCTCTCTCATGTATCCTCTTTCCAGCAACTCATTGACTTAACATTGAAGCTTAAAAGCCTACTTAGGATTCATCCAATAAGCTAACTTTTTTGGCAATGCAACATCGGGTACTAAGTCAATGCAGTGCTCTATGTCTCAGGTCGGGGGCAACCCCTTAGGTAATTGTTCTAGAAACAGGTCAGCATATTCACCCAATAGTTCCTTCACCTCCTAGGGTAAATGATCCTACTCCTTCATTTCCAATAGTCACCTGACCAACAGGGTCGGCTCATTGGCAATAATGGCCTCTCGGAGCTTGGCTCTACTCATCACCAAAGCTTTCTTCAATTCGCAAGCAAATTTCTTCTATAACTTGTGAACTTTTATCAGTGGCATCAGATTTAGTGTGATCTTCCGATCATCCTTCTCGAACATGTAGGTATTCCTGTAACCGTCATAGATGACTCTCTTATTAACAGTCACAATCTTCATGGCAGCACGTAGGAAGTGCACATGGGCAATACATCGTAAAGAATCTAGTTGGAGTAATTGCCGATAATGATTCATAGCAGTATTTGCTGAGTTACATGTAATGCTCCCTTCTCACTCAACTAGTGCAATTTGTATGGCTTTGGATGTGCAATAATCGGCAACCTCAGTTTTGAAACAAGGTTGGTTGATGTTACATTGGTACAGCTCCTTCTATCCATGATGAGGGTACACATCTGATCATTTACCTTGCAAGTAATGTGAAATAAGTTCTCTCTCTGCTCCTCCTCTTACGAGGGTTCTATGCTCATAGTACGTCAGACAACCATGAGTAGCTGGTCTAAGTCCTCGGCATACACATCTTCTTCAATAAACTCTTTCTAGGTAAGAACCTCCTCCTTGGGTTCCTTATCCTACTCTTTACATCTAACTTCGGGATGTCTCCCTTAATGACCATAGTCCTTTGGTTCGATCACTAAGTAACCATATGCCTTAATCCTTAACACTTAAAGCACTTAATCTGGTTGGTCTTCCTACTAGACCCTTGCCCCTTCTCATACATTTGGGTTAGCATTACATCTTTAAGTTGGCCTTTTTGCTCAGTACTTAACTGAGTTTGGTGACTTACCTATCCTAGTTGGCTAGTCAGCATTTTGGTCGTTACTCGGCTCCTTCATTGCCTCTCTACTTGCTGAGCAATCCTAACAGCTTCATCCATTGTATCAAATCGTTGAAGCTCCATAATGTCTTAGATGTCTCCTCTCAATCTAGTAATAAATCTTAAGACTATTCAGGCTAGTGGTTCCTCCACTTCGCATCGTATCATAAGCATTTAGAATTCTCAAACATGCTTATCATCAACTTAGCCTCCTTGTCTTAGCTCCTGAAGCCGAGTGAAAGTGTCTTAAAGATATCTTTTCGGCACAAATCTGTTTCTGAGCACTCTCTTCATTTCGGGCTAAGTGTTAATCTCTTGATAACCCTCTCTTCTTCTTATGGCCTAAAAATTCCTCCATAATATGGCTATACACCCATAGAATTCAATAGCAGTAGTTTTCACTTTCTCATAATCCTTATACTGATAATAATCAAACACATGCTCTACCTTCTCTTCTCAATCCAGGTACTCGTTAGCATCCCTAAGTCCATTGAAACTTAGAATCTGAAGTTTCACATGGTTGGATGCTTTGGGGACTCATACGCACTCTTCTTCAAAATACTCTTCTTCTTCCTCATCAAGCTCTCTTAGGTTTATCCTTCACCTTACTCGTCCGCTAACTCCTCCACCTCAAACTGGTTAAGGTAAGTGCTGACATCTAACAAGTTAAGCAGCTTGTGGAGTGTTTCACACTACCTCAATAGGTTGGCAAGACAGGGCATGAACAACTCAAGTCAAATCTACCACGAGGTTAGCTACCTCATTAAGTCTCTCATTATTACTTTTAGGAGTTCCTTGAGGTTGTCATCCATGGTGGACAACTCCATTGTCATCACCAGCATTAACATTTATACTTGGGTTTGTCGTTTTTCCTCATAGATTCAAATTCAAACAAATACTTCAAAAAGTGAACAGCTAACAACACAGTAGTCAAATGAACATAATAACTTGCTTTATTTCTCACATATAAAACAAAGTATAATAGAATTTAGGAAGAACTAACTATAGCTAACACAAAATATCCGCTTTGATACTAAGATAATGCAAACCATGACTAAGAAGAAACAAAGTCGATCGTTGAATGGGTCTAAGCTTGTAGAAAGCTCAAAAAGAGGTAATGGGGAAATGTACAAAAGGGTAAAGAAATGAAGAATAAAAATAGTAAGCAAAACCCACAAATAGCTCTATAGGATATGACGTGCTAATGGAACTTTTGAGAACACACAGCATAATTCAATATGACATACAAATTGGTCCAATGAGGTTACTTGCCACCTAACCTTACTTAAGGGAAAGGATAAGAGTGATGTCGAGAGTAAACAACAGTGTTTATGCAAGGAAGAAAATTACTCAATTATATTGAAGGTAATCTAATGATTTATAGCTACAAGTACAAGGGTATTTATACCTGTAAGTTAGGGAACTTGCCTAAAAGGGAAAAGATAAAAAGGACATATTCTAAAGAAGCAATGTGCATGATATAAAAGGATAAAAATGGGTATAAAAAGAAAATAATCATTGGTGCTATAGATTCTACACATGATACTATACACATGGCGATGTTGCATTGGCAAGGTTGTTAGGAGATGTAGGCAAAAAGTGTGGATAGATGGGTTTGGCCAAGCAAGGAAGGCTAAGTTAGTTTGCTCTCTCTCTCTCTCGACTTCTTGGTAAGGATGATGTCAAGTAATTGGTCAACTCGGTACTGGAGAGTAATCATCAACTCAGCATATCACAGAACAATGGGTGGTCATATGGCATGACATTAAAGGTGACTCGACAAGGAAGTACTCGACCTCAGCAGGGGATAGTTGGAATAGGAGGATTCGTTATGCTAGCCCCTCTAGTCCTTTAGCTCAGCTGTAGGTAAGATCTATAGTTATGGTTGTCAAACTGTTTCTTTTAAACTAGAAGGCTTAGTATGGATTCACCGTAGTTGAGAACGAATTTTACACCTACGATGGAGCAAGCTATCTCCACGAGCTAATGGTTCATTCAATGTCCTTACAAAGATCAATTGCAAAACCTACCATATTGAATTTCCTGAGAACTATGGTGTTTCCTCTACCTTTAATGTATTTGACCTAATTCCCTACCAACCAGAAGAAGACTCATTAGATGCTAAGATAGAATAAGAGCATGACATCACTTCAAATTCGAGGGCAAATCTTTGTTACTCTCAAGCAGATGATAGGAATCAACTCCCCAGACAAGTCATATGTAGTAGAGTTAGAGGATTGTAAGGACTCACAGAAAGAATTCTAGCTCGATATTCGAGATGTTGATTCCTATTTAAATCTCCTTCTTCTACACTACCACCAACCTGAACATTAAGTTTTCATAAGTTCCAATACAATTTCTAAGTTATCAAGAAATCATGCCAACCTGTCTAGCTTACATACTAACCAACTGAGTAGCCATATCTATTATTGAGCTCATACCATGATCCAGATAGCTCTCGAGCCAACTAGCGTTAGACCTTTGTCTAAGTCAAGCTACTGAAATACCCAACCAAGAAAAGATCAGAGTGATCCTTAGAGCTCGAGCTTTAACCTGAACCAAACCAAGTCAGCTTTAACTGATGACCTCCTTTTGGACTTGTCCGAATAGGAACTTACAACTGTTAAGTAGCATCAATACTCATTTCAACTTAATCAACCACACAACCAACCTCCAATCACTTCTCAGCATGTGTCTTCCAATACATTAGTCTAGAATGATTTAATACTCTTTTTGTACATTATTTTGTCTTTTTTATCCTTTTTAGTATGTTTTATGTATTCTATTTGTAAATTATCCTTTTATCTTTTCCATGTATGCCTTATAACCTTAGTGAGGCTAGTATATAAACCCCATTTACTTGTATGTAGAGACATCATTACATTATTGAATATTATTAGTTTCCTTCTTGAGCAACCTTAGTGTTCTGACTCTCTTTTAAATTTTATCTATTTTCTTTAGCAAGGAATAGTAAGGAGTAACCCTATAGTTCGAATTAAGGAGTCACATATGGTGAATTTAGGCCGAGTAGGATCAATTGGTGTGTCATGTCTAATTAGTAGCTACCCAAATTTGCTAATCCTCTTTTTTTTTTTTTTTTTAGTTCTCATTTGTTATTTTTCTTCTCTATGAGTATGACCCTAGAGACACATCAAGTTATCTCCTAAAAACTAGCAAGTACTTGATGTACCTTTTCCATTGATCTTATAGCCTGCATAGTCAACATCTAAGTAACCAATCAAATAATAATTTTGATTTTTTGGATACTAGATTCCTAACTCAGCTACATAAGATACATACTTCAAAATACATTTCATAGATAACAATTGTGTTTCACTTGGTTTTGATAGGAATTGAACATAGATACATACACTAAATAATGTATTAGGTTGTAAAGCAATTAAGTATAATAAAGATCTAATCAAACTCCTATATAGATTTTCATTAACTTTCTTACTCGTATCATTTAGGTCTAATCTTATAAAGGTGGACATGGGGGTAGTTGTACCTTTCACATTTTCAAGTCTAAAGTTCTTTAAGATTTGTCTTGTATAATTTTCTTAGTGCATGAAGATCCCATCATTTGATTGCTTTATTTGGTGTCTGAGGAAAAAGTTCAGTTGATCCATAAATGACATCTTGACCCCTACCTACATCAACTTAGAAAACTCCTTGCAATACGATTCGTTAGTAGAACCGATAATAATATCATCAACATATATTTGGGCTATTAACAAATCAGTATCATAATGTTTCAAGAACAATATCATGTCTACTTTTCCTCTTTTGAATCTATTTTTAATTGAGAATTCACTAACTCTCACATACCAAGCTTGTGGAGTTTGTTTTAATCCATAGAAAGCGTTTCTTAACCCATATATATGATCTTTAAATAGATCCTCAAGACTTAGAGGTTATTCTATAATGTAATAGTTTAAAAAATTACTTTTAACGTTTATTTGGAACAATTTAAATCCCTATAACATGCAAATGCAAGTAAGAATCTAATAGCCTCTAACCTAGCAACTGGTGCATAAATTTCATTGAAGCCAATACCATCCTCCATTAAGTAGCCTTTTGCTACTAACTTTGCCTTGTTTCTTACAATTTTATCGTGTTCATCTAACTTGTTCTTAAGTACCTATTAGGTTGCCATTATGGATTTGTCTTTAGGCCTTGGAACAAGTGTTGATACTTGATTTCTTTGAAATTGGGTAGGCTCTTCTTGCATGGCACTAATCCAATCATTATCATAAAAGGCTTCATCAATAAAGTCACATTCAATCTTAGATAATAAAGAAAAATTATTTTCAATATTTCTAAGACTTGCCCTTGTCATGAATCTAGAATATATATTACTAATTACTTATTCAAGAGGATTATAGGGTTTAAACCTAATAGGTCTTAAGGGTACAAATGTTACTTGTACGGCTTTTGATTTAGCCTCTAAATTAATCTCTGAGTGCAGTTTTGTTGAGCTCTTAGCTTTAGGCTCTCTAGAAGTTCCTATCTGACCTTGATGAGTGTTTTCATCCTTACTTTTTTCTTTTACTTGCATGTTATCATCAATTTTGGCCTCATCAACATATTTCACACTCATGGATTCCTCTATGGTTCTTATTACTTTGTTAAAGACATAATATGATTTGCTATTTAAGAAGTATCCTAAGAATATGCCTTCATCTGCTCATTCCTCAAATTTACCAAGATTTAGATTAAATTTCTTAATGAAACATGTAGATCTAAATATTTCCTACATTTGTATAGTTCTTACGATGTTTGCTTGGTAAACAACCTTATATAAACATGATTAATGATGTAATAGGATATTGAGATGGCCTCGGCATAGAAATAGTGTGCTACACCACTTTTGTTCAATAAGGTCTATGTCATTTCTTAGACTATTCTATTTTTACATTCAACCACTTTATATTATTGTAGAGTGATGGAGTTGAAAAATTGTGAGTGATATTATTTTGTTTACAAAACGTTGTAAAATCATCATTCTCAAAGTCTTTTTCTTGATTGGTTTATAAACAAATGATGGAAAAGCCTTTTTCATTTTGAACTTGTTTTGAAAACTTTTGAAAGCATGAAAAGCATCTCTCTTATGTTGTAGAAATAGAACCTATGTATACCGAGACAAATCATCGACCATTACTGAACCATATTTATTGCAACCTAAGATTAATGTACGTGTGGGATCAAACAAATCAAGTTGCAATAGTTCCATTAGTCTTTTAGTTGAAATAATATGCTTAGATTTATGTGAGACAATACTTATTTTATTTTTAATGCAAGTTACACAATGAATATCATCCTTTATGTTCATTTTAGGCAAACCATTAACTAGATTATTTTTAGATAAATTATCTGATTGATTAAAGTTGACATGCCTTAATTTCTTATGCCACAAAAATACATTTTCAAAAATAGATAAAAAACAACTCTTAGCTTCTACTTTAGTAAGTTCAACAAGATAAATGTTTTTCTTACAAAAGCCTTCATATAATTTAGTACCATTTTTAACATATGCTTCTACTTTGTTTTGATCAAACACCATCTTATATCCCCTATCATATTACTGGATGATACTTAAAAAATTATACTTTAAGCCTCTTACAAAAGACACGTTCTCTATAGTATAAGGGGGAATGCTGATATTATTGATTGCAACTATTTTCCCTTTACTATCATCTCTTAATTTGATATAACCTCCTTCTTCCACTCTAAGCTCATTAACAATGAAGTATCTTTTGATGATGTGCTTAGGAGCTTAGTTAATCACTAACTCTTATAGTAGGAAATAGTGGTAGTGGGTCCTTCAAGATATTGAAGAAAGGGAGAATGAATAGGTTGGCAAACACAATAGCTTCCATGGAGCTGCTAGTAGGATATTATACACCAATGAACATAACACGACTTAGTATTTCACTCAATATGATACACAACCTAATACTAAGGTCCACTCATCGCTAATCTCAAGCTACTGGTCAAGATTAGATAAGAGTGTGAAAAGGATATACTCGGAGAATGGTGTCTCATAAGAACAAGAATATTCATTAATAGTGATACGTAAGCTGATTATGACTAAAGTAAAATGGACTATCTATAGTAAGTCCTTTAGGGCAACAATACAATAACGAAAAATTACATAAAGGATAATATAAGAAAAGATTCCTAATACGAACAAAAAGGGTAAATATGACCAAGGACAAAAAGGAACATAGTACAAATGTTAGAAAAGTAGGGGAAAGTTGGCATGCCATGATAGGGTTTATGTGTATTAAGTTAATTTGTGTTAAGGTTATTGCTACTGTGCTGTACTGAAGGCTACCAAGGTGATGGGGGTGAATTTGTAGCTTAGTATGGTGGATAAAGAGAGCTTGGTGTACAGGGACCCTGACTCGACATTTGACAATTTTTCCTTGACACTTAATAAGTAGGCTTCGAAACTTAGTAAATAGGTTAATGACTAGGTAAGAGTTTGAGTAGAGTAAGGTGTATCTAAGCTAGGGCCTTAAGGAGTTCTTCCACAACTCTTCCATGTATTGGAGCTCGTTGTCAATAGGTTGAGAAGTAAGGATCCTTCTTGTAAGAGATTGTAAGCCTTAGAGATGAGCTCTGATGAGGGGTCTAGAGATCGATAATAAATTAATTCCTTAGGGTTGTCAAAGATTTTCCTACAAATCTTGATCTTCTTCCTCTTCTAGCACATAAGGCATTAGGTTGGTGACATTGAAAGTTAGAGATACACCGGATCCTTTGGGTAGTTCTAGCTCATAGGCTTTGTCATTAATGCATCGAAGGATTTTGAAAAGGCCATCTGACTTTGGAGATAACTTATTTGTTCTCTTCCTTAGGAACCGCTCCTTGTTGAGGTGAATCTATACAAGGTCTCCTAAGCTATAAATAATTTGCCTTCTATCTCAGCTTCTTTACTCTTGTTGTTAGGCCACTGTCTTGGTTAATTGCTTGGTAACCTTTTAATGTAGTTTCTAAAACCACTTAGCTTGCTACAAACCTGACTGGTTTTCTCCTTGAGAGGTCAAGCTGGTAATCATGTCCAATGGCAAGTTTGAATTATGTCCATAGACAACCTTAAAAGGCAACCTTCCTGTTAAGCTTTGAGTGGAGAGGTTGTAAGTGAACTTGATAATGGGTAGGCATAGATCCCATTCATGCAGATTCTTCCCAAAAATAGCTCAAAGGAGGTTGCCTACTATTCTATTCACAACCTATGTCTAGCCATTTATCTATGGATGGCAAGAAGTACTAAACATAAGCTTAGTGTTGAGCTTCTTCCATAGTGTTTGCCAAAAGAAGCACATAAACTTTGAATCATGATTTGAGACAATAATCCTTAAAACACCATGCAGCCACACAATCACATGCAAAAAGACGTTAGTAACAAATAAAGCATCATTAGATTTGTAGCAAGGGATCAAATGGCTCATTTCGTTGAATCGATCGACCACCACCATTATAGAATCATGTTTTCTAGGTGTTTTGGCTCGATTGAGCACGAAATCCAAGCTTAGATCGGTCAATGGCTACTTAGGTATAGGTAGAGGTGTATATTCTCCATATAGCTCCTTTCTTCCCTTATCTCACTTGCATAACTCGCAACGTTCAAGAATTTTACATACATCCCTCATCATCCTAGGCCAATAGAAGTATTCTTTCAATAGCTTGGTAGTTCTCTTCTCACCAAAATGATTGGTTGAGCCCCCAATGTAGGCTTCTTGAATAAGTAATTCTTTAGTAGAACTATTTGGCATATAGACTTGCTTTCCCTTCATAAAAAATCCTTAGCTCAAATAAAACCCATCCACAACTCCTCTAATGTTGCACTTAGTCACTAAAGGTCCAATTTACAGATCATATTCATATTATTTAGCTAGGGTACCAAACCCAAGTATTCTAACCTATAATGTCATGATAAGAACATGCCGATGAGAAAGGACGTTGGCCATAGTGTTATAACTTCCCTTCTTGTACTTAATGACATATCAAAAAGTTTCCAGGCACTCGACCTACTTAGCATGGCATCAAGAGAGTTTTTGTTGTCCTTTAAAATGCTTGAGAGATTCATGGTCTGTATAGATAGTGAACTTTCTCAATAGTAGGTAATATTGCTAGTTCTAAAGTGCTCGTACAAGGGCATAGAACTCCTTGTCATATGCCGAATAATTTAGTGTAGTACGTTTGAGCTTCTTATTGAAATATGCAACTAGTCGGCGCTCCTGCATGAGAACAACTCCAATGACAACTCCGGATGCATCACATTCTAGCTCAAAACCTTGCTAAAGTCAAGTAATAATAGTACTAAGGTAGAAGTTAACTTGGATTTGATCTTCTAAAACCTCTTCTCAAGTCTCTCAGACCATTTGAATTTAGAGTTCTTTCTAGTCAACTCGGTCAGTAGGGCAACTATGGAACTAAAGTTCTAAACGAATCTTCAATAAAAAGAAGCTAGACCATGAAAACTCCTTACTTCGGCAGCATTGATCGGCATTGGCCATTCAAGAATAACTCGAATGTTTTCATCATCAACTCTGATCCCTCCTCTAAAGACAACATATCCAAGGAATACTACCTCATTCTGACAAAACATGCATTTCTTCAAATTTTTGAACAATCATTCAGCTTAGAGGATATCAAATACTAAATTTAAGTGCTCGACATAAGAGGTAAGGTCAACACTATATACTAAAATGTCATCAAAATAGACCATAACACACTTTCCTATCAAGGTTCTCAAAACATGGTTCATAAGTTGCATAAAGGTCCTTAGCACATTTGTGAGTCCAAATGGTATCGCCAATTGCTCAAATAGAACATCCTTCATTTTGACAGTAGTCTTCTACTCTTCTCTTGGTCTCATTCGGATTTGGTGGTAGCAACTCTTTTGACTAACCTTCGAAAATATTTGCACACCATATGACTCATTGAGCATATCATCCAACTGTGGGATCAGATATTGGTACCTAACAATGATCACATTGATAGCTTAGCTATCAATGCAAATTCTCCATGAGCCATCCTTCTTTGACATTAGAACAACTGGTATGACATAGGGGCTCATGCTCTCTCAATCACACCCATGCTCGATCAACTTGTCAACTTGTTTCTTTAACTTAGTTGCTTAAAACTCAATCTATAAGTAGGTTGGTAAACCACCTGGCAACTTTTTAGTTTTGATTTTCCAATGGATTTCCATCTTTCATTAATGGAAATTTTTTGATGTAGTGAGTAATAGCTTTTGTTATTCACTGTTCAAAAGCTCTTATTTAGGTAGTTCATGATTGGAATCAACTTGTGACTATCTCCAAGTTGAGGCCAAACTGTTTTTATCGAGGTTGAGTTGATACCATAAGGCTAAGAGGGAAAAAAGGAACCACTTGACCTTAAGTCTATCATCTATCAAGAAGCCAAGAGACCACACAACCAAGACCTTAAGGCTAAAGATCCACTCGATACGGTATGGAGGTACTAGTGCTGACTGATCGTAGAACTTAGCAACTGTAGACCAAAAATTTAGGTATCTCAGCTAAGCACTACAAGACTTTAGGGGCTCCTACCCAAACCCAGACATCCAGTTGCCAACCAAGCCCAATATGGATCCTACTCCTTCTAGGATAACCTAAACGACTACATGCCAACTCCTATTAAACATACAGTTTTATATTCTTATGAATATTTTCTTTATTTTAATTATGGACCCATTCTTGAGGGTTTAAGGCCTTATACACTATTTACAATTTTGTTACTAAGGTTTTTAGGATTTGCTATAAATAGCAATATTTGTAATTAATAGATAGACTTTTAAGATAGTGAAGAATATTCAAACTCTGATTAAACTTGAACATTGCTTTTTAAGTAAGGATACTTTGAGCTCTTAGAGCTTACCTTTTTCGAATTATTAAGTATTGGTTAACTCTTTAATTCTTCTTACGTTCTTATCATTCTTAACCTTAAGATTGTGGTGAACTCCTCATTTAAGCAAGTTAGTGAGTTACATTTAACCTTCATTTGAATCCTGAGTAACATTTAGTGTTCATAAGTCATATCAAACCCTATTTCGAGCTTAATCCTTGATTGTTTTTATGTCTTAGTGCATGATATCTATACACATTCACTTTCAAAACTACCTTCCCTCGCTTCACATCCCCTTCCTCATTTTCTTCAGAACTAGAATGCCCATTCGCGACTCAAGTCTTGCTGCATATACTCTGTGAGCTGTATTAGTTCATACCATCCATACATAATGTTTTGATCTTGAAGGTTGAACGACCCAAAGCTCAAGTAGAGAGTTATTTACACATTTACTTTCAAAACCTAACCCAACCCTACCCCGCCCCCCCCCCCCCTTTCCTTCATGTCCCTTTCCTCATTTTCTTCAAAACTTGAATACCTATTCACGGCTTAAGTCCTGCTGCGTACACTTTGTGAGCCATATAAGTTCATACCATCCATACGTAATGTTTTGATCTTCAAGGGCGAACCACCCGAAGCTTAAGTAGAGAGTTAGAGTGACAAGAGTTTGAAAGGTGAGTTGATAGAAGAAAATGTCTTTGCTGATCATGATCTAGATGAACTCTTATCCATGATGAGTTAACGACCTGACCTGAAAGCAAATCCAAGTCAAAGGGAAAATTTATTTTATATTTGATGTTTATTGAATAGGAGGACCTGCTCCTTAGTTGTTGATTGAGGAAGCTACACCAACATCATTTCTATCGAGCTAGTGGAGAAGATGAGATTGTCACCTACTTGCATCTTTCACCTTATAGAATGAAGTAGTTTAATGACAAGGGTATGGTCTATGTGCATAAGAAGGCTTGGATAGCATTTAAGGTGGGACAGTATAAGGATGAGATTAACCTTGATGTGGTCCCTATGAATGCTACAAATTTACTTCTTGGCTAACCTTGGGAGTACAACTAGAAAGTGATCCATGATGGCTTCCTTAACACTTATACGATTCAAAAGGATGGCAAGAGCTATTACTTGACCCCCATGCGCATTGAGGAAATCCAAAGAAACTTAGTACCTATGGTGAAGAGAAAGGGGAAGAGAAGTTTATTAGGTATCCAAGCCCATGCTTATTGTGTAACATCAAGGACGACTTCTTTTCAGCCCTATGATAATGATAGGAATCAGCTTGTGACTATCTCCAAGCCAAAGCCAAACTGTTTTTGCTAAGGTTAAGCTAATACCATATGGCCGAAAGGGAAAAAAGGAACCACTCAACCTCAAGTCTGTCATCTCCTGAGAAGTTGAGAGACTACACAACCAAGACTTTAAGGCCAAAGATCTATTTGGTCTAACATAGAGGTACTAATGCTAACTTATCGTAGAACTTGACAACTGTAGGTTGACCTTTCAAGCATCTCAACTAAGCATTATAGGACTTTAAGGGCTCCTAACCAAACTCGAATATCTAGTTGCAGACCTTGCCCAATTCAGCTCTTGCTCCTTTCAGGACAACCCGAATGATTATATGTTGACTTTTATTAAACGCACAGTTTTGTATTCTTGTGACTATTTTCTTTATTTTAATTATGGGCCCATTCTTTAGGGTTTAAAGCTCTATACATTATTTAGAGATTTGCTACTAAGGTTTTTATGATTTGCTATAAATAGCAACATTTGTAGTTAGTAGATAGACTTTTGAGATAGTGAAGATTATTTAGACTCTAATTAAATTTGAACACTCCTTTTTGAGTAAGGATACTCCTAAGCTCTTAAAGCTTGCCTTTTTTGGATTATTGAGTACTAGTTAACTCTTTAATTCTTCTTACATTTTTATTAATCTTAACCATAAGATTGTGGTGAACCCTTTATTTAAGTAAGTTAGTGAGTTGAATCTAGTCCTTATTTGAATCATGGGTGACATTTAGTGTTTGTAAGTTGTATCAAACCTTATTTCAAGCTAAATCCCTAATTGTATTTGTGTTTTAGTGTGTGAAATCCCTACACATTCACTATTAAGACCCCCCTTCTAAAATATAGAATGAAGAGGTGTTTCAACGACTCTGTCACTCAATCAATTTTGTTCCTCTTAATCTTTATTTTTAAAGGCCACATATTTTTTCGACTAAGTAAAGGGAAACCTTTCTACTATTCCATGAATCTAATTTTCATTTCATTTGAAAAAAGCCATCTTTTTCTCAATAATGTCTTTGTCATTTGATCCAATAGCCTTCCATTAGATAAGAACATATTTGATAAATACTGATGACTCTCGGATGGAGTATTAGAATGGAAAAATCCATTAAGCAAGAAACAAGTCAGCATATTCTTGGAGTAATGTTTGCACCTTGGCAGGTAATGCTCTGACCTCCTTTAACTCTAGAAGTCCTTTGACTAATAAGACTACAAATTCTTCCTTCTTAACATCTTTAGAAAATTGGGCTTGATAAATCACTAAGCTTGGACATTTTTAGGGCTCATTAGGGTTAGTATAGCCTTCTTCCCAGCCTTTTGGAACATATAAATGTTCTTATACCCATCGTATAGTACCTTAAGGTCAAAGAGCTATGGTTGGTCTAGTAGTATGTATGAAGGTCACATTAGCAGAATGTCACACAAAATCTCATCTTTATACCTTTCCCTAATGGAGATCAGCACCATCACGTACTCGGTGACTTAGAGTCCACCTTTCTCATTTAACGAATAGATCTTATAAGGTTTGGGGTGAGAATAGGTTAGGAACTTCAAGGTCTTCACCACTCCTTACATTACAACATTGGTACAACTTCCTCTATCAATGATTAAAGCACATAAGCTTCCCTTCACTTAGTAATTAGTGTAGAAAAGGTTCTCCCACTACTCATCTTTCCTTGTAAACCTTCTACTACAAACTCTTCGAACAACCATATTGAGCTATTGCTCCCTTTGTTCAGGTAGGGTAAGTGCCTTAGGGTCTTCTAAAAACTCATCAAAACACTGCTTAGGTTCCCCCTCCTCCTCACCTTTACTAGCACTTTCTATTTCAAATTGTGACTTGTTTCCTTTGATGGTCATGACATGTCAGTTTAGGCACTAATTAGCCATGTGTCCAAATCCAAGGCACTTGAAACACTTGATCTCACAGGTCTTCTATCCTAAGCTCTAACCTTAGTCCTTCTTGACCTCAAGCTCCTTGGCTCTAGCCTTTCCTTAGCCATCATAAAGTCTACTCGACTTTTGACCCTAGTAGTTAACCTCAAAACTGTACTGAGCTTAGTCATGTCCAAGTTGGCTTAGCATACCAATTCTACCTGGTAAGCTAAGTCAGCTACTTTATGCTTGGCTAAGCTAATTTTACCTCTACCTTTTGATTCGTTGTGACACTTAAATGGTCTCATCCAAATTTCTAAGCCTCTACACCTCCACTACATTACTAATCTCAAATCCTTGTCCATAATGAACCATACTACTGTCTACACTTCGGTCTCATCAACATCGTAATGGGTCATTAGCAACTAGAATTCTCAGACTTACTCATCTACTAATTGGTTACCTTACTTGAGCTCTTAGAGACGTCGGAAAGTTTCTTACTCATAAAGTTATGGAACAAATCTACTCCTCAAAACTCTCTTCATCTCATTCTAAGCTCAGATTTCACATCATGCTAATTATCGTACATTTTGTAGTTTCTTCCACCACATTACTGCGCACTTAGAAAATTCTAAAGTAGCTACTTAAATATGCATTAAGTCTTCATAATCATAGAAGTCAAATGTATTCGCATTCTTCTCCTCCTAATCTAGGTAGTCATTAGTATTATTAGACTTATTAAAGCTCGAAACTTGCACTTTAAGATGTTCAGCGCCTTAGGGAGCATGGAGCTTATGCTCTTCAAATCCATCATACTACTCTTCCTCCTCCCTATGCTCTTTAACTTCTTCTAACTTAAGTCTCCTCCTTGCAAACCTCTCAACAAGTTGAGGTGAAGCTAGGTTCACCTTAACAACTTCAAGTGCTTTATGCTCAACTACTTGTCTTTTCGGTTTGCTTGTCAAATCTCGACCTCATTCATCAACTCTCTCTTTAGGCCTAATCTCTACTACACTTTGTATAGATATAAGCAGGTTAGCTATAATAGCAACAATGTCTTGCAATTGCTAGTCAATAGTTTGAGGGGTTTGTTAGGTAATACGACTGCGACCATAAGCATCACTCTTAGCATCATTAATCTCTTCTTGAACACTAGGGTTCAACATTCTTATAGTAAAGCTCAACAAGTGCTTTTATTAGAACAAAAACCTACTCACTTTATTAAATGGTATGTAATATAGTACTTCAAAGACTTGCTTTGTTTTTTAAATAGGAAAACAGTGTATAACAGAGTATGAGAACTAAAACAACCACTACAATACTTAGCTATCGATTGCTATCGATTGTAACCTCAAGCTCTAATACTAGGATTATGTGAAGTGCCTAGAAGCTTGGTTCATCATTAGGTCTTATCATAGGAAATAGTAGTAGTAGGTCCTTCGAGGTATCAAAGAAAGAGGGAATGAATAGGTCAGCAAATACAGTAGCTTTCGTAGAGCTGCTCGTAAGATACAACGCACCAACGAACACAACATGACTTAGTACTTTGCTTGATATGCCATACAAGCTAATACTAAGGCCTACTTGTCACTAATATTGAGCTACTTGGTAAGATTAGATAAGAGCATGAAAAGGATGTACTTAGAGAGTGGTATCTCGCAAAAACAAAAAAATTCATTAATAATGATATGTAAGCTAATTGCGATTACAGTAAAAAAAACTATTTATAGTAAATCCTTTAGGGTAACAATATTGTAATGGAAAATTACATAAAGGATAATATAAGAAGAAGATTGCTAATATAAACAAAAAGGGTAAATATAACAAAGGACAAAAAGGAACATGGTATAAATGTCAAAAAAGTAGGTGATAGGTTACATGTTGTAATAAGGTTCACGTTTATTAGGTTAGTTTATGTTGAGGTTGTTGTTGTTGTGTTGTATTGAAGGCTGTCAAGGTGATGGGGTGAATCTACAACTTAGCAAGATAGAAAAGGAGAGCTTAGCATACAAGTACCCCTAATTCGGCAGGTTAGCTTTAGTATTGGCAGGTTAGCCTATGCATTCGATAAGTTAGCCTTAGTACTCGACAGGTTGGCAACTAAGTAAGAGTTTGAGCAGAGTAGGGTATGTCCGAGTTTGTGCCTTAGGGAGTTCTTCCATAGTTCTTTTATGTATTGGAGCTCATCCTCGACAGGTTAAATAGATAGGATTTTTCTCATGAGAGATTGTAAGCCTTAGAGGTGAGCTCAAGTTAGAGGTCTAGAGGTCAGTACTCTATCACTTGAGATGTGACATAAACACTTGCTATCTAGGTACTACATTCTTTTTAATTTTACTCCCTGTTCTTATAATTAACAAAATTATTGGTCTCATATAAGATATCAAGAGGGGGGTAAATTGATATCTTTAAACTTTTTGTAAACATTTTCAATATAAGAAAAATACTTTCTTAACAACTTATATTGGTGAACATTCGAATTTTAATAATTCAACACACAACAATTAATAACAAAAATTAAAAGAATAAGGAAGGAGAATATTAGGTTAAGGATTTATAGAGCTTCAACCTTCGGCCTTCTACCTACTACTCTCTTTCGGCTCTATTGTTGAGGACTCGGTTTACTTCATCGGTGTTGTTCCACTTGATCTACTATATCAAAATCATGAGAAGATTACGAGTAATTAATACACATAAGCATACACAATACTCCACTCTATCTATTTAGCCTTTCCACAATCTAGGCTAATACAGATCTACAGAGTACAATCTAACAAAACTGAAACAATAAACAAAGTTTACACATTACAAGTGAGAACAAAAATACAACTCTCAAATAATTTCACACTAAATAGAAATACTAATTGATGGATAATTTGCTTTAGTGCAACTTTTTGAAGATGTATTTGAGAAACTTTATGTGTTTGTTTAAAAGGTAGAATTTTATCATGATTTTTATGCAATGAAAATTTTTTTAGAGACATTTATGATGTTTTGAATCTTTCTCCTTTTATATTGAAATCTTCCAATGACTAATTTGTTGAAGATTATCTTCGCTTTCATGTTTATCCAAAAATTTGATTAATAGAGATAATCCTTAGATATTTTTGAGAGAAACTCTTCTAATCTTGATTTGATTAGATATTCTTTGATTTACAACCTCTAGTTAAGCTTCAGATTTGAATTTGACAAAGAGATATGCTTTATTAGCAATTTCGAGATAAACCTCATATTTATGAAATTCCCCAAAATCTAAAACTAACTTTATCTTTATTTGATGCTAAATAATTTCTTATAATTTATTCAACGATCTCTTCGCTTAAAAAAAATCCCTATGGATTTTAATTTAGACTTTAGTGAAATGGGATTATGTGTATTTTCCTAATACACCCAATTTAGTGGAGCTAAGCATTGTTTAATTTGAATATGATATTTCGTTAATTTGCAATGTTACCTTTTCAAACCAACTTTCTGAATATCATTACGAAGAGTAATAGTTTTCTTTTTTCTAAAGTCTTTGAACAAATTTCCAAAGTATTGTACCAATTCTTCTTATCAAAGCTTCTGAAATACTTTCTGAAGATTTTTATACTAGACTCTTTTTCAAATGATGTAAACCTTCTAAATAAGTTTCTGAAAAGAACTCAATTTGTAATTTTTAACTTTTTGAGAACCCTTTTGAATGCCTACATTCTTGATGATTCATTAGCATTCATGTGTTTTTGTTATTATCAAAATATATGAGAGATATCTATCAATCTCCCCCTTTTTGATGATAATAAAAACACTCTTATAGAACCAAAAACATAAATCAAATTGAATTGATATCTAACAAACAATAAAAAACTTCATATAGTCACACAATAAACATGTTGTGCAAAACTCAAATATTTTTGGTTTTTCTCTCCCCTTTTTTTGTTATCATCATTGATTAATGTTAATTGACTCCCTCTTAATTTTTATAAACAAATAGAATGAGCAAAATGAAAAGATTGCATTGATTAAAAGAAAGATCATAACTAAGTCCCTTGAACAATAGAAATAACAAAAACAAGTCCATAGAAGGACCTTTCATTCGAAAACAAAAGATCATAACAAAGTTTGAATGAAACAAAAGATCCTAAACACAAAGTTGAGATTGAAATATTAAAAACTAGATAGAAAAAAAGAAAATCATTTCTTAGATCTCTTAGTTTTCTTCCTAGCAGAAAGTTTAAATCTTCTAAAATAAGTTAGAAGGTCCTTGCTAAGAGACGGATTGGCCTCAAAAGTTGTTGCCATAAAGGAGGTTGGTTCTTTGTCAAATGTAGATGTAATTTGAGCTAGAGCTAGTGCAAAGTCTTCTATGTTGGAAGCAGTAGAAAGAGTTTCTGTGTTTCCTCTTGGAGGTGTATATTCTTTAGGATTTAGAATAGGAGTAGCAATTTGAGGTGTTTTGTTAAAAGAATGTGTGGAGATGATAGGAGTTTTGTCAAAAGCTAGAACAAGGATGGAATCAGTTTGATCAGTTGGCTAAGTAGAAATAACAGGGAAAAGAGGTTCAGTTAGTGTGAGAGGAGGATCTAAAATAGGAACAAATGGTTCAATAGGTGTGAGGTAAAGATTTGAGATAGGAACAGATGGTTCAGATAGTTTAGTTGGTTGGGTCTGTTTTAGGGGTTTGGAAGGAAAATGAACAAGATGAGCTTTGTCATCAAGA
The DNA here is from genome assembly GCA_024138015.1 of Lumnitzera littorea. NCBI lineage: Eukaryota > Viridiplantae > Streptophyta > Magnoliopsida > Myrtales > Combretaceae > Lumnitzera > Lumnitzera littorea. The sequence continues at coordinate 55,366,539 of JAMXBB010000002.1, forward strand.
TTGGATTTCGTAACAGTTTGTTTAACCTGAGTTTTGAACAAATCTTTCTTTCTTGTAATTTGATCCCTAATTAACTTGCCTACAACTTCTTTAATTCCTTCATAAAGTTATTCAACAAAAGTTGAACTCTCTCCTTGTTTAAAGGGAATAGGCTACATCTCTATACTTTCTGAATCACTATCTGAAGGTAACCCAATTGCTTCTATGAATTCTATCCCACCTAATTTTCTTAACAACTTTCCTTTCCTCTTTGGTTCTTTCTCAATAGGTTCCTTTCCTCACTTCTTTTTCTTTTCATTGTCCTTCTCTTCAATTATGATTACCCTTCTTCTAAGATTTGATAGATGAATAGAAATGCCTCCATTATGTAAATGCCAAAGCTTGTCATTCACATAAATCCCCATCTGCTTAAAAATTCTTTCTCCTAGTTTACTAAGATAAAAAGGACAACTTACTTCGCCTGGTATTTTCAATATCTTGAAATTGAAGAGACTCATCAACAAATTCCCATATGGCTGAACATCTAAATGCTGCCATATGTCCCTCATTATAAGTTTCACAACATCTGCTTTTCTCTTCCATAGCATTGCTAGAATAACTAGTGCATCTTCTCTTGTTACAATGGTTGCATTGCCCCTTCTTGGTAACACAAATGAGTTGACAAATTTGTGTAAAATTCTAATTAATAGCTTAAATTCAATATTGAAAATACCTGTTCCTATACCTAACTCTACTCCATCATTCAATTCTATGACCAAATTCTCCCTAGTCATCTGTACTAAGTTCTCATCTTCTTGTATTTCTTTAATGCCAAAGCATTTCAAAATGTCCTTTGTTATTTCAATTTTTTAGCCTAGTACAACTAACTTCTATACTTCTTGATTTTTGTTATCAAGCTTCCTATAAAACTCATCTATCAGTTCTCCATATATAATTCCTCTCATATTAACCAAACCATTCAAGCTTAACCCATCCAAGTACTCTTTCCAGCAAAAACCATTCTTGTCAAAGAATTCTAAATCTAAATAAAAAGAGTCCTTAATGGAGAGATTTCTACCTTTTATTGTATATCTTTTCTTGGGCTTGTCTTTTGATTTAGAAGACGAAATTGAAGTCCTTACTTCTAGTGACCTTTACACATTCTTAGAAGATTTTGAAATCTTCTTTGCTAGAGTAGCAACATTTGACTTTCATAGAGTCTTCTTTGATTTTGGTACAAGGGGTTGTTCAAAAGGATTTCTTTTAGACTTTCCTTTAAATGGTTTGCTTGAGGGATCAGAGCCTTCAAGTTCAACAACTTTGAATGAGCTAGATTCTTATACATCTTGAGCATTCTTCTAGGTAACTTCCTGAACTAGTTCAGAATGTTCCTCAGAACCATTCTTTTGATTGACTTCCTAAGCAACTTCTTCTGATAGTTCATCATGAAGTTCTAGGGTTGGGGTTTTTTCAAATGAACCTTGATTTACATCCATTGTTCCTCTATAGGATGGTGGTGTTTGTCTCTTGTTCATCAAGAACAATGGATTTTTGGGATTGTTTTATACTTTGGATTTAATCTCTTTTGTAGCAATTTAGGTAGATTTTCTAGGTGCCATGAATTTTGGGTGAAAGAAAAAGACGAGAAGAGAATATGAAGAGCTTAATGAAATGAGAAGAAGAGAAATAACATAGGCTTTTATATGATGAAAAGAAGTGAACTACTAGTACTAATGGTCATTGACCAAAAGAAAGTGGGCTAATTTAATGGACCCATTAAGGAGTAATTTGAGGACCCATTAACAGCATGCTAACACCTACTCCTTTTTGTGTGCAACAAATAGAAATAAAAAATAAAAACTTACATGTGTTCAAAATAATGGAAATTAATAGAAATGCTCTCTAATCTAACAAAAAAAGGATTATAGACACTAATTTCATTACGAATAAAGTCAAACTTTAATTTATCCAGGGGCTTTGTAAATATGTCAGCAAATTGATATTCAATTGGAACAAAATCAAGACTTACACATTATTTGCTACATGATCATGAATGCAATGGTGCCTTATTTCTATATGTTTTGACATTGAGTGATGAGCTAGATTTTTTGTCAAATTAATAGCATTAGTATTATCACATTTTATAGGTATACTCTTATGGCTTATCCTATAGTTATTCAATTGTTGTTTTAACCATAGTATTTGTGTATAACAATTTCCAATAGATACATATTCAGCTTCTATAATTGAAAGAGTACTAGAATTTTGTTTTTTGAAAGACTAAGAAACTAACTTATCTCCTATGAACTAACAAATTCCTAAAGTACTCTTCCTATCTACTTTGCAACTTGCATAATCAACAACTGAATATCCTATGAGATCAAAATTTTGACTCTTAGGATACCAAATTCCTAATTTTGCAATGCTTTTTATATATTTAAAGATCTTTCAATTGCAGTTAAGTGTGTTTCTGTTGGTGAACTTTGAAATCTAGTACATACATAAGTATTGAATAGAATATCAAGGTGTAAAGTAGTTAGATATAATAAAGATTTAATTAAACTTTGATATCATTTTTCATTTACCTTTTTGCTGTTACTTGTGATGTTAAGCTTTGTTGGGGTACTTATAGGAGTTGAAGAATCCTTAGTATTCACAAAACCAAATTTCTTCAATATCTATATGGTGTACTTCTCTTGGTGAATAAATATTCCATTATCTGATTGTTTGATTTGTAACCCCAAGAAGAAGTTTAATTCTTCTATGAGTGACATCTCAAATCTACTTGCATTAATCTTGAAAATTCTTGGCAATATTTTTCATTAGTTGCATCAAAAACAATATCATCAATATAAATTTGTACAATTAACATATCTTCTCCATAATGTTTCATGAAGATAGTAGTGTCAACTTTTCCCCTTTGAATGCTATTTTTAATCAAGAATTGACTTAGTCTCTCGTACCAAGCACAAGGAGCCTATTTAAGTCCATACAAAGCCTTTTCTAACTTATGCACATGATCTGATTTGAAGTGATCTTCAAATCCAAGAGTTGATCAACATATACTTCCTTTTTTATGAAGTCATTTAGAAAAGCACTTTTTACATCCATTTGATACAGGTTAAAATTTTCAAACGTGCAAATGCAAGTAATAATCTTATAGCTTCTAATGTAGCAATAAGAGCATAGGTTTCATCATAGTCTACTCCTTCTTCCTAAGGATAACCTTTAGTCACTAAACATGTTTTGTTTCTTATTATTTTTCTACGTTCATATAGCTTGTTCTTAAACACCCATTTGGTTCCAATGATTGACTTATATTTAGGTCTTGGAACTAAACTCTAAACCTGATTTCTTTGAAATTAACTGAGCTCTTCTTGCATGGCTAAGATCCAATTATTATTGTTTAAAGCTTGATCAAATGAATGAGGTTCAACTTCAGATATTAGGGTAAAATAATTTTCAAAGTTTTGTAAGCTTAATCTTATTCTTATTCTAGATCTAACATTACCAATTATAAGTTTAAGAAGATTATAAGTTTTAAATTTAAGGGATGAAGGTAGAGAATGTTTAGAACCTTCTGACTTACCTTCTAGATGTGTTTCAACAAACCTGGTATTAGTTTCCGAAGAACTTTCTAATTCAAGTTTTGTTTTGGATACATCAAGCATCCTTAAAGCATCTGTTGTTCATTCTAAAGGAGGTTCTATCTTTCCTTCTTCTACATCAAGATGCAATGTATTCTTTTTATTTGAGACAATTGGAGTTTCATCATTCGATTCTTCATGGCTTGTTTCTTTAAAAAATTTGAAATTTATTGATTCTTCTACAACTTTTATTTCTTTATTATATACTCAGTATAGCTTCGAGTTCAAAGAGTAGCCTAGAAATATGGCTTCATCAGCTCTCTCTTCAAATTTTCCTAAAACTTTTCCTATTTTCTTAACAAAATACTTGCAACCAAATATGTGAAAATATGAAACAGTAGGTTTCCTTCCTTTATAGATCTCATAAGTAGTTTTATTTGTCAAGGGTCTTACATATACACAATTTATGATGTAACAAGCTGTTGAAGCGACTTCTACCTAGAAATAATCTACTATATTGGTTTCAATAAGTAGAGTTTTTGTCATTTCTTTGATAGTGTTGTGGAGCATAGGGAGCGAAAAAGTTATCAGTGATGCCTTTTCACAAAATGAGATAAAATTTGAATTTTCAAATTCCATTTCATGATCAATTTGTAGACTGATGATAGAGAGGCCTTTTTCATTTTCAACTCGTTTTGAAAAGATTTCAAAGCTTTTAAAAGTATCACTTTTATGACGTATGAATAAGATTCAAGTAAATTTAGTGAAATCATCTACTATGATAAGTCTATACTTATTTCTTCCTAGACTTAGAGTGCGAGTTGGACCAAATATATCTATGTACAATAACTCAAGGGTCATTGAGTGGAAATTAACTTTTTTACTTTTATGAGAGGATGAACTCATCTTATTCTTAAGACAAGTAACACAATGAATATTCTCATGAGCATGCAATTTTGGTAAGCCTTGAATTAAGTTATTTTTAGACAAATTCTCTAGTTATTGAAAGTTCACATGTCTTAGTCTTTTATGCCAAAGTATAATGTTATCATATACTGAAATGAAATAGCTTTTAGATGATACTTCAAATGGTTTAATTAGATAAACATTCTTCTTTCTGAACCTTTCAAACAACTTAAATCCATCCTTGTTAAAGCCAACACATTTATGATGTTCAAAAATTATTCTATATCCTTTATCACACAACTGACTTATGCTTAATAAGTTATATTTAAATCCTTTAACTAATAGTACGTTTTCAATTGAACAAGGTGTTAAACCAATTATACCTATCGCAATTATTTTACCTCTACTATTGTCACCAAATTTTACTTAACCATCTTCCTTCCATTCTAGATTTGTGAACAACAAAGCATCACCAGTCATGTGTCTTGAACATCAGCTATCAAGATATCATGTTCCTTTCATCTTAGCTTCGTAATCCTACACATATCACAGCATAATCAAGTTTGTTTACAAACCCAGTGAAGCTTGGGTCTATGGAAATTCAACCTCGTCTTTTGAATTGAACCTTAATTATTGTTGAGCTTGTATTTTTTGTAAAAACAGTGTTTCTCTATATGACCCAATTTATTAAATAGAAAATAAGCATAAGGTTTCTACTCAGTATACCTATTACTTATCACTTTCCTTTAATTTAGATTCTTTCTGAAATACCCTCAATTCAACCTTCTATTGTACCCTTTGAAGGACCACTAGTCATTGTTTTGAGTGAACTTTTAGTTATACTTTTTGATAGGTTCAAATGCTTTGCTATTTTCACTTCCTTTGATAGTTTCTTGATTTTCATCTTTTGATTTAACAAATACTATTTCTTTCTTTGTTTTTGATGTTTCTCCAAATTCAAAATCAAGTCTAGATTTTGAATTAACCATCCTTTGGCAAGAAATCAACATTTGTAACTTCTTATCACTTTCATCAAACTTATGGTACGTATTTTTAATTGACTTATATAAATCCTCTACACAATTTTTTAAGTTTTTAATTTCTTCTTTTAGAATAAGATTTTCATTGACCAAGGCTTCATGAGTAATATGCAATCCTACGAAATCATTTTCATCTACTAACAATTGATTAGCTTGATTAATTGCATGCTTTTTGCTTTTTAATATCTTTACTTTGGATTCAAGCTTGGATATCTTGTTACTCGACTTGGAAAGAGCTTTGAGGAGTTTATTAATTTCAACACATATATCATTATGTACTTCTAAATTAGAATCAAAATCTACCTCAGAGTCTCCTATAAGACATGAATTTGCTTTCTCGCATTCTTCTGAACCTTCTAATTCCGTTTCTGAATCTTCTAAGTCACTTCATAAAGCCATCAAAGATTTGTGTTTCTTCTTAAATTTCTCCATTTTCTTAATTAACATAGGACATTCGAACTTACTATGCCCAAGCTTTTTGCATTCATAGTAGAAAATTTCCTTTTTGAACTTTTTCTCCTCTTTTTCTTTGATTGCCTCTTCTACAATAATAGATTATGTTGTTAGTGAATTTTAGGATGAGGAAAAATCCTATAAAAGAAAGTGAAATACTTAGTATTAAGGCTAATTTAGTGTAGCCACTTCGATACCTAAGTTAGTAAGGTAACTTATTATAGCAAGTATGTGAATAAGAAGTGTTAAGAGACCTTATAGAATTTCTTTCCAGTATTTATAGATAGTTGTAGTGTCTAAGGCAGTTGTCGAGATAACTGTTAAGACATGTGGAAGCTTCTTGACTTGACATCTCCCTTAATATGTAGGGGTAGTAAGTGGTTGTGTAATATAATCGTGCTTATGATAACTATTCATGCCATAGACTTAAATTCAAACCAGGAGCGCTTCTTATACTTGGCATAAATGCTGTGTATCATCTATCCATTGTGAATGCTGAGAGAGTTGGTTTTGCGATATCTCGACAGACAAAAAGCCGAGTATCAAATGAGCGAAAACTGACTATCAACAGATTAGTTCTTATTAGTAGTAAATCTTTTAGTGAATGTTCTCTTACCTTTTTTCTTAAGCCATTTGTTGAGCTTCTTAGTTGAAAGTGTTACATCCGTATCTTCATTTTCAAATGAATCTTCTCCTTTAAAGTCAATATCTGTTTCTTTAACTTTGAAAGCTATGACCCTCTTCTTTGTATCTTTTAAAGTACCATTTGATTTGAGAAAATCGGTTTCATATGCCATGAGCTTGCTATACAGTTGACTTAGAGTTAATGTTTTTAGATCATGAGCTTCTTTTATGACAGTTTTCTTTACATTCTAAAGTTTAGGAAGAATCCTTAGCATCTTGTATACCATATCTGCATCACTAATTATTTTGCTAAGAGAAGACAATTCATTAGTTATAGCAATAAATCTACTAAAGGAGTCCTTGATTTCTTCACTAGAGAGAATTTGAAATGTTTCATATTATTGAACCAGCAAGTTGATTATTGTGTCTTTGATGGTTTATGTGCCTTTATAGGTTTGTACCAAAGTGTCCCAAATATCTTTAATTATAGCACAAGAAGCAATTAGATAAAATTCTAATTGTGCAATAGTACTCAACAGAAGATTCTTAGCCTTTGAATTGAGTTCGGCTTTGGTGATATCATCATTTGTTATGATAACAATAAGAACTTTAAGATCTCCTATAGAAATAATTTGCCAAGCTTAATAGTCAGATGTCTTCACATAAGTCTTTATCTTAAATTTCTAATAGAGAAAGTTAGTTTCATAAAAAAATGTTGCCTTGGGTAATACCCCAAGATTTCGAGCCAATTCGACAATCCTAGGATTCGAGCCCCTAAATTTAGTTATCGAACTAAGTTATCCATTTTATTTCAAACTTTATAGTAAAGTTAAAAAAGTTAAATGAAGTAATTTAAGTAAAGTCAATTTCTTGAAATAAGCTATATAAAAATATTAATTTGAGAAAAAAGTTAATTTATCAATAAAGCCAATAATTGTAAAATTCGAGTTTTTAGATATAACGAGATATTAGAGATAAGTCAATTAATTTCAAAAATACTAAATAAATTTGAATTATACGTAATATACATGTTATTACATGTGATAGACATTACATGTATTAAATATATACATATAATAACAATAATTATCAAAATTAGGAAAAATAATGCAAAATAATAGAAAATTAATAAAAAAATAAATGGATGAGTCACCAAATGATGTGTCAACCTAGGATTAATTAGAAATGATGAGTCAACACTTGATTAATGAGGAGATGATACATGTATCATATACATGTCCAAATTCTATTTAATTAAGAAAACTTCAAAAACTATAAATAGGACCCAAACCCTCAATATCAATATTTTGGAACCCTAAAAATAAAAGAAAACAATTCAAAAAAATTAAAATAAAAATAGAACAAGAAATAGGGCCAGAATGGGTCTAAAGTGATTTATGTACCAAACTACAACCTAACTTGAGGTAGCTTGGAGGTCTAACAGAGGGTAACTAGAGAAGGTATTTTGATAAGGTGCAGTAGCCAAGTGGTGATCGGAGACGACCGATTCAAGTGAACCAATTTTCCGTCCATAAATTATTTAATTTGCTGAAAATATCAAAAGTTATTGATTAATTATTAAATTTAGTTTTCTAGGATTATTTGAAGTGTAGATTAATGTAGTAATTTTATTTTAATTAAATAATTAGTGGAAATATGTGTTGCTTATGAAAATGCCCTATTTAGGCAAAAATTAAATAAATTTTTATAAATATTATATTATGTTGTTTTAAGCTCAATTTTGGTATATAATACACCAAATATATATTTAATTTTGGTAATAAGAATTTTTGAAATTAAGCATGTTTACTATCTTTTATAATTATTTTGAATAAAATTACCAATTTTACCAAATTGTTAAAATAATTGGTTTTTAATGAAATTAATGAATGAGCCCTACATGTTTAGACTTTTAGATGTTTATAATGATATTTTAAATATTTAATTTTTATCTCACACATAAATTTTTTGTTTTTCCTAATTTTTCATAATTCTAAGCTAAAATCGCTATTTTTATAGAAAGTGATAATAGCTAGTTAATTATAATTGATGATCGATAATTAAACTACATATATTGGGAAGTCTATAAGATTTTTTGTGAGATTAATCAGGCTTGTATACTATTTATTACATATTTTTCCTAATATATGCTTATATATTGTCTTAATATGTAATATAGTAATTAGTATTAGTAAGATACTTGTCAAATTTACATAAAATGAACAACTTAGGGTATATTAAGGATCATTGGACAAGTTTGGAAAGTATAATTATTAAGGTTTTTAATTCAGTACTAAAGCTTATTTAGGTCAATTACGGAGTTAGGGTAGCGTACGATTAAGTTGCAATGAGAAAAGGGTATTTTTAGACTTTTGAAAATATTAATAGACTTGATTCTTAAGATATCTAATACTCAAAACAACGATGGTGATGACATAAAGTTTACTAAAATTAAATATGAAATAAGTAAGACATGATCAAATGAAGTTTAAAGGTACGATAATGAAATTTATAAGAATTTAGATTAGACCGGTACTTGACTTGGAAGCTATGTTTATATTTTCATAGGTATGATAAGTAAGAAAGGGCCAGTCATGCAGTATTGGATATTGGGCTATTACTAAGCTAAGGAAAGTGGATCTAACCCATGCTTGGAGTAAATATATTGCTACTCATAACATTGTATATTGTTTGATGCCGTATTGATTAGATATGGCTATATCTTAAGTGAACTGATATGCTACTATAGTGAATGCCGATATGGTGAATTTGAATGACAATAACTATATCTTGGTTAAACTATTAAACTGCTATGTTAGGTGATGATTTGTGCTTACGATTGATTGTGCTAACTAAGGAAATTGAGTAGTAGCTAACTCAATTTTCTAGGTGTTTACCTAAGTGAATCCTAAGTGAGATACTAGAATTCCACTAAGGAGAGTTTGAAAACTAGAATCAAATCACTTAGTTGAGTAAAACTAAAAGACTGGTTATGTTAAGTGATATAGTTGAGTTGTTATTGTATATCATGGCATTACATGACACTAAAAGGGACTTACGGATCAGAATTTTCAAAATGAGGCCTCTAAGTGATCTTAGAAAAAGTATGACTTGATGAACATAGTTTTTGGAAGCATATAGATTGCATTACCCAAGCATTATGACTATTTTGATAGTCAGATTTAGTAGACTACAGTATGTGGTCTAATTTGGCAGTACTGTTACTTTGATTTCGTGAATTGCAGTATGTAGTATAATTTTATAAAGCAAAGTTGGGGGTCTTACTATTAAGTAACTCTTTGTTGCCCTTTGTGATAATAGTAAACTATAGTGTATAGTCCAATTTAGTAGGGGTCTTACTCCTAAGCGGTTCCTTATTGCCCATAGGTTCCTAGACATTGTGTCCAAATGCCCGACTATATCGACCAATCAGATGAAGATTGGAGGGCATAGGATATTGATACCAATGCATGCTACGTACATGAGCATAACATGCTACATTACTAGCAACAAATGCCTCATTAGGCGAATACATATGAGAAGTTGAATTTGTGGGTTATGGTTAGAATGTTTCAGTTGTGATATGCAATATTATCTATATTATGTTGTTTGTTTCCACTCTTACTCAGCTTTAGTAGTTGAAGGGATAAAATATTTTATCCTTATGTTAACTGAATTATGAAGGACCCAACACTAAGGGGGGATATATATACTGAAAGCGTAAGTTAGAGTCAATGAATTTTGTATGGAGCCTGTATTAAGTCAGGAATCTTATCATTGTGAAGATGACAAAGGAAAAGCTGGTTCATGTTTTGATATAAATATTATGTTGTATACATAAATTGTTGCAGAATATCCATCTAGACTCCGATATAGCAACCCTTTTATCATGTAATCAATGTTGTCTTTTGATAAATGAGCAAGTATAGTTAAGTTTTCAACAGATATTCTTATACAATAGTATATTCTATACTAAGCCAGGATATGACATCCTTTATGTGGTATCAGAGCATTAATTAGGGACCATAACCTTTAGGCATATATGAGATGTGTGGGGTAGTTAGGTAATGAAGAGACATAGTTTAGCAAAACCACTATAGTAGTTATCCATAGATTTTTTGTGATGGTTATTTAAAAAGATGATTTTGTAGGGAATGTTGAATGTCACCAATGAGCTGTGTATCTAAGGAGCAAAGAGAGGATCTATCTCAATAGCCTCAACCTAACCTCGAGCAACCTCAACATATGAAGGAATTAGCATAACAATTTACAGTTGCATTGGTAGGAGTTGGTGGAGATGGGGATAAGTTAGCTCATGTACAGTGATTAGTGAAACCATGCAATGGAAAGAACATTAATCCTTTGATGGCAGAAGAATGGACTGACTCATTGGAGAAAGCCTTTGAAGTTCATGAAATTGAGGAAACTAAGAAAGTTGAGGTAGCTGCTACTTTGTTAGACAGAGGTGCAAGTAAATGGTGAGAGGTAAAGAGATAGAATTCACCAAAACCAATTGGCTAGTCTATATTTAGAGATACATTTCTGGGATGATATTTTCCTAAGTGTATAAGCAAACAAATGTATGAAGAATACTATAGGCTAAGATAGTAAGGTAGGATAATAGAAGAATATGAGAAGGATTTCAATAAATTATTAAAGTTTGCTCTTGAAGCTGTATGGAATAATGAGATTTCTAAAGTTGAGCAGTTTAAGGCAGGGCTTGATCTTTATTACTAGATAGAGTTGAAGAGGAGTAGGGTGAAAAGATATCTTAATGTTGTTAATGAAACTCATCTAATCAAGTAAGTTTATAATCTTTGACAGATTGTAGATGAGATTGAGAAGGAAGTTAGATGTTGGCTCTAGTAGTAAAAGTAATATAGCTAAAGGAAAGAAGTTCATTCAATCTGTAAATGGAAACATAAGGCCTTAATAAAAAATATAACCTTATTGGATGTGCAACGGTAAGCATCGAGCTTGAGAATGCTCAGAATTGAGATGAAAGTGTTATAGGTGTAGTGAAACTGGACATTTAGCCAAGCAACATTGTAACCCTGATCCAAGAGGTATATATTGTTACCAATGCCAATAATGAGGGCATACTATTCAACATTATGTAAGACAGTAACAAAAGAGACCAAGTTAGTAGCAAAACCAAACTAATGAATCAAGACTGGGTAATAAGAATAAACGACCTAAAAGGGAAGAACCTAAGCCTAGGGAGTAAGATAGAATGTACACTTACGCTATTTAATGAGACAAAGCTAGAGATCACCAGATGGTGATAGGTATGACCTCTAAACTTGATAATTTAGATTATTTGAGTACTTAGTAGCTAATAGTTGATAAATAAGAAATGCTGGAAAGTAGTAATATAGTTATCATAAGAATGTTTTAAGATTACTATGTATAGGAGATAGTTGTGCCTATACATATACTCTGTTTAATATAAGGGCAATTCACTTGTATATATCAAAAGAATACATTGATAGAAATAAACTATTTGTAAAAACTTTAGAGTTAATAGTTATAACCCCTACTGAAGGAAAACAAGCAGTGTAGCATAAAGTTAAGGAAGGGGAAAGTGAATTTAAATACCTGTAAGATGATTTTAGAGTTAGTTGTCTTAGATATAAAAGGATTGAGTGTAATATTAGAGTTAAGCATGGAGCAAATGTTGATTGTGAGGAAAATATAATAGCATTTGAGTGGCCTCATGAGGAGGGAATCGCAAAAGATTTATAGAAACTTAAATCTTAACAGATGTTATGGAAAGAAAAAGAACTTATGAGGACTAATGCAGATTCTGAAGATGATATGTATATTGTAGTGAAGTAAGCAAAAATTGTTATTAGAATGAAGGGAATAGTAAGAAATATTGAAGGTAGATGATCATGAGTGAGCTTTGAAAATAAATCCGACTCTTCTTTAAAGTATAATTGGAGACTAATTCAGTGATTGATCTTATATTGAATGAAATTGTAACCCATAAGGTAATAGCTAATGATGAGATTGAGCCATTAGAAAGGTGATAAAATATGTGAAGTTAATAAGATATATGGCTACAAAACTATGAGATGTACACCTTTTGTATACCCTTGACACATGTGATAAGCAAGAATAATATGGCAAATCTATGACTTTCATGACTCATTTGTCTAGTCTCATGTCTATTATGACTCTCGTGTCTTTCATGACAAAATTTCCTATTCTTGTGAATCTTATCGTATCCATTGTTAGCCAGAAAAGTGTCCAAGGTCTTTGTGAGTCTTCCTCATCAAAAGTTGTGTTAACTTATGTCAAGTATAGTTAAGTCTACTTAGTCTAAGTCATTCTTTATCTCCTTAATATGCAAGTTGGTGGAAAGTTCAGATTTGCCAAACTCATTATTGTTGATATATGTGTTAGCTATGGAAGTGCTCATGATCTTAATTATGACCATTAAATGACGACTGCAATGTAAGACCTATGGACATAAAGAAATTGAATTTGTTATGTTCATCCTAAGTGGAAATTAGGACTTGGACAATGTAGAATGATAAGGATGAGGTGAAAAGATATAATGGCTAGCTATGGGACAAATAAGGAAATAATGGAAGAAATGACTTTGAGTTCTATAGGATTAACTAATACAAGAGTTTGAACTAACTGAAGAGATGGAATGAGGATTATGTGGTGGTACTAGTTTAGATGGTGATAAAGGAATGGTATAGGAACATGCTGGTTTGAAATGAATAGTTGTGAAGGGTAAAATCATAGATAATAATATGATGATTGTGGTACCTAAAATAAGAACCTAACAAAATAATAGTAATAGACTAGTACTATTGGAAAGATGACTTAAATGAAAAGGAAGAGTAGACTAGGACTAGCTATATTAAGCTTACATAGAAAAAGTTAAAAACACAAGATGAAGGAAGTAATGAGATGAGTAAGTAAAATAAAAAGTTCATGAGTTGATAAACTTGAGGTTAAGATATAAGAGTCAGTATTGAAAGTTTCATGTTTAACAATAGTTGATGATTGTGATGTGATGTAAAAATCAGAGTTGCGCAATGGTAACATGGTATTGGTTCATGAGCATGAATGTCTTTGATTGTGGAAGTTTCGAGAATGAAACTTTTTATTAAGAGGGTAAGATGTAATACCTTAGGATTTTAAGCTAATTCAATAACCCTAAGATTTAAGCCCTTAAATTTAGGGTGCCAAATTAAGTTATTTGTTTTGTTTCAAACTTCATAGTAAAATTAGAAAAGTTAAACAAAGTAATTTAAGTATAGCTAATTTCTCATAATAAGCTATACAAAAATATTAATTTGAGAAAAACATTAATTTATCGGTAAAGTCGATAATCATAACATTTGAGCTTTTAGATATAGTGAGATATTATAAATAAGTTATTTAACTCTCAAAAACAAAAAATGAAGTCAAATTATACATAATATACATATATTTACATGTGATATACATTATATGTATTAAATATGTACATATAATATTAATAAATTATCAAAATTAGGCAAGATAATGTAAAATAATAGAAAATTAATAAAAAAAAATTGAATGGATGAGTCACCAAATGATGTGTCAACCAAAGATTAATTAGAAATAATGAGTCAACACTTGATTAATGAGAGGATAATACATGTCACTAGGGAAAATGGAAAATTAGCATGTATCATAGACATGTCCAAATTCTATTTAATTAAGCAAACTTCAAAAACTATAAATAGTACCCAACCACTCAATTTCAATATTTTGAAACTCTAAAAATAAAAGAAAACAATTCAAAAAAATTAGGAAAAATTAAAACAAAAATAGAACAAGAAATAGGGCCAGAATGGGTCTAGAACGATTCGTGTACCAAATCGTAACCTGACTTGGGGTGGCTTGGAGGTCCAACAGAGGGCGACCAGAGGAGGTATTCCAACAAGGTGTAGTGGCTAGATGGTGGTCGGAGACAGCCGGTTCAAGTGAACCAATTTTCCACTTGTAAATTATTTAATTTGCTAAAAATATCTAAAGTTATCAATTAATTATTAAATTTAGTTTTCTAGGATTATTTAAAGTTTAAAATAATGTAATAATTTTATTTTAATTGAATAATTAGTGAAAATATGGGTTCCTTAAGAAAATGCCTTGCTTGGGCAAAAATTAAATCAATTTTTATAAATATTAAATGGTGTTGTTTCAAGCTCAATTTTTGTATATAATACATCTAATATATTTATTTAATTTTGGTAACAAGAATTTTTTAAATTAAGCTTGTTAACTGTTTTTTATAATTATTTTGAATAAAATTGCCAATTTTATCGAATTTTTGAAATAATTGGTTTTTTATGAAATTACTGAATGAGCCCTACATGTTTAGACTTTTAGATGTTTATAATGATATTTAGAATATTTAATTTTTATATCACATATAAATTTTTTATTTTTCATAATTCTAAGATAAAACCGCTATCTTTGTAGAAATTGATAATAGCTAGTTAAGTATAATTGCTAATCGATAATTAAACTACATATTTTTGTAAGTCTATAGGATTTTTCATGAGATTAATCAGGCTTATATACTATTTATTACATATTTTCCTAATATATGCTTATATATTGGCTTAATATGTAATATAGTAATTAGTACTAGTAACATACTTGTCAAATTTACATAAAATGATCACCTTAGGGTATATTAAGGATCATTAGACAAGTTTGGAAAGTATAATTATTAGGGTTTTAGTTCAGTACTAAAGCTTATTCGAGTCAATTACGGAGTTAAGATAACGTACGGTTCTAGAGTCGTAATGAGAAAAAAGTATTTTTAAACTTTTGAAAATATTGATTGACTTGATTCTTAAGATATCTTAATAGTACTTAAAATAACAATCATGATGACATAAAGTTTACTGAAATCAAATTTGAAATAAGTAAGATATGATCAAATGAAGTTTAAAGGCACGGTAGGGAAATTTATGAGAATTTAGATTCGAGCAATACTTGACTTAGAAGTAATGTTTTTATTTCCATTAATGCGGTAAATAAGAAAGGACCATGTCATGAAGTATAAGATATTATGCTATTACTAAGCTTAGGTAAGTGGCTCTAACCTATGCTTGGAGTAGATATATTACTACTCATAATATTGTGTGCTGTTTGATGCCATGTTGATTAGATATGCCTCTATCTTAGTGAATTATTATGCTACTATAGTGGATGCTGATGTGGTGAATTTGAATGACAATAACTATATCTTGGTTAAACTGTTATGCTGTTATGTTGGGTGATGATTTGTGTTTACGATCGATTGTGATAACTAAGGAAATTAAGTGATTGCTATCTTAATCTTCTAGGTGTTCACCTAACTGAACTCTAAGTAAGATACTAGAATTCCACTAAGTAGAGTTTGAAAACTAGAATCATATCACATGGTTGAATAAAACTAAAAGACTGGTTACATTGAGTGATATAGTTGAGTTGTTATTGCATATCATGATACGGTATGAAAAGAGACCTATAGGTTAAAATTTTTAGAATGAGACTTTTAAGTGATCATGGAAAAAGTGTAGCTTTATGAACTCAATTTTTGGAAGCATATAAATTGCAATACTTGAATATTATGACTATTTTGATAATCAAATTTAGTAGACTATGGTATGTAGTCTAATTTCGTAGTGTTGCTACTTTGATTTAGTGAACTACAATCTGTAGTATAATTTTGTAAAGCAAAGTTAGGGGTTCTAATTCCAAGCAACTCCTTATTACTCTTTTTGATAATGGTAAGCTATAGTGTATAGTCTAATTTGGTGAGAGTCTTACTCCTAAGTAGCTCTTTGTTACCTATAGGTTCCTAGATGTTGTATCTAGATGCTCGACTATGTCAACTAACTAGATAGAGATTAGATAACATAAGATATAAGTACTGATGCATACTACGTGCATGAGCATAGCATGCTACATTGCTAGCAATAAATGCCTCGTTATGCAAATACATATGAGAAGTTGAACCTATGGGTTATGGTTGGAATGTTTTGGTTGTGATAGGCAATATTGTCTCTATTATGTTGTTTATTATCTACCCTCACTTAGCTTTAGTAGCTAAGAGAATAAAATGTTTTATCATTAAGTTAACTACATTGTAAAGGGCCCAACACTAATGGGAAACATATATATTGAGAGTATGAGTAAAAGTCAACGACTTTTATATGGAACTTATACTATGTCAAGAATCTTGTTATTGGAAAGATGACAAAGGAAAAAGAAAGTTCGTGTTTTGATGCAAATATTATGTTGTACATATAAGTTGTAGCAAAATGTCCATCTAGACTCTGATATAGCAACCCCTTTATCATGTAAACAATGTTGTCTTTTGATAAAAGAGCAAGTTGAGTTAGGTTTTCAATAGGTATTCCTATATGATGGTGCATTCCGTGTTAAGTCGGGATGTAATACCTTGTTAGGCTATTCTTTTAAATTGCCACTTTGTTCACCTATGATCTTAAACTCTAGAAGATAATAAAGTGAGGCTTTGATACTAGTTATTGGTCCTGTATAAGATATCAAGAGGAGGCCGAATTAATATCTTTAAGCTTTATGAAAACTTTTTCGATGTAAAAAAATACCCTCTTAACAACTTATATTGGTGAACAATAGTATTTTAATAATTCAACACACAACAATTAATAATGCGAATTGAAAGAATGAGGAAGGAGAATATCAGGCTGATGATTTATAGAGCTTTGGTCTTTTACCTACTACTCTCTTCTTGCTTCATTGTTGGGGACCTAGTTTACTTCATCAATACCATTCCACTTGATCCACTATATCAAAATTACGAGAAGATTACAAGTATTTGCCACACATAGGCTTATACAATACTTCACTTTACTTATCTAGCCTTTCCACAATCTAGACTAATACAGATCTATAGAATATGATCTAATAATACTCAAACAACAAACAAAGTTTACAAATTACAAGTGAGAACAAAAATACAAGTCTCAAATAATTTTGCACTAAACAAAAATAATAATTGATGGATAATTTGCTTCGATGCAACTTTTTGAAGAAGTATCTAAGAAACTTTCTATACTTGTTCAGAAAGTAGAATTTGATCACGATTTTTATATAATGAAAATTTTCTTAGAGATGTGCCTAACATTTTAAATCCTTTCTCCATTTATATTGAAATCTTCTAACGGCTAATTTGTTGAATATTATCTTCACTTTTATGTTTATCCAAAAATTTGATAGATAGAGATAATCCTTAGATATTTTTAAGAGGATCTTTAAATTTTAAATTTGAAAATCAGCTCTGCCAATCTTGATTCAATTAGTTATTCTTTGATCTACATCCTCCAGATAAGCTTCATATTTGAATTTGATAAACAAATAGGCTTTATAAGTAATTTCCAAATAAACCTCATATTTAAAATTGAAATTCAACAAAATCCGAAATCAACTATATCTTTATCCAATGCTAAATATTTTCCTATAATTTATCCAATTATCTCTTCGCTCAAAATAATCCCCATGGATTTTATTTCAAACTTTAGTGAAACGGGATTAAGTGTATTTCCCTCTTACACCTAATCTAATGGAGGTAGGCCTTGTTTAATTCGAATATGATATTTCTTTAATTTTCAACATTACATTTCCATATCAACTTCCTTAATATCCTTTTAAAGAGTCAAAGAGTAACAGTTTTCTTTTTTCTAAAGTCTTTGAACAAGTTTTTAAAGTGTTGTACTAATTCTTCTTATAAAATCTTCTGAAACACTGTCTAAAGATTTTTAGACTAGACTCTTTGTCAAATGATTTAGACTTTCTGAATAAGTTTTTAAAAACAACTCAATTTGCAATTTTTAACTTTCTAAGAACCCTTCTAAATGCCTGCATTCTTGATGATTCATTAACATTCATGTGTTTTTGTTATCATCAAAATATATGAAATATATCTAACAAAAATAATGTTAAGTTTTCATTGGAACCTAAACAAGCATGGATTTACCAAAATTCAAGCTTGTATTATTCAATATCTTAGCTTATTGATTACTAAGCTTGTTATTTTTATAAAAACAATAATTCTCAATATCACCAAGCATGTTATAGAAAAAGTATGCATAAGAATTAGATATATGATACCTATCGGTTACTTGATTCTTCAAATTTTAGCTTAGGTATCCTCTATTATACCCCATGAATTTGCCTTTGATGTATCCTTTAATCAAATACTCCTTATTTTAACCAAGGTATCTTGGTCATACCCACTACCTTGCATAATAGACTTAATTTTCTCATGCAAATTACTATTCTTAGCAATCTCATTACCAATTATTTGATTTCCTTTAACAAACATGGTTTTATTAATCGAATTAGAGGATTCTCTATGTTCATAACTAATTCTACTTTTCAAATTATTCATCTAATAGCGGGTACAACTTTTTGCTACTTTCATTGAATTTGTTAAATGTTCGAGTCAATCATATTAAATAAACCATCTATTCTAGCTTTTAGTTCCTCTATTTCCTCCTTTAAAATTAGATTCACTTTTTATAAGCTCTCTTAACTTGTTCTAAGATTTTCATTATCCATTCGCAGAACTTCATTATCATTTTTCAGTATATCATTCTCATCAACTAGTAAAGAATTCATTTGAAACAAAGCATCGTTCTCATTTTTTAGCGCCTTCACTTCATCAGCAAGTTTAGTCAACTTTACTAGTCATCTTAAGTGCTTTTAACAAACTTTTAATTTATTTATGCACACTTTCAAGCATTTCATCTTTAAAGTTAGAAATTACCTCAAAGATACCAATGAAACACAACTAGGCTCAAAAAGAATATAGAATAAGAAAGTCGAATGAGCAACAATGTGTTTAATTTAGCTTCTAATTTTTCTTGAGAGTATAAGTTTGTAGATGAAAGTTGTAGATCAATGTCTCTTGAAAATTTGAATTGCATTGTTTATATTCTCTTAGGATAACGTCTCTTTGTCAAATTCTTGGAGAAATCATTGACAAATCCTGAAATATCTTAAAATAACCATTGGTAGTTGTGTTCCTTAATTTAAGGAAGTTAAATCCCCCTTTTTGTTTAAATTTGATTTGAACCTTAAACAACAAATTAATAAATAACAAAGTACTCCTTGTGTTGTTATGTATGATCTCTACTATAACTTTTTGAACAATAATATATTTTGAAAATTTGACTCCTTTAGCTGATATATTTCCTAAAAATCAGGAACTTACCTTCAACTTGTTATTTTGGAATATGAAATTCAATATGTTGATATTTTCTTGCTAATACTTTGAACGTGTAACTTATCACAAATTTGATCACTTTTGAATTTGTTATTTGCATAAACTCTTTTTTATTTGGCAGGTTCAAGTTTGATTAAAAAATTTCCAACAGTAAAAAAGATTCATCCTTATCTTATATTTGTTTTATGCATCCATCTTGATTTAAGCTTCAAATAAAATTTGAATTTCTATGAAATCCTCCATTTATCTACATAAATATGCATCAAATATCTTTGAAAAAATCTATTAGTTATCTCACAAAACATTTCCAACAAATCTATTACGAGTTCCTTGTTAAAGTAAGCTTGTATTAAAAATAATTTAATTTAACCTTCTTAATCCTCATGGATGTATGTCCAACTTAGTGGAATGCATTGGATAGTTATCCAAATATATCTAACAAGTAGAGATAGGTCTTTAATCCATTAGAAATCTAAAATGACACTTAAACAAAAGTTTAACTTTACTTAGTATCTTGCACACTTAACATAGTTGTTAAACATCTTAAACTTCTTTTTGTTATTACCAAAATAATGATGATAGAACTTAACAAAACTTTTCTTTGATTTTCAATCACCATTTTAATCCTCTAAAGACTGAATCTAGACGTGTTTCTTTGTACCAATTCATAGTATCATGTGTTTACTTTGTGATTTCGCCATTACTTTTGTGAAATTCTAAAGAAAATGAGATAAAAATGGATTCAAAGTGAGTTGACCAAGCTGTTCTTACACAAGAAAGGAAGCGAAAAAGAAGGAAAGGGAAGGATAGAGAAAGAAAAGATGTTGATGTAGTACTACGTAGGTGCCACGTCAACTGTATAGTCCAATTGAGATCTACAATGTGTCAAGGCTAACATATGGCCCATTTAACTCTCAACACATAGATAAGGGGTGGAGTAGAAAAGAAAATGCACTTACAAGCATGTTGCTAGAATCAAACCCACAATCTCTTTCTAAGGTATAATGTTAAGACCAAGTGTTGTACCAATTGGGCTATTAGCCCATACCTTGTTACTTATTGCTAGCAAAATTTACTTAAACTTTTCTACCTTAGCCTAATTAAAAGAAAACAACCTTATTAACTCAAATAAACTCCTAAAAAATTACTAAAATATTAGGGGAAAATAAAAATAACTCCTCTAAACTTTGACTTAGATGAAAAATTGACCCCCTTAGGCTTTTAAAGTGTGGTTTTTGACCCTTTAAACTTTAATGAATTGACAATTAACCCCCATAAGTTGAAAACAACTCCCTTAAACTTTGATTTTCATATGCAAACACCCCTTAAACTTAGCAAAAATGTGCTTTAAAACCCCTTAAACTATAACTATAGTGTGACTTTATTTAACTAAAAAAGGAAGTGCTTTTTATATTACCAATTTAGCAAAGTTTAGAGGGTAAAAAACCACACTTTGAAAGTTAAAGGGGTCAATATGCACCTATAGGAGAGTAGATACGAGTTCAATGGTCACATGTGTGCTGCATGTTAAGTTACATTACATGTGATTAGGGAAATGACTTGTATGGAATGATTAGGAAAGAAGTGTAAGGAGGAGGAGTAATAGGAAATCTCAATAAGAGGCATCAAACTTCATAGCTAATGAAGAATGAGGTAATGTTCTTTAAATGATTAAATGTTTGATCTTTTACAGTAAGAACCTGGCAGAGTAATGACACTTGTGATAAGATTTATCTTGTCTAAATGAGAGAGGAAAATGGGTATTTATAAGAGTTGGCCATTAATTTGATCCATAGGATAATGATGTTAATCAATGTCCAAGATCAATTCCTTCCCTTAATAGATCCCCTATAGGCTCCTTTAGATCCAAGCCTGGTAGGAAGCCTTATACTTATCATGAGCCAAGTTAAGAAAGGTTCGATCGAACAGACTGATCCAACGACCCTTACTTCAAGCCTACCATGACAAAACTCATTTGATCATCCTGAATATTTGGACTTAACTCTTTGAGCCTTATTATCATAGTCCAAAGTGTTAAACCTAATTAATTAATGGGTTTAAAGCCTAAACTTAGATTTAGCTATCTATAGCACCTAAGTCAAAATTTAGAGCGGTTATTTGCAATTTACCTAAAATATTACTCTTTTCTTATTTATATATTTTGGTATTTTTCTCTAATTTCCCCCTTTTTGGTGCTTAAAATTTTCCATATTTCTATTTTTCCAATTTTTTCAATTTATTTTTTTATTTTTCTAAATTTTCTAATTTTTCTTTTATTTTTGAATTAGGATCTTTATTCTTGAAAAACGATAAAGCTACAAGAGAGCAAAAATGGGATGACTACAATTTTGCTACAGGAATATTAACCTCGAGCTTCTCAAACATCTATAGAAATGACTCGTAATCTTCATCAATTTTTCATTTAATTAGATGTTCTTGAAAGGGTTTAGGGTGCATACCTAGTTTGGCAGTGGCTTCACATACTTTAAAACACACCTTTGTTATACCATTTCTTATTTTAATTTTGATGTAGAAGTTGGTGATTTTTGAGATTCAACTTTCTTACCCATCCTTAGTTATACTATAATGACATGCTCAGCTAGGAAGAAAGCCTTCACAACGTTTTCAAATTGTCCCTCTAAACTTTCAAACTCCTTTATAGTCACAATGGCAAGCTTCACAATTGCTACATCTAAGGTTGGCCTCTCTCCTATTTCCACCTCTCTTACTAATTGAGTGTTGCAATAAATATGTGATTCACTGGACATAGTCACTAGCAATTCTAGTTTTTCATCACCCTTAATAGACTCAAAAGAATTTGCCTTTACATCTACTAATTTGGTAGTTAAAAACTTTACCATCTATGCTATTTGAGTCTCTAACCTTTGGATAATTAAACTCTATCTTTCAAATTTTTCTTCTCATTTTTACTCTAAATACCTCTAAAGTTTCTCAGTACCCTTTTCTTTTTTCTAGACTTAAAACAATAAACACAATTCATTAACTAATAATCCTAATTAATCAATAAACAATATTAAATTAAGTACACACAAGAAATAATAGAGGACAATATCTAAATCAAGAATTCATTAAACAGAATGAAATAACTTGTTTAGGAGCTCCAATCTCCGAGTCGAGATCAAATATCACTCCTATGTGAATTTTGAAAAGAAAATAAATACACTCTTCTAAAACTCCAATTGGATGGTTCTATTCTATTTCATAAGTTTTGATATACCCTACCATTGTTCACATGGCCTTATATATATATATATATATATATATATATATGTATATGAATTTGATATTGATAAATTGTAGAAAAGGGGAAGATGTTGTTTTATAATTTTAAAATTGATATTAATGATCTAGAATTAGATCAACATTTCCTATTAACCATATAAATAATAAATGAAAATGTTCTAAAAATTATATAGCATTATCTAATTATTCTAAAAAATTTATTAAATCATCACCATCATTATCATGAACTATTTGAGACATATCAAAATATTGAAACATTAACGAGCATTAAAAATAAAACCACCATAGCATGATATTCTATCAACACCTAATGGGTCTTTATAACATTAAACAAGGAAATATTAACAAGAAACCAGCATTAAAAATGGAACCACCACAGTATGATATTCTATCAACGCCTAGTGGGGTCTTTATAACATTAAATAGAGAAATATTAACAAGAAACCATCATAGGCAGTAGTACTAAGACTAATGAGGCTTATGTATGAGTATTAAAGAACATTAACATAAAGAACATTAATGAAAACCTCTAGAGGTGATATTACTAGCCAATTATGGGGTTTTGTACATTAAACATAAATTAAAAAGGAAGAAGAGTAATAAAACAAAAAGTTGTTTTATTAATATTAAAAAAACATTACAAACATTTGAGCATTACATATAGATCATATGCTCAAAACTAGAACACATAAGGAAACATTGAACATTAAACATTAAAGGTATATATTATACCTTAGAATAGAAGCAGAAGTATGCTTCTTGATATTGAAAGAAAGGAAAAGAAGAAGAGGGAGTGTAAGAATGTACGAGAGAAGATGGGAGATGAAGATCAAAAGAGAAATGGAACTGAGAGAAGAGAGGAAGAGAGGAATTTTCTCCAATAAAAAACTGAATGGTTTGAATGAAGGAAGTGGCTTCCTTTTATAGTGAAGGAAGCCGGCATTTCGTTATAGATGAGTAGTGAAAAGTAATCATTGTGGCAGATAATTCATTGTAGCAAACATGGAAAAGTCAAAAAGGATAATCATTATGTTAGAGAGTGGTTTCTAACATCATTGTTGACATAATCATGCACTATTGTACATGTGACATTTGTATTTCTACTAGTGTAATACAGTGCAAAAATACATTAAAAAATACATACATTAAGGATTACCTAAGTCTATCCTATAATAGTCGTCTTCACTAGTGTCACCGCTGTGATGGGAGATTGGTGTCGAATATGAAGTTGACCCTTTGATTGATTCATTAAGGTTTTGATGGGAATCAAGCTACAGAGCCCCTAACCCGTAGCTGAGCTCAAGGACTAGAGGGGCTGGTACAACAACTCCTTATGTTCTAACTAACCCTTGCCGAGATCGAGTACTTCCTTACTGAGTCATCTCTAATGCTGTACCATATAACCGCCTATTATTCTGTGGTATGCCAAGTTGACAATTACTCTCTAGTATCGAGTCGACTAATTACTCGACATCTTCCTTGCCAAGAAGCCAAGAGAGAGAGAGAGATCAGACTAACTAAGCCATCTTTGCTTGGATAAACCTATCTAGTCGTACTTTTTGTTCGCATCTCCTAACAACTTTGCTAATGTAGCATCACCACGTGTATAGTATCATGTATAGAATCTGTAGCGCCAATGATTGTTTTCCTTATATATTCATTTTTATCCTTTTGTATCATGTACATTGCTGCTTCTTTAGGAAACGTCTTTTTTACCTTTTACCTTTTGGGCAAGTTGCCTTAACTTACAGGTATAAATACCCTTACTCTTATAGCTGTAAGAGATCAGATCACCTTTAATATAATTGAGTACTTTTCTTCCTTGCGTAAGCATTGCTTGTTTACTCTTGGCATCACTCTTATCCTTTCCCTTTATCAAGGTTAGGTGGTGAGTAACCTCATTGGAATAATTTGTACATCATATCAAATTGTACCGTTAGTCCTTGGAAGTTTTATTGGTATGTCATATCCTCTAGAGTTATTCATGGGTTTTACTTACTAGTTTCATTCATCATTTCTTTACCCTCTCGTACCTCTCTCCATTAACCCTTTTCGAACTTTCTTCAAACTTAGACCTATCTAGTAACCGGCCTTATCTATTATTGGTCATGATTCGCACCGGGTTTGCTAATGCCTTTTCCAAAAGTTCCTTCATTTGTTCTAGAGTATTAACACAAGCCATTGAAGACATTAAAAATGCTTTATCATGGAGAAAAGGTGTTGGATCATTGGTTAGAACAATTGAGGAATGGGTTTTGATCTAACTTAGGATCGATTCTTCTTCAATTTTGTTCCACATTTTGAAACTATCCCACCACTTAATTTTGTACTTACTGATTAAGATAGTGGTATTTGTTTCATTGTCAGTTTTATAATAATAAAAAAAACCATGTCATTACCCATGAAACAATGATATGCATAAAATATAACATATCCTTTTTAAAACATTTTTCATGGATAGATGGAACATAGTTTTGTACGCAAACATTAAAACCATTACAAACCTTTTCAAGAACAATTTCATTTATGTCTCTAAACTCATCCCACCACTGGGTAAACCAGTAGGGTAAGGTTTTGAAAGAACATTTATCAAAAAAGATCAACTAAGTGTGTGATTTTTTTGGATTCATTTGATAGAAATCATTCCACTAGGCCTATTTATAATCGTAATAATTATTAAGGGCTCAATAGCCTAGTTAGGCTTCCATTGGATTCATTTGAAATTTTCTAGGTATTGTTAGATGACTAGTCCATTCATTAAGGTTGATGACCTTATGAATCCTGGTAATTGAATAACTAATCATCCCATTGTTCTAAAAATATTTGAAAGAAACTAATTTGGTTTTGCTCAAGATTCTTTCATAAAATTGGATAGGTTTATAGCAATCACAAGGAACATAAGAAAAACCTTTTCTAAAATTTTTCCTTGCACATTCATAAGGGTCCTTTTCAAACATATTCTTTTCAATATAAAAGATACATTTGAAAATTCCTTTAACAAAAAATTTAGATTTCTGAGGGACTATTGACTTCTCAAAAGAAGATGCCACCTCAGTGATTTGTATATTCTAATTTTTCTTTGCTATTTCATTTTTCATTTCTTTTGGCATGAATTGATTGAATACAGCCATGTTCAAAGTATAGTTTGAAGGTGTTATACCTAACTTAGGTATAGTTTCTTCATTCTGAGGTTGTTGGATGGACATTTTTAGAGCAGTTACAAGTGCTCCTAGGAACTTTAGGGTTATTTGGACATTTGGTTCCTCTTTGGACGATTTTGGTTTGGATTAAATAGGCATTGGTACAATTTTGGTTATTGCAGAGGATGAGTCCTCTTCATTTTTTATTGTCAATGGGGCATTGGAAGATTTGCAGGCTTCAAGCCATGTTTGAGCCTTGGTGAGTCCCTTTTTTAAGGGCTCCTTTCCTTTCCTTTACTTTTCTCTTTCTTAGGAGGCATCTCCTTACAGAAATTTACGAGTAAGGAAATCAGGAAGAGAATTTGATGTTCCATTAATATGTTCAATTTCAAAATTGAAAACAAATAGAATTGATTACCATCTAGCAAAAATCTATTTCGAAGCAATGTTTTGAACATCTTTTAATAAAACATTTTTAGTAGTTTTACAATGAATAAGTAAAAGAAATTTTTTATTTAACAAATCTCCTTGAAATTTGGAAATCGTTAAAATAATAGCCAAAATTTCTTTCTTGATTGTAGAGTAATTACTTTGACATTCATTCTAATAATTAGATAAAAATTGAAGAACACATTCTTTTCCATTTTGACAATGTTTTGGAATTTCCCCAAATCCTATATCAGAAGCATCTATTTCTACAATTTTATATAGAGATGGATCGACCATATGAAGATAGGGGATTTCTTTTATCTTTTCTTTAATTAGTATTACAACATTGGTGTGTTCATTCGACCATTGTAAAGGATTCTTTTTAAGTCTTTAATATAAAGGCTTCTAAAGAATATCAAGATTAGGAAAGAAATCAGCTTTGTAATTTAAACTATCTATGAATCTTTGGGGCTAATTCTTATCTTTAATTTCATCAGGAAATTTGGACGCAAACTCAATTGATCTTTGGATCAGAATTATTGTCCCATTGTGGATATGAAACCTTAAGAATCTAATCCTAGTTTGGAAAAGGCTAATCTTAAAGGATAAAACAACTAAGCCATTTTTTCTAGCGACATTCATGAATGTTTTAATGTGCTTGAAGTGTTGATCTATATTAGATGAAAATATTAAAATATCATTTATATAGATAATAATAAAATTTGAAAAGTTATTAAAAATTTCATTCATTATTATCTGGATTCAAAGGGAGTATTTCTTAATCCAACAGGCGTAACATTCCATTCGAATTGACGAAAAGGGATAGTGAATGCAGTTTTATACCTATCAGACTCTTTAATCAGTATTTGCCAAAATCCAAATTTCATGTCAAATTTTGAAAATAATTTTGAATTAATTGACCTATTAACTAAATCTCTTTTATTAGGTATAGGATACCTAATCCATTTTAAAGCATTATTAAGAGGGTTATAGTTAATTACTAACTTTGGTACCCCTGCTTCAATTTCAGTATTTTTATTGACATAAAAAGCTAAACAGCTCCATGGAGACTTACTTTTACAGATGAAGTTTATATTAAGCAAATCATTCATTTCATTCTAGCAATGTTTTAAGGCATCATTATTCATTTGTAAAGGTCTAACCTTCATAGGAATGTTTTTCTCATTAAAATTATTTTTGTAAGGTAAGTCAACAATGTGTGACTTACGATCCCAAAAAGCATTTAGAAGAGTTGAATATATTGAATTTTTAATTTCTAATTCTAGATTAGAAATTCTTTTCTTCAAGTTTCCATTAAAGAGTTGAGTTTCGAGTTTTTTGAACTCAAGATCATTTTTTAGAAACATTAGATATTTTTCCTTGCATTCAATTAGACAATTTAATTCAAAAATTGAATTTTATTTTAATTCATTTAACATTTTTGTTTAAGGTTTTGAAACAAAATTGAAAAAAATTTTGTTTTTCAAATACTTAGTTTCAATTCCTCAATTATTGACACAAAAAGGTTAAATTAAGTTAATAAAAGGAGTTCCTAAGATCACATTCTACTTTAAATTCTTAATAAGAATAAAAGTAGTTTATAAGAAACATTTCCTCTTATAACTTCAACATTGGGTAATTTAAAATTGATATATAATTTGTTACCAAATGTGGTACTTAGAGATTGAGTTGTTTTTTTGAAATATTTTGTTTGAATTAACCCTTTCCTAATACAATTTAAATTTGCACCAATATCAAATTATGCAGTTGTTTCTAAAACAAATTCATTATTGATTCTTATTATGGCATTTATTATCCATTTTATGGTGTTATCTTAACAAGTTCCATAAGATAATCAAAAATATTTTCAGAGAGTTTTTTTATCACTGTTTGAAGTTTTTGCTTCATTACCTAAACTACTAGTTGAGTCATTATTGGAATATTTTTGAATTACCATTTTTGGTTTAAATTCAATAAAATTCTTTTGAAGTTTTAATTGCATTAATTTTATCTCTTTTATTTCCTGTTTTTGAACATTAATTTCATTATGAAGATCATTAATAGAAATAGATTTTTTTTTTTTTTACCTCTTTCAAAAATTTCATTAAGGTTATATGACAAATTTGGTGTGAATGAAAGAATAGTTTTATTAACATTTTTTAAACATTGAAGTCTTTCATTATCATTAGAAATTTGATAAATCTTGCAAAGAATTCCTTTTTTTTCATTAGTTAAAACATTCAATTCATTATTATCTTCAGAAAATGATGAAGACAATGATTCAATGTCATTTACTTGAATTCCATCATCACATTCTTCTTCAGATGTTGGGGGATCATTTTTTACAAAGATTTGCATAATACTTTCCATTATGTGTTCATCAAGATTTAACTTATTAATTTTATTATTGATCTTATAGAAGTTTGTTGTATGACCAAGCTTTCAACATTTATAACATCTTAATTTTTTGTGAGATTTTTTCTTGTATTTTATATCTTTTTTTCTCATTTTCAATTTTTTCAAGTTTTTGGAAGACTTTTTCTTAAAATTTCTACGAGGTTTTTTATATGAACATTGTAGACATTTAGATGTGGATGTGGAAACATTAGCATTCTTTTTCTTCCTTTTATCAACAAAGGAAGGATTATATTGAGCACATTAATTACCAAGATTTTGGTGTTTCATGCAATGCTCATTCTTTAATTGTTTTTGAAGTTTTATTATGGTACATAGATGTGTTCTAATTTTATAGACATATGAGGTGAATTATTCATATGACAAATCATTATATGGAATTTTACCATTATTTTCTTCTTAGATTTTATTTCTAATTTGTTCTCCTATTAACTTAGGTAAACTAATTAAAAACTTTTCTTTCGGGAAAGGCTAATTGCAATCATTACAAAGTAAAACTCTTTAAAAGAAGATATTCTTATATTGTCTAAATTCTCCTAGAGATTTACATTTTATATTAGACAACAAATCTAAAGATTTATTCCTAATGTATGAAGGGTCACCTATGAAATGTTGGCTTATCGAGAATGTTAGAGTATTCACCATATCTCCAATTGGTTCATCATTTTCATTAAGTATTTTAATTCCATTTTCATCACATTTGTAGGAAGTTAAAATATTGGTGCATTGTTCTTCAGTGAGATAGTTATCCCACCAACCTTTTAATTATCTAGTAAAATCAGAAATTAAAAGTAATACTACTTGGTAATCAATAACATTTAGAATAGCTTTATTAATGTTTGAAAACATTATCATTTGGTTAAGAGAATTAAGTATTTTTTGTTTTGAGTATCCATCTATATTCCATTCATAAGTAGATCCTACAAAATACTTATTTTGATAATTATCATTTTTTTTTCTCTAGAAGTATATCAAGAGGTGTTCTTCTCTCATAATACAATTTTTGAGGTTATTTCCGAATAATTTTATTAATTTGTTCATTAAGTTCATTAAGTTTTAAATGTTTTAATGAAACATTAGAATTTGTATCATTTTTATTAGAACAAGGAACA
This sequence comes from Lumnitzera littorea, assembly GCA_024138015.1. Lineage (NCBI taxonomy): Eukaryota > Viridiplantae > Streptophyta > Magnoliopsida > Myrtales > Combretaceae > Lumnitzera > Lumnitzera littorea. The sequence continues at coordinate 55,396,743 of JAMXBB010000002.1, forward strand.
TTATCATTAACTGATTCGTTATAAATTTCATTAAGAACATTGATTTTTTCTGAAGGTGTATCATTGATGGCAATACCCCTTAATTTTGAGGAATTAATTGGAGTGTCTAATATTAAAATATCAATTGGTTTTTCATCCTTTACTATTTTATTTTTTAACATTATTTTCTCTTCATTCAAAGCTTTTAAAAATTCATTACTTGGATTTTTTTGGCATTTTAAAAGGTTTAATTAAAGTTAATTTTTTATTTATTGAAATTTTTTCATAGGTTTTATTTACCTCATTATTTATTACATTTTCTATCCAATCCAATTGTTTACCTATTGTACGTAAATATTGATTAGTATAATTGCTTTAATCAATTATTTTTTTAACTCCTCTACCTTCACTTTTTGTTGCATTTTTGAAAGCGCAAGTTTTATTTCAATATTCTTATGTATTGATTTTATATTACTATGTGGTGAATGATCTGATTCTATAATCTAGCCATCACTTAATTGCCATTTGAAATATTGATTAATTACATTGATTTGTTTAGGTTTCAAATAATATTTTTCAAACCATTCAAAAAAGTATATTTAAAAGCCATTTTGATACATAAAATTATACTATTCATCTTTTATTTTCATTTTAACATTATTAAAAGCATTAAAATACCGTTTTCTCTTTTTTTTTTAATTAAACTCTTTGTTTAGAAGAATCCTATTTGGTTCAAAGGGTTTCTATAAAACATTAAGTTCTAGATCACCTATCATTAAGGTTGAAGGTTCATCATAATCTAGTTCATTATCAAGTTGTAAACTAGTATAGTTATACCTGACTTATGCATTATTCCACTAAGAATGGGATTTGGAACATTAGTTTATATGTGTAATCTGGGAGGAGGTGGAGGTAAATCTACCAATCTCCTAGAGGATGAGGACATTAACCTTATTTCTAAGGTTCTTTTAGGTTGATCAAAAGACTTCCTAGCAAATTGGATGGTTACCTTACCTTTAGGGTGTTAAACAACATTGGAAGGTTTGATGTTGTAAACAGGTTATTTTGGAAGTAGGTTTTCTACTTCCCATTATTCAAGTAAGTTGACTTGAGACCATTGAATCATTGTGGGTATGGACATATTAGCTCTGGTTAGGTTTGTTTGAATAAGAAGAGTTTGACTTCTTTTATCGATTTTATACGCTTTAGATGCAAAAGCAGTTTTCATTAACTTAAAATATATTCTATAAATTACAGCTATTGGTAAAGCTCCTTCTATCATTCTATAATTATGAGTTTTAATTTAAAGGATTAAAGACCTAAAGTGACATTCAGATGACATTTAAATTGTATTGAACCAATACTGAGACTAGTCTCAATAGATGCGTGTATTGATCTTTTGTAATCAAGTTCCCTAGCATCTCTAAGGACCATGAAAATGGAAGCGTCTAGACTTAATCTAGTAAAAGGTTTAGCTCCTACTTAAACTAGGCTTATGTGCATATAATTCCATTCTTTGGAATATTTTTTAATTGATTCAGCATTTAAAAGTTTTATTGTGATTAAGTTATCAAAGATAAGGATATCTTTTTTCCTCTATGGCTATAACATAATTATTTTTGCCAAAAATTTTCTATTTAGCCATTTGATATATTTGATCATAAGATGTTTCAGGGATCTTCCAATCATATATTGCCTTATCAAAATCTTTCATATGAATTCTATCTCTGTTATTTAATATAGATTCTTTTGTTTGCTCAGAAGTAGCAAAAATAAAAGAAAATACAGTTCTTCTAAGTAAATTTATATTTTCAAAAGAAACTAATTTATCTAATCTTATAGATCCAATTCATAAGACTATTTTAAATCATATTTTGTGATTTTCAATTTACGACCTTTTTGATACCTTTAACAACTCAAGTGGGATTTATGCTAGGCCTTAGTAAGCTTATCACAACACAAGAGATTCCACATAAGAATCATCCCTAGTGACTGGTAAATATAAGATGTAGATTTTCATACAAAAAATCATCTCAAAAGAAAATAAAAATTAACTTATTAGATTATATACTCTCTTGTTAGCTTTGATACCATTAAGCAACCCAGGAGAAGCTATCTTAAAGGAAGGCTATGAGATGTATATGAATTTGATATTGATTATAAGGAATCCTATGTTGATGTAGGCTTGTAGGGTACAATTGTGTCTTTCTTAAATGGCTTCAATTCTTTCCAAAAATAATAAGATTCACACTTCCTAAAATGACCACACTTTAGGACCATGGCCATGGTCATTCTACGCTTCAATTCTCTATTGAATTTCTTCACTTCAAAAGCTTAGTCTATCAATAAGTGATATACGACATGGAAATTGAATACAGGGCTTAGATTCATAGAATGACTACAAGCTACATATGTTGGAACATGGCTATAGTGTTTTCCCAAGAAGATCTCAGCTTAATTTTCTCCTCTTTTCCTTAGAATTCTATGTACCTTTCATCAACTTATGTATATTTTCCAATTTCACTCATTCTTCCTACCGAAAAAACAACAATATACAAATTAATATAATAAAGTGTTGATATGAAGGTTAGGGTAGGCTATTCGATAATAGGTTGAACCTTCTCATCATCTACTCTAAGGCTTTTTCTACTCACCATGTACCAAAGGAACACAACGTCCTCTTGGCAAAAACAACACTTCTTTAGATTGCCAAACAGTTGTTCAACTCAGAGCACTTCGAAGATAGCTTAGAGATGACTTAGATGGCTAAGAGGGTTGGGACTATACATAAGAATGTCATTGAAATATACCACAACAAACTTCCATATTTGATCCTTCGATACATGGTCCATCAACCTCATAAACATGCTTAAGGTGTTAGATAGCCCAAATGGCATGACAAGCCATTCATATAATTTATATCTCATTTTGAAGGTAGTCTAATAGTCATCACCTTCTCACATCTGGGTTTAGTGGTATCTTGATTTTAGATAAACTTTGGAGAACATCCTTGCTCTGTGTAATTCATCTAACATGTCATCTAATCTAAGGATGGGATACCAATATTTGATGGTGATCTTGTTAATGGCTCAACTATCTATATACATTCTCCAACTCCTGTTCGTTTTGGGAATTAGTGGTGTTAGCATAGCACATAGGTTTACAGTCTCTTGAACATAACCCCTATAAATGAGTTCATTTACTTATCTTGTAGCTTGGCAGCTTACTTAGGATCTATGTGATAAGCTGGTTAGTCTGACAACGCAGCTTTAGGTAGGCCATGCTCTATTCTTCGCTTTAGGGGTAATCCTCTTAGATAAGTCAATACAAAATAATTCGATGAATTCTCTAAGCAAATTTTTTATTTCTTCAGGTAAGTCATTATGTTTCTGCATTTCCAACAATCTTCATGCTATCAAGAAGGTCAGTTCATGGCCTTTTATAATCCCTCTCAAGATTGACTCTTCACCAAGGCTTTCTTAGTTTTCTGGTTTAGTTTAAATGGTATGCTACTAACCTGACTTGGCATCATCAGAAAGAGTGTAGTAGGTTAGCCATCTTTCTCAAAACTATAGGTGCTCTTATAGCCATTGTGTACGACTGATAACTTTGATTTTAAATATATTTCATATGGTGATTTTATAGTATTTCCCTTACATTTTTGGTTTTCTTTAAAGAAATTGATACTTAATTGAGTAAAATTTTGATTTCAAGGTTTGAACACGTTCTTGGATCGAAAACAAAGAAAAGGAATCAAGTTTCACTCAATTCCGAGTTCAAACGAAGAAGTTATGAAGTTTTGAAGTTATGTAAAAAATTTTGCCTTAATGCAGAAAGTTACACGACCTGGGGACATGGCCATGTCCCAGGCCGTGTCTGGTGATGAAAATAGAATCCTTGTAATACATATATAAAAGGATATCTTAGGGTTTCAGAAGGAGACATTATAGAAACGGAGAGACACAAGAGATGAGAAGAGACTTGAGGAGAACATCAAGAAAGAGGCAAAAACAACATCAACTTCAGGATTAGAGAGATTATTCATCAATTAAAGGGGTTTTTCATGTTTTATTTTATGTTTTTGATGGAACTTGTTTTTAGATTTATTATGATAGCTTAGAATTCGAGTATTTAGGATTATGGAACCTAGGGTTTCATATGACCCTTGGGTTGAATTATAATTTCAATAAAGTTTCTATCTTTTCTTGATTCAATTATGTTGTTTAATTGTTGATTGATAATTCTAGAGTATCAATACATGATATTATGCATGATGATTGAGAAATTGCATGTGTAATTAGATCTTAGCATAATTGGAGAGAATTACATGTATACTTAGAGATAAGGTACATGTTTCTTTCGGAAAGTTGATTGTTTGTGTGGGAATTCATTATACATTAATGCAATTCTAAGTTATATTACTAAGTGAAGAGATTCCAGTAAATAATTTAGGATTAGGGTTAATATGCTTGAGAAAGGTATTAACTTTGATTGTGAATCCCTTCGGTCAAGAATAATAGAAACTGAATTGAATATATTTTAAGCGGTCACATATTAAACACTAGGGGAAATAATTCTAAATACGTTATTAATTTCTTAAAGTTGTTCGTAGTTTTATTGCTTTCTAATTTGCTTAATCAAGTTTCATAATTAGTTTAGTTTGTTAATTTCAATATTTTTAATTCATTCAACTCATCACAATTTTCCGATTAGATTATAAATCTAAAGTTAATATTACTACTCAAAATCTTTGAGGGATCGACTTGGACTCACATCCGCTATATTAAAATTAATAGGTGCACTTGCCTCATATCAAGTTTTTGGCGCCCTTGCCGGGGATTTTCGATATTAAGAACGCTAGTTGCTTTATTACTTTAACCATTTTTTTTTCTTTATTTTCTTTTGTTTTCATTATTTACTTTTATTACCTAGAGCTACAATTGATTTTATATTTCTTGCCCTTGTAGTGCATGACCCACAGCAATCCGGAAGATTTAGTAGAACTCGATCCTGAAATTGAGAGAATTGCCCTTCAAAATTTGAGATTGCGACCTAGACAAATTGTAGCGACCATAGATGACGAGTCAATCGTTGAAATCAAGGAAGAAGTTGAAGAGGCCAATACTCAATTCATTGAGCAAGAAGATCCACCACACATGGCTAATAACGGGAATGAAGCAAATCGGACCATGTCCGATTATTCAAGGCCTACCCTTATTGGAGTTGACTCTAGTATCGCAAGGTCAACCATCGCAGCTAATAACTTCCAAATTGCACCTAACATCATACAAATGGTGCAACAATATGTTCAGTTTGACGGTCTCCAAGATGAAGATCCTAATGCCCACATCTCTAGCTTTCTAGAGATTTGTGATACATTTAAAATCAACGGAGCCACGGATGATGCCATTCGACTGCGGCTATTTCCTTTCTCCTTAAGGGGTAGAGAAAAACAGTGGTTGAACTCCCTACCAAGAAATTCAATCACAACTTGGAATGAATTGGTAGAGAAATTTTTGGAGAAGTATTTCCCACCTGCAAAGACCGCTAAACTTCGGAATGATATTTCTTGTTTTGCTCAATTGGAAGCGGAGATGCTATATGACACTTGGGAGCGGTTTAAGGACTTGCTCAGGAGGTACCCATATCATAGCCTTCCATTATGGATGCAGATTCAGACCTTCTACAATGGTCTCAATTTATCTACTAGACAGATGATTGATGCATCCGTAGGAGGTACTTTGAACACAAAGACACCTAAGCAATCACAAAACCTGATTGAAGGAATAACGATGAATAATTATCAGTGGGAAACCACAAGACCCAAGCAAAAGGCCATGGGAATTTACGAGGTGGACTTAACCACTGCTTTGGTAGCCAAGGTAGACTTATTGAGTAAGAAGATTGATGCACTCTCAGTTGACCCTCAACAAGTGCAATCGGATGTAAGTGATTTTAGTATGCAGGGGTATGGAGCACAAGAACAACTGGAACAGGTAGATTATCTAGGAAATCCTCCTAAGCAACAAAATAACCCCTACAGCAACACTTATAATCCAGGATGGAGGAATCACCCCAATTTCTCATGGGGAAATCAAAACTAAGGCCAGCAAAAGACTAACTTTGGCCCACCTGGATTTCAGAGACCATTCCTACCTCCTCTTCCTCAAGAAAAGAAGTCTAGTATGGAAGAACTTCTCACAAAATACATTCAAGGCAATGAGGCTCGCTTATCCAACATTGAATCCTCGCTGAGGAATTAAGAGGCTTCAAATCGCAACCTTAAGAACCAAATTGGTTAACTTGCGAAGCTAATCTCTGAAAGACCTCAGGGAACACTCCCAGGGAATACCGAGGTTAATCCCAGAGAACATGTTAATGCTGTGATCTTGAGAAGTGGTAGAAAACTGCAAGTGGAGAAGAAGGATAGTGGGGAAGTAGTTGAGAAAGAAGTGGAAGTCAACCGTAAGGAAGATGCAAAGCCACTAAAATCAAAAGAGAGTATGGAACCACCAAAAGTGGAGGAGTACAAGCCTCCCATCCCTTACCCGTAGCGCCTTAAGCAAAGTTACACTAATCCGAATAAGGAATTTGGTAAATTGCTTGATATTTTCAAACAATTACACATTAACTTACCTCTTGTTGATGTCATCTTGCAGATGCCAAAGTATATGAAATTTCTAAAGGATCTTATATTGAACAAGAGGAAGTTAGAGGAGCTTACAACTGTCACATTGAATGAGGAATGCTCGGTACTTCTCCAGAAAAAGCTGCCACAAAAATTAAATGATCTAGGGAGTTTCACTATTCTTTGTATGCTTGGCAATTCGTTAGTAGATAATGCTTTGGCAAACTTAGGAGCCAGTATAAATTTGATGCCGTATAAATTGTTCAAAAAGCTAGGGTTAGTAGAACCTAAATTAACGGGCATGAGTCTTCAATTAGCCGATAGGTCTATCACATACCCTAAATGTATCATAGAGGATGTTTTAGTGCAAGTAGACAAATTCATCTTTCTCATAGATTTTGTTATACTTGATATAGATGAAGATATTGAGGTGCCAATCATTTTAGGTCGACCCTTCCTAGCCACTGCGAAGGCTGTTTTTGATGTTGGTGAGCATAAGTTGATATTATGAGTCGGGAATGATGAAATAGTCTTTAAAACTCCAGAGGCAACAAACAAATTTCTTGACCCAGAGGACATAGGTCAAAATGTTAATGCCACTAATGTTGTTATATCTACATGTGTGCAGGAAACGCTTGCCAAGGATTCCTCGAGCTATTGCTTGCAAAAGGGAGATGAAAATTTGGTGACTAACCCCAATTGTGCAGAAATGGTAGCTCAAACAAAAGTTCATGAATCTATTATGGATAAGAAGGGGATTGATCAACTCCATAAATCAAAGGATCCTAGGTTAAAATCCTTCAAAGAGAAGCCACCAATTTTGGAACCAAAACTGTCAAGAAATCATTTGGAACATGCCTTTGTAGTGAAAAGTTCAAAACTTCCAATGACAACCGCATCTAAGGTAAAAGCGGACAAGATGAAGAAGTTTAGGCTACATGAATTTGATAAGTGGCATGTTAAGGAGAGAAACTATGGAAGTTATGCACCAATGAAATGGAATTGGCAAGGTCGATGGCCTAAGGGCAAATTTACACTTGTATGGAGGGTTTGAAAGGGAGATACAGGAGGAGTCCTATCTCCACCTGGATAAAGAATCATGAGAAGACGTATCCCGTCGAGCTGAAGACGTATCCCGTCGAGCTATCGACGTTAACTAAAGCGCTTCTTAGGAGGCAACCCATGTCTAACTCTGCTTATGCTTTAGTTCTTTAAGTTTTCTTCATTTTACTTTCCGTTTTATCTAACTTTGCTTTGCTTCGTATTTTTTTTTTCTTTCAATGTTTCGTCACAGTCTTTTCCCTTTTAGTTTTATTTTTGCTTTTTCTCTTTAGTTTTATTATTTTTAAGTTTCCTTTATCTTTAAATTTAATTCACAAAAAAAAAAAAAATTTAACATGGGCAAAGGACACGGTCGTATCCCAGTTCGTGTCCATCCAGACCTTCAAAAACTGCCCACCCACAGAAAGTTACACGGGCGTGGGACACAATCGTGTCCCAGCCCGTGTCCGCCCGGATTTCGATTTCATTGTATAGGCATAGAAAGTTATACGGGCAAGGGATACGGTCGTGTCCCAGCCCGTGTGCGCCCATAATTCCCACCCACGAACACATAGTTACAAGGGCGTGAGATACTGTCGTACCCCAACTTGTGTCCATCCAGTTTTCATACACGGGAAGCAAAAGTCACATGGGCATGGGACACAGTCGTATCCCAGCCCGTGTACGTCCAGGTAAGACACGACGACACAGATTGTTATACGGGCGTGGGACATGGTCGTGTCCCAGCCCGTGTCGACCCAAACTTACATGATTTTGCACACGCTCGGTTTATTTAAACTAAACACACCCTCTCACATACTTACAATCAAACATATCTCTCTCATATTCTCTCTTATTCTCCCTCTTCTCTCCACAATTTCTGCATTCTACATTTTGATCCAAGTAAGTTCCTAATTGATTTTGTTCTCTCTTCCTCATGATTCAGCAATTTGGTTACTTGCAATTTTACTCTTGTGTACTAGTTTTTCCATTTGGCCTGCAAATTTTCTTTTGATTGTTCATCAACGCCATGCATCATTGCTTTGAGTTTCTTGATCTTACATGCATCATTGCTTTGAGGGTGGTGAGGAAGAGGTTGTTGAGGGTGGTGAAGACGAGGAGGCTGGAGGAAGTGATGAGGAGGATGAGGATGGTGATGACGATGATGATGCTACGATGGCTGAGGCACCATCTGATGAGGAGGATGAAGAGACAGATTCTGATCCCTCTTCTTAGTTCATATTTTTTTTGTATTGTCTTTTGTTGGTCAAGGCTTGTGAACTCCGATATATATAATGATGATGCTTCTTCATTTTGCACTTCTTTTCGAATGGTAGGGAAGTATTAGTTTCTTTTTAGTACATATGTTTCCTTTTTCCTATGCTGCTTTTTCGTGCTGTTATGATTTTTCATAGTACATTGGGGACAATGTATGTTTTTAAGTGTGGGGAGGGGATATATAAGAATTTTGTTACTGTTTAGGAGACCAATTATTCATATTTGACCCAATTACTTTTTAAATTAACTTGCAATAGGTGATTAATTGGTATTAAGCCAAATTAACTATGTCATGTTGATCATTATTGATCTTATGATACTTTACTAGAATTGATTAGTCAAATTTTTAGAAGGCAAAGTTACGAATTATTTAGCTTAGGACTTTAAGACTTGAGATTGGAGCAACATCACTAGTTGAGAGTTAGTCATGGTTATTTTTAAATTTACTTTTATGTATACCTTTCTCTTAGAAATTGTTAGAACTCTATAATTTTTGGCAAACAAACAAATGAAATTCTTCTTTTGAGAAACCCCTGAAAAATCACAATGATTGGAGGTCAAAAGTAATAACAAGTGTATGAATAGAAAATTGGTAAGGATTCATCTTGGTCCATCAAAAGAGCGAGATTGAGTCCCAATGCCAATTCTAATGAAAAATTGATATGGATCGGCCTTGGTCCATCAGAAGAGCAAGGTTCTTTCCCGCTATCAATATAAGAAATAAGTTGGTATGGATCGGTCTTGATCCGTCAGAAGAGCGAGATTATTTCCCTCTACCAACGCAATTGTGCTTAAATAATGTAAATTCAAAAGATCTCTCAATAAAAGCATGAATTAGGGGGATGATCAGAGGACGAGTGGATGTAAAATGTGTTTGTTTTGGATTATGGTGCTTAGTGAGATGGAAGAGAGAATTGTATACATTTTAGTCAAATGGACAAAATTTTTATGACTCTTTCTTGGTTGGTGAGATGTTAAATCTAATTTTTAATTTAAGAATCCTTGGTTAAATGACTCGGGTAAACTTTGATTTTCATAAATTAACTAGTGAACTTTAGTATTAGGTAAGGTTGGAGCATTCGAATATGGTCAGATGAAATTGGTTGACTTTATTATTGCAAGTTAGTTGAGAATGATTTTCTTACCTTTCTTTGGGTTAAGTGTATTTGTTCACCGGTTTCCTAAACAGTGATAAATTTTGATTAGTGTTTCTTGTCCTAAAAGTTTGGTTTTGATTTATTTGCTTGAGGACAAGCAAATGCCCAAGTGTGGGGAAATTTGATAACTCTGATTTTAAACATATTTCATATGGTGATTTTATAGTATTTCCCTTACATTTTTTGTTTTCTTTAAAGAAATTGATACTTAATTGAGTAAAATTTTGATTTTAAGGTTTGAACGCATTCTAGGATCGAAAACAAAGAAAAGGAATCAAGTTTCACTCAATTCTGAGTTCAAACAAAGAAGTTATGAAGTTTTGAAGTTATGTAGAAAATTTTGCCTTAATGCAGAAAGTTACACGACCTGGGGACATAACCATGTCCCAAGCTGTGTCTGGTGACAAAAATAGAATCCTTGTAATACATATATAAAAGGATATCTTAGGGTTTCAGAAGGAGACATTACAGAAACGGAGAGACACAAGAGACGAGAAGAGACTTGAGGAGAACATCAAGAAAGAGGCGAAAACAACATCAACTTCAAGATTAGAGAGATTGTTCATCAATTAAAGGGGTTTTCCATGTTTTATTTTATGTTTTTGATGGAACTTGTTTTTAGATTTATTATGATATCTTAGAATTCGAGTATTTAGGATTATGGAACCTAGGGTTTCATGTGACCCTTGGGTTGAATTATAATTTCAATAAAGTTTCTATCTTTTCTTGATTTAATTGTGTTGTTTAATTGTTGATTAATAATTCTAGAGTATCAATACATGATATTATGTATGATGATTGAGAAATTGCATGTGTAATTAGATCTTAGCATAATTGGAGAGAATTACATGTATACTTAGAGATAAGATACATGTTTCTTTCGGAAAGTTGATTGTTTGTGTGGGAATTCATTATACATTAATGCAATTCTAAGTTATATTACTAAGTGAAGAGATTCCGGTAAATAATTTAGGATTAGGGTTAATATGCTTGAGAAAGGTATTAACTTTAATTGTGAATCCCTCCAGTGAAGAATAATAGAAACTGAATTGAATATATTTTAAGCGATCACATGTTAAACACTAGGGGAAATAATTCCTAAATACATTATTAATTTCTTGAAGTCGTTTGTAGTTTTATTGCTTTCTAATTTGCTTAATCAAGTTTCATAATTAGTTTAGTTTGTTAATTTCAGTATTTTTAATTCATTCAACTCATCACAATTTTCCGGTTAGATAATAAAGCTAAAGTTAATATTAGTACTCAAAATCTCTGAGAGATCGACTCGAACTCACATCTGCTATATTAAAATTGATAGGTGCACTTACCTCATATCAATGACTCTCTAATCAAATAGCAAAGGTTAGCCTAATAAGGTAGAGGAAGTACACATTGGCAATACATCACATATGTTCTCATCCTTATAACTCCTAATAGTAATTGGTAATAACACTTGCTTCTTAACATGCAATGATCCCCTCTCATTTAATCAGCCTAGTTTGTAGGGTTTAAGGTGCATAGAGATGGGTAATTTCAGTTAGTCTACCATTCTAGCCAAAGTAACATTCGTATAACTTCCATTATCAATAAGCAAATCACAAAGTTGATGATTTACCTTAGAGGTAGTATGGAGCAAATTCTCACATTGCTCTTCTTATTGATCATGTTCTATGCTAAGATCTTGGCAAATGACTAATGTTAGCATGTCTCCTTCCTTAAGATAGATTTCATCTCCTATAACTTCAACCTTTACTCCATAATCCCTTTCTTCTACAACTTCACTATGTTCCTCATATGTACTGTACACTTTGAAGGTCAGTATTTCCCCTTTGATTATCATGGTTAGGTGATTTGAGCATTGTGAAGCTATGTATCTAAAACCCTTGCACTTAAAGCACTTTATCTTGCTTGTTTCCTTCTATAGGTTTGGCCCTTTTCAAATTCCTTCTCTTTTCCTCCTTATTCTAACCTCACTCCTTCACCGTGAGACTATTGTCCTTCCCTCTTGCTCAGTACTATGCTAGAAGGTTCCTTACCATTTCCATGTTCAAGTCGACTCATTTGAATGGGTCGAGAACTAATAGTGTGATAAGATCAAGTTTTCCTTTGCCTTTCAACTTGTTTGGGCAACCTTGATAGCTTCCTTAAGGATATGAAAAGATAGCACTTCAATAACTTCTCTAAGCTTATACCTTAATCCAGTGACAAACCTAGAAATAGTTTGAGCTTCGAGCTCTTCTACTCCACATAAGCATCTAGAAGTCCTGTACACATTCATCAATAGTTCAATTTCCCTATTTAAACTCTTGCAATTTTGCAAAGGTATCCTAATAATATGATTCAAGAATGAACTTCCTATTTATGACTCTTTTTAATTCTTCCTACATCCCTACTCCTCATCGTCCTTCTCTCTCCTTTGTTATATGTACCTTCTTCCATCACATGTGGGAATAACCAACGAACTTTAGGGTAGCAAGTCTAAAATTATCACCTTCGGTTTATTGATAGCACTCAAACAACTTCTCAACTTGCTCCTTCTAGTCTAAGTAATCATTGGCGTTTCCTCTCCCTTAAAATATTCCTCATCAAGCTCTCTTACTTCCATATCTTTGCCATAATTCATCCTCTATCAAGTTGTTCATTTAGCTCTTCTTTATAGGTACCAAAAAGGGAAAGGTGCTCGATTAGGTCCATTTACGTATGGTTCAGCTCTAGAAGCTTAGTCGATTCTTTCCTCAACCTCATAAAACTCTTCCATGTCACCTTCGTCCTCTTCTATCAACTTTAACCTTTGATTAACTCATCACTCAACTCCTTTAACTCATACATGATGAGTTAGGTGATCTACTCCTCAATGTAAATTGTCATAAGCTCAATGAAGCCCTTAGTTAGCTCGATTTTTAACTGGAGTGATTTCTTTAGCTTAGAGGTTGGTTCGGCAAGCCTCATTCACTCGAACAGCTACTACCCCTTGCATCAACAAGATCATATTTTCCATCATATCCTTGATGCAATATAGTTGTTCATCTCTAGATTGAGGTGTCTACTCTACATGGTTGCCTCTTCTTGAAGCATCACTTTCATTATCACAAATAATCACATTTATGCTTAGGTCCATCATTTCTTTATCCTTAATAACTATTGTACCACTACGTAACTCAACAACTAATAATCACTACTCAATAATACAGCAATTGACTCAATTCATGAATGAGACTCCATTCACTACTCTTTTTCATAAATTGAATATATAGCACAATAGATTCTCTACAAACACCCTCAATTTGTGGTCAAACAAAATACCCATAACTCTAACTGCCCCAACTCCAAACACAAGGTACTATACTTTTCTTCAGGAACTACCACTCACTCACTCAACTCAACCACAATCTAGAAACTAAAATAAAGTACAACAAAACATAGGAATACTCATCACAGCTAGCAACCAACATAACCAACTTATACAATACAACAACCAAAACTTATATACTGCTTAAACTCTCAACCCTGTTTAGAATCTCGAGCTTTGATACCAAGATGATACACTTCAAAGGAGGTCTTACTAACATATAAATGGGCCCTCTATTGAACAACTAATGGAGAAAAGGAAAAGGAGGGTTTAGAGGTAAGGAAACAAAAAAGAAAAAGGATTAAACCTCATGAGCTACTCGTAGATGCGTCTCACTACTCAAGCACTCATGAGCCAACATGTTGCTAGATGTGACTCACTAATTCAAAGTGCTTAGTTGCTTGCATGGCACAGCTTTGCTTAAGGATTGCTATGAGATAAGGGATAAAGTCTCAACACGAGAGAAAAGGATGAAAACCCAAAAATTTCATTAATAATAGGAGAAAAATCTACTTACAACAATTGCTTTAATAAGGTATTTATACTTATGGATTCTAAGGTTAGAATGCCTAACCAAATTACTACAAAGGGCAAGAAATTTATAAAACTACAAGTGCAAATGCGAAAGGAAAATTATGTAATCCTTTTGAAAAGAGAAGATTCTAATGTTAAGGTACGCTCGTGGAGAGTAGGATACATATTATTGCGAGAGAGGCTGGGGCATGTTCCACTAACAACTTTTGACGACCTAAGATTTGGTCGATAATCTCAAGGCTTTCGTATAGCTTGACATTATGAATTGGTAATGAAAGATGACCTTCAAGATTGGTCAAAAGGATTAACTTTGGAGATAGCTCGAAAAGGTCGAGATCAATCAAGGTGGCACACTAAACAACTCGGAAGCTCAAAAAATCTTGCATAGTGGTGTGATCTTTCTAGTCAACATGGACAAAACTAGCTCACTAGTTGAGAATCTAATAAGTGCTATATTATATATATATATATATATATATATATATTATTCATGGGTATTTATTAGTGATTTTGATATTTTTGTGAATATTTTGTGGATATTTGGTAATTAATTAGATAATATTTTAATTTCAGGCATTTATGGATTATTTGAGACTAAAGGGAAGAAAATAAATGAAGTTTCACTTGATTTGGTGTTGAATTGAAGGAGTTATGGATTTTTAAAGAGTCATGTTACATGAGTGTGTCGCATTGAATTTAAATTCGAAAGTTTACACACAATGAGGCCTAACATCTACAAAGTAGCTCCATGTTTTGAGATTGAAAGTGAGCTCATCAAATGGCAATATCCAACAACAAATTCCAATATGTTTGAGCTTTTCTCATATTAATTTAACGTTTAATGATTAGCCATCATCATCTAATGATTGAGGCCTATTTATGCCTTGCAAAATTTCTAGTTGAGTGAATCCAAAACTTAAAGAAATTAAAAATCATGTCCATTATGCCTAGAAAACATGGAAACGAATTGGAATTCAAGAATTGATGCTATCAAATATCCACTTACATATCTTTTTATCTATGCGGGCAATTAGAGATTAATTTTAGAAAGATACGTAGGAAGATATTTCAAGATATATTTTAAGATTCCATGACATATAAATAGATCCCAAGGGTGTTGTAAACATTAACATTCATTCATAGAGCACTATAGAGTCAACTTTGTTACTCGTCCTTATAAAGTGATTTCTTTAATTTTCTTGTATATAATTAGTGAGATTGATGCCAATTATGAATGGAGAAGTTAATTTATGTAAAGATTGAAGACTAGGGATTTCTTATTTCTATGATAAAGAATAAATCTTCTCTATCCTTTTCTTGATTTTCATTCATGGATTCCTTTTTCCCTTTGTAGTTTATGTGCTTTACTTAATCATGAATTAGCTTTCTTTCTTGTCATCAAGCATGTATTTTATTATTATTATAAAATACTTGTTAGATTGAGTTAAAATCTGAGAAGAATAAACTTCATTCAATCGATTTCTTGGCAAACTAACATCAAATTACAAGTACTAAATTAGAGATAATGCATTATAATTGAGTTAGGGTTTAGAGCATAAATTGATAGGAAGACTTACTTAATTAATTAGGATAATTCACACTTCGAGAGAAGGTGATTCATTACTTCATTACTAGGAAATAATCTAAACTGGTCAATGATCTAATAGCCAAGTTTGGTATATTTAGATATCATGGTCATTAACATTAATCTAAGATTCCAATTTACTATTTCATTGATTTAACCTTTCAAGGTGTTGATTTCCTATATTTTCTTTATCAATTAGAAGTAGATTTAATATTTTATATTAATTACAAGTAGATTTATATTCTTTTATTTTAGTATATTTTAGTTTGCCTAGATATAGGTATGACTACTATAATTGAGAGCTAGTCCTAATCTCTACCAGAACAACCTAGTCTTCACCAATATTATATTGCTTACGCAACTTAGTACACTTGCTAGTATAAGATACGCTTTTATTTTCAAAGTAGTGATTAGCGTATCATAATCTAAGAGTCTAAATTGTTTAGGCATCTTGCTCTTGTTCGGGTGAAAGGTCTAAGTGCTAGATTCCTATCAAGTATGGGAAGTAGGAATAAGGGAAAAGTATTACCAAAGAAAATGAGGAGAACCTTCCAAAAAATAATAGTAAGTCACTTAATTAATAGACAAGGTAGATTTTGGGATCTCATATTAATTGATGAATTGATTTCAATTGAAGACAAAAGGGTAATAAAAAAGCTTATCTTTATCCATAAGGGAAAGAGGAGATACTATTGTGTGGCTAGTTTAAGGAGGCAATAATTAAATCGGTCTACAAGTTCTCGACATTACATCAAAGACTAGACCTTTTCAAGCCTTACTCTTCAAACTAACTTATTAACAATAATTGGAACATGATCTAGTAGTTAGATGTTTAACCAAAAGTATTCCATTCCATGTAGCGAGTTGTGACAAACTCATTGCCTATTGTGTTAAATATGCATTGGAGGGGGGATAGTACATAAAATAGAATGTCCATTTTATGGGATGAAGAGTGTAGAGTATCCATCATTATTGTGTCCATAGGCGGAAAAAGTTTGGTTTGGGGCTTTAAGATGGTGTTGTGAGAGATATGTGGAAGGTTGCGTCTAGTGGTGGTAGAAGAATAAGTCATTTAAAAAAGGTAGATCATCAAGTGGTATAAGATAGGTGATGCATCCCTAGGGTTGTACACACGATGACTACACCATAATGGATAGAAACAAGAAAATAAAAGGGGTTTTAGCAAATCCAAGTGGTTATCTAGTTGGATATGATGCACTACCTAGATCCCACACAGCTTACAGCTTATCGGATGTGACTCACACATTCAAATTATAGGGTCACTTGCCACTACTCCTTACTAAAAGGAATAGATAAGAGTTAAGGTTGAGAGCAAAGACATAGCTAAGTGCTCTTAAAAGAGTAATATATGTATTCAATAATGATGAAGATGATGACTATGCATAAGGAAGTAAGGTATTTATATGACCTCAACTAGGGTTACACTAAATAAGTAAAAGACAAAATAGATAATGTACGAAAGATTCCTAAAACATTCTCAAAAGGGTAAAAATGACAAATAATTCATTGTACAAAAAAATTAAGGAATCATTCTAGAATCATGTACCAAAAGACACATGTCATTAGGTGATGGGTGATTCATACGAAGGTAGGTCTTGTTGCTATGAAATCTTAGTTAATTATGTAGCTGCTGAAATAAGCTTAAGGGATGTCAAGAGAGGGCTGGAGAATTAGCTAGATTTGGTCCAGACCAGGTCAAAGCTTAAACATTGAAGGATATTTAGATCTTCAAGTTAGGTATCTAGGTAGCTTAGATAAGATAGAGGTCTGATGCTAGCCAGCTCGGGTGCTACTTGAATCATGATAAGAGCTTTGTTATAGGAATGGTTGTTCTATAGGTCGGCACATCTATTCAACACCTTAGCTGGCTCAACATGCTGGTCCTTTAGCATTATTTAAATAGGGCATTATAGTTCTAAGTTAGCAATAGAATCATCTCCTTTGAGTAATTCTCAAGCTAGAATGTGTCAAGTGAGTCCTAATAGTCCCTTAGCTTGGCTTTTACCAATTGGTCCAAGTGGTTGATTCCTATCATCTACTTGGGGGTAAAAAGATTTATCCTCAAATTAGAAGGGGCTTTTAGTGGTTACTCTCATCGAGGTTCTTTTGTAATTTCTTCAAGCTAGTAAGGGATCAAATCAGTCACATTAAAGGTGGAGGAGATGCCATAGTTGTTTGGTAGTTTGATCTGGTAGGCATTATGGTTAACCTTCTTTAAGACCCTGAATGTACCATTAGCTCATGGAGATAGTTTGCTCTATCTCAAGTGCAGAAATCTCTCTTAGTTAAGGTGAATCCATACTAAGTCATCTGGCTTGAAAGAAATAACTTGGCGACCATGATTACTAATATCTTGCTGTCTCTAATTGCACTTAGTAATCTTTCTTGCCACAGATTAGTGCAGCTATTGTAATTCTTTGATTTAGGCAATGCTAAATTGACTCTTTTTAGCAAATGTAGGGGTATTGATAAGTTTTAGGGGAATAGTAAGATTTAGGCTATAGATGACCTCAAAAGGAGTCTTCCTAATGGTACTATAGATAGTTCAATTGTATGTACATTCCATAACCGATAGACATAAGTCCTAATCTCTCATGTTCTTGCCCACGACAGCTCAAAGTAGATTGCCTAGCATCTTGTTCACTACTTTAGTTTAGCCATCAATCTAAGGATGGCTATTAGAGCTGAACACAAGTTTAGTCCCAAGTCTCCTCCATAGTGTCTTCTAGAAATAGCTCAATAATTTTGTATCTTGAACTGAGACAATTATCTTTAACACTCCATGTAGTCAAGCATTGTTAGTTCGATGGTATGAGATAAAGTGTGCCATTTTACTAAAGTGGTCTACTAAAATAAAGATTAAATCTTTTCCTTTAGATGTTTGGGAAAACCTTAGGACAAAGTCCGTGTTGAGGTTGGCCAGTAGGGTGGTTAGCGTTAGCAAGGGCATATACTCCCCATGCAGTTCTCTCTTTCCTTTTTCCTGTTTACACAATTTCCAACAACCTTATGGACATCCTTGGCTAAATCAAGCCAATAAAATTTTTCTTTCAACAACTTAGCTATTTTGGTCTCACCAAAATGGCTGGATAATCCTTTACTATGAGCTTCCTTAACCAATAACTCACTTATAGAAAAAGTTAGCATGCACAACCTTCTTTCCTTAGTTAGATAGCCATCCTTAGATAAAAACCCTTTAATAGAAACTCCTTCTCAACACTTTTTAAGACTAAGACCAAAATGTGAGTCGTGAGCATACTGCTCGTTGATAAGAGAAAATCCTAACAATTTTGTTTGTAAGGTAGTCAATAAAGTGTATTAACATGACAAAGCGTTAGCAACTACATTAGCGCTATCCTTTCTATGCTTGATCACATAGCATAATCTTTCCATGAATTCTAACCATTTAGCTTACCTTTTTGAGAGTTTGTTTCAACTTCCTAAGTTCTTCAAGAACTCATGGTCTATGTAAATGACAAACTCTTAAGGTAATAGATAACATTGCCATATAGTAAGAGCTCGGAAAAGATAGTATAACTTTTTCTCATATATAGAATAGTTCAAATTGGCACCACTGAGTTTCTCACTAAGATAGGCAATAGGTCAGTGCTCTTACATTAGTATGGTGCCATTACCAATGCTTGATGCATTACATTCTAACTCAAATGGCTTGTCATAATCAAGTAGAGCTAAGATAAGGGTTGTAGTATGTTTTCCTTGATCCTCTTAAAACTCTTCTCAGCTTGGTCAATCTATAAGAATCCATCATTCTTCGTTGTCATCTTATTTAAGGAGGCTACAATTGCATTAAATTTTTTAATGAATCACTTGTAGAAAGAGGTAAGTCCATAGAAGCTTACGACTTTAGTAACAGTTCTAGGCATAAGCCACTCTAGGATAGCTTAGACCTTCTCAACATCTACTCGAATTCATTCTTCCCTCACAACATAACTAAGGAAAACAACTTTAGCTTAGCTAAGTGTACACTTCTTTAAGTTCCCATATAGTTTCTCGGCATGTAGGATGTCAAAAATAGCTCTGAGGTGTTCTACATGGTTATCCCACTCAACACCATGCACTATTATGTCATTAAAGTACAAGACCACACATTTTCTAATCAACAAACGCATCACATGGTTCATGAGCCTCATAAATGTATTAGGCACATTTATGAGTCCAAATGGCATAAGTAATCCTCCACTCATCTCCAAGCCTCTTACAAATTTGGTGATAGCGACTTTGCAAGTCAATCTTTGAAAATACTTTGGCACCATGAAGCTTGTCCAACATGACATTAAGCCTCAGAATTGGATACCTATACTTTATAGTAATACAATTGATAGCTCGGTTATCGATGCACATGTGCCTTAAACTATCCTTCTTTAGGATGAGCAAAGCTGGCACAGCATAAGGACTTATGCTTTGTCTTACATATCCTTGCTCTATCAATGCAATGCTCTATTCCTCAGGTCGAAGGTAATCTCTTTGGCGACTCTTCTAAGAACAAGTAAAAAAATTCATCAATCAATTTCCATACCCCATTAAGCACATCTTCTAAATCTCTCAATTCCAACAATCTCTTAACCAATAAAAACATAGGCTCATCAGCTTTCTCAATGGCTCGAAGCTAATGGCAACTCATTACTATGGCCATCTCCTTGTTAGCTTAGGTGAGCTGATTACGTGTCTCATCTACCTAATTCGAGGTCATGGATTGCAACATGATCTTCTTTCCTTCCTTGACAAAGGTATAGGTGTTCTTATATCCGTCATCAGTAACACGTCCATCAAACAACCATAGTTTTCCTAGCAACAAATGTGAATCTCCCATGAGAATGATATCACATACCACTTCATCCCTATATACTTTCCCAACACAAAATGGTATAAATACTTGTATGGTAACGTATAGAGCACTCTTGTCATGTAGCTAATGTAGCTTATAGGATTGAAGGTGTTTAGAGTTCAACAAACCTAACCTCTATATGAGGGATTATATGACCACATTATTACACTTCATAAGCTCAACAATATATGACACAGCTGCAGTTGCATTATCAAGCTTGGCAAGACAATCATGTTGGCTTGATGACAAATAGTAGCTTAGTTCACACACTCCAAGTCACGTACACGCTTACTATAGCTCGGATGAAGCTAGTTGAAAGTTTGCCACAACTAGCAACACAACACTTAAATTGTGACAGCTTGATTCAAATACAATAACTAGTTTGGTAACTTCAAGTAGCACTTCATAGCTTAGAAATAAATCAATTCAACCAACTATAAGACAACTCAGTACTCCACTTCACTTTAGCACTTTAGATTGAAACTATTCGGAGCTTAGACAACTCTTCAATTTAGCTTAGTGACAATTCATCTTAGTTCAGATGTGCAAGCTCAGCGATGCAATACCACAACTCACTCAATTTACCTGGGTAATTTCTCAAGTCATATGTGTTAGCTTGGTACTTCACACAATTCAATAGATCAACTTGGTAATTAAGGATTCAAGGCATATGTAGCCTCTATATTTCAACAATTTCCATTATCCCATAAGCTTAATAACTTGCACTTAGTAATTTACATGGTAAAGTAAATCAACTCGACACTTTGTTGGATCCAAATTTTGGTCTTCACAAGTTAGAGTTAGGCAACAATTAGCTCAGCAATGGAAGAAACACATAGTACTTCAAGTTGACTATAGTACATTTGTTGTAAATCCCTTTCTCCAACCAAGAAGTAGCTTGACACACATATACAACGATCACAACACTAACTTTGGTACACAACCCCACTAACTACACGTATAAGAGGTCGCTACTATAGCTTTACAACAACTATTGCTACATGACTAATAATCCCTTACCAAACTCCACATAACCACTATCAATCACTTTCTAGCAACAATAACATACCAATACAAAACCCTTCTCCTATAGTCCATACTCACTTCAAGTTGAACATAACAAGAGCTACCCTACTGTAATCTCTTTCCTTAGGTACACTCATGACACAAAGTTGCAATACACATACACATTATGGCTGCAAGTGCCAAATACTTACACTCATACACTTGCTACACAAATTGCAACTTACTATGGTTCAACAAAAAATTCATTCACACAAATTTCAACATAAGTTAACAAAACACATAGACCTATACAAACTTTGACGACCACTACTACCATCAAAAGAGCACTTATGTAAAACCTAGGCTACTTTACGCGTGTGGCATTACCTCAACCATTACAACCCTTACAGATTCAATCAGTCTTACAATACATTCCTAAACCACCAATTGAGTATTCATGCCCCCCAATTAAGTACCATTTGTTGCAACAATAACTTACCCTATAAACCTTGACGAGCGCTTCAATGTCTAAAATGGATGTTCCAAACTAGATTTGGGGCACATATCAAGTAATATACGATTGCTACTACAAAACCCTAGCTACAACACCTGTCACATACTGTTATTGTTGTTGCAACATACAATAGGACATCAAAACAACTTGACATGCCTCCTTGGATTTGCATAGCTACTATACCCACAAAGCATCGCCATTACACGAAGAGAGAGAAAGTCACTTCCAGTTCAAACTTTGATGGCTAAAACTTGCAAACCCATAATCCTAAGCTATCAAGCTTCAATTCTCCTTTGAAAGTGCAAAGAACCAACTTCAAAACTTTAAGCCAACAACTATATAGAAAGGGAATAACAACTAAGTTCCTTTGTTTTAGGTACTATGTTCTCAGTGTCTACTATATTAAACAAGAGGTTCACTCTCTAATCAATAAATTCCCATTAACACCACATAAGCCAATGAACCAACACCTTCTTAAATACAAAACAATAACTCCAACACACTCATTGCGGTAGCTACAAAAGGAGCACAGCAACCACCAATAGTACACAAACAAAAACTTCATGAGACCTATCATGCTCCCTCATCAAAACCACACTTTGATACCAATGAAGTGGATGCACCTCCAAGGTCATACATATAGAGAGGCACCACAACAAACAGGAATAAGAAAATAAAAGTAAGTGTAAGGGGGTTGGGTTTAGCAAATCCATGAGCTACCTAACTAGATATGATACACCAACAATATCCTATATGACCTATGACTCACTGGATGTGACTTACTAGTCCAAATGATAGGGTTACTTGCTACAATTCTTGTTAAAGGGATTGATAAGAGCAGGCAAAGAAGAGTTTTCTCGGAAAAAAGTCTTGAGGGTTTTTTATTAATATGCCAAAATTTGTCTAAAACCCTATATATTTGTTCAATTTATACATAGTGGAAAACTTGTAAATAAAAGGACTAAAGGGATGCCCCAGTGGCATTCCCATAAATACAAAACAAACAAAAGGGAAATTTAGGAAAAATACAAGAAATAGGAAGTCTAAATAATATAAGCAAAAATAAGTAATCAAATGAGATATTCGGGTGAGGAGCAGATGACTTGGGCTTTGGCTTTTTGTTGGGTCAATACCCTAAAGTCTATCATATTAGAGACATATTTGCAAGATATGTTCACTAAGTTGCAAGAGCTTCACCAAGGTAGCCTAACTATTGATGATTATGCAAAAGAGTTCTAGATGCTACTTATCCGAGCAAGCGTAGATGAGCATAAAGCTCATACTATTTCATAATTCATCTATGGACTAAAATATGAGATCTACAATATTATGGAAGTGTAGAGGTTTTACACCTTGAAGTAAGCCATCATGATAGCATAGAGGGTCAAGAAGTAAAGGCAGCATAATCCAAGCAAACTTGGGCTGAGCTTATTGCGAACTCCTATTCCATGTTGACTTACCCATGTCAAGCTGGCTTGAAGAGCCAAGCTAATGATAAGCCAACTCTAAGGGCATAGAAGAAAGGATAGACCTCCAAACAAAAAACGAGTGAGGTAAAGAGCTTCAAGTGCTTGGGTTATGGACACATGGCTATTGAGTGTCTTAACCGGCATACTATGGTGTTTCGAGGTGATGTAATGGATAGCACTGATGTGAGTGAGCCAAAGAAGGAAGAGAAGAATGTTGAAGAAGCTAAAGTGGAGATTAAGGAGAAGACTTGTATGATACGAACTGGGCCAAGGACTAACAAGGCTAGTAGTAAGGGGTGGGTCTAAGCTTATGAAAAGCTCAAAAACAAGGGTAAAAATGCACAAGAATAGAGAAACAAACAAGCAAACCTCGATCTGCTCTAAGGATGTTAGGCACTAAGGAACTACTAAAGGTTAATGATTCAACTTGATATAACATACGAGCTAGTCCAATAAGGGTACTTACCACCTATACTTGCTTAAGGGTTAGGATAAGAGTGAGGTAACAAGCAAATAGAGAGAAATGTTCACAAAATGAGAAGTATATTCAATATTAGATTGTATTATGCTTTGTGGCTACATTTACAATAGGTAATTATACTCGAAATATTATGGCAAAAACTATAAATGGAAATGACTAAAAGTGGTAAAGTTTTAAAGAGGTAATGTGCAAAGAATGGAAAAGGGCATAAAGAAAAAATCAAGAAAAACATCTATTTTATATGGAAGATTCTATTACAAGGGGTGCTTGGAAACGTGTTGGATGATCAATAGTCATATGCTGGGCAAAAGAAGACAAACTATATGCTAGCTTGGCTATTGCTAAGTAGTGATGTTGATCTGAGCTAATAGTTTAGTAATGTTGAGCTAAGCAAGTGACTTTTTCGAGGTGAATTCAACTCAAACGTAATCAATATAGCTTAGATTCTAGTCATCTAAGCAGATGGTTGGATGAGCCGATCTATTGCTTGAGTATACCTTTGGTCAACAACTAGAGACTATTAATAAGCATAAGAGGGTTCAGATTAAGCAAGGCTTTAAGTTGACAAGCTGTAGTAGCTCGAACTCTTCAATTATGGGGCATAAAGAAAGAACTCGTCTAGCCATGCTCTCTAATCATTAGGCTTAGGCTCGAGCTTAGATTAGGGGTCTAGTGGTCTAATTCCTATCATCCCCCACTGCCGCCCCATAACCACCACCCCTTCCAGTTAATTAGGATTTGAGATCAAAACCAATTGGTCCTCATCCAAGTTCTCCTCAGGTTGGTAAGGTTTAAGATTGGTAACATTAAATACGTTAGAAACTCTAAAGTCTTTGGTAGTTTTAGTTGGTATGCATTATCGTTTATCTTCTAGAGTATCATGAAGGTTCCTTCAACTCTGGTAAATAGCTTGTTCTTCCTCTTGTTAGGAAACATCTTCTTGCTTAAGTGTAGCCACACTTGCTCATCGGATAGAAACTGCTTGGTCTTTCTTCCTTTTCCTTTCTCCTTTAGTTTTCTAATAGTTTAATTAATGTGTTCAGTGACTGATTGGTAGATCTACTAGATGGACTAAGCTTTGGTTATCACTTCTAGATCTTCTTAGTCAATGGATGGCATTAAGGTGTGATCGAGGGGTGATTTGGGATTACATTTGGGATTAAAATTGTAGACAACCTTAAATAGGGTATGTCTAATGGTGGTATGTATTGTCCTGTTATAAGCAAATTCAAGCACCTATAAATAGATGTCCCAATCAGCTAAGTTCTTTCTTACTACAGCTCGGAGTAGTGACCTTGGGGTAAGATTGATAACCTTCATCTAGCCATCGATTTGGGGATGGCAAGTAGTGCTAAAAATTAATTTGATTCCCATCTAATGCCAGAAAGTTCATCAAAAATGGCTCAAGAATTTTGGGCCTCTATCTGATGCCACACTCTTCAATATTCTGTGTAAGCAAACTATTTACTATAAAAAGAAAAAAGCAATAGTCAAAGCATCACTAGTTTTGGTGTATGGTACAAAATGTGCCATTTTGCTGAATCTATCCATAACAACCATTATAAAGGCTTTTCCTTAAGCAATTCAAGGAAATCCAAGGACGAAATCCATACTCAAGTTAACCTATAGTCAATCACACGATGCACATCACATTTCATTTAGGCTAGAAGAACCTGTCATTCAATAGCTCACATGTCGTTCGTTCTCCAAAGTGTCTAGAGATTCCTTCACTATAGGCTTCTTTTACTAGCAGTTCCCTCATTGAACATGTTGGCATACACAATTTGCCTCTATGAAACAAATAACCATCCTTCGTATGGTATTCATCCACTATTCTCCCCTCTTCATAGCTTGTATATATTGGACCAAAGTGAGAATCATGTTGATATTGTTCCTTAATGCTCATGAACCCTAACAATTTGGTCTGCAACTCAATGAGAAGAACAAGTCTTCTTAACAAAGCATTAGCAACTACATTACTCTTGCCTTGTTTGTATTTGATGGTGAAATTAAATCCTCCTAGAAACTTAACCCATCGAGCTTAGAATTTAGAAAGCTTTGATTGGCTTAGCATATGCCTCGAAGATTAATGATCCATGTATATGACAAATTCCTTAGGTAAAAGATAATGTTGCCACATGCGAAAAGCTCTAATTAGTGCTAAGAACTCTTTGTCATATACAGGATAGTTTTAGATGGGCTCCTTTGAGCTTTTCACTATGATAAGTGATAGGTTGGCCTTCATGCATCAGTATAGCTTCGATACCAATACTTGACACATCACATTTAGGCTCAAACACTTGATCAAAGCCTGACAGTACCAAGACTAGGGTAGAGGTCAACCTTACTTTAACCTTCACAAAATTCCTCTCTTCTTTTTCTCTCCACTTGAATTCTACATTATTCTTTGTTAGCTCAACCAAAGGTGCTATCATAGTACTAAATCCTTGGATAAAGCATCGATAGAATGATACCAATCCATGGAAACTCCTTACCTTTGCACATGAAGTTGGGCTTGACCATTGAATAATGGCTCGAATTTTCTCTTCATTAGCTCTTAATCCTCCTCTACTAACTGTGTAGCATAGCTAGGTCTCCTCTTCCTAATAGAAACATCATTTCTTCATGTTTCCGAACAATCTCTCTACTCAAAGGACATCGAAAAAAGCTCAAAGATGTTCAGTATGAAATCCTAGGCTAGTATTATAGATAAGGATGTCGTCAAAATAAACAACAACAAATTGCCTAATTAGATCCCTTAAAACATGTTTCATCAATCTCATAAAAGTGCTTGGAGCATTTGATAACCAAAAGGGCATGACCATCCACTCATACAAGCCATGTTAGGTCTTAAAAGTAGTTTTCCATTCATCCCCTTATCTCATTTGAATTTAGTGGTAACTTGAACTCAAGTCAATCTTACTAAACACTTTCACACTACTCATTTTGTCTAATATATCATCTAGCGTCAAAATAGGGTATTTGTACTTGATCGTAATCTTGTTAATAGCTCTACTATTTACAAACATACATCAAGTGATATCCTTATTCGGCACAAGCAATGTAGGCATAGTACAGGGGCCAAGACTTTCTCTCACATATCCCTTCCTTAATAGCTCATTGACTTGCTTTTAGGGCTTTACAGCTTGCTTGAGATTCATTCTATAAGCAGGCTTGTTCGGTAGTGCAGCACTAAGTATCAAGTCAATGCAATGCTTAATACGTCAAAATGGGGGTAATCCCATGGGTAGCTACTCGAGAAACAGGTCGGAATATTCATCGAACAACCTCTTGATCTCTTTTAGGAGCTTCACTTACTCCTTCAATTTCGATAGTCTCCTTACCAATAGAAAGATTGGTAGGTCAAACTTAATGGTTGCTTAAAGTTCGACTCTGCCCATTACCAAAGCCTTCTTTAATCCTCGAACCAATTTAGCTTGTAATTTACTTACTTGACTTGGGGTTAGGGGGTTTAGGGTAATTTTCCTCTCATCCTTATTAAGCATATACGTGTTCTTGAAACCATCATGAACAACCCTTCGATAAAAAAGCCAAAGTTTACCTAACAACACATGTGACGTACATAGGTAACACATCACAAAGAATTTCATCAAAGTAATTTCTAATAGAGATCAATAGTAACACTTACTAAGTGACATGTAATGCTCCTTTCTCATTTAGCCAATATAACTTATATGGCTTCGATGTGACATAATTAACAACTTAAGCTTCTTAACTAAGTCAACAAATCCCATATTAGTACAGTTGCCACTATCCACTATGAGTACACAAACCTACTCACCATCAGTTGGTTAACTCTTCTATTCAACTTTGACATATGTTATTTTACTTGTCTTGGCACTTTGCTAAGGTCAATAACTTCCTTGAGTGGGCCGACTTGATTAGACGGGTCGACTCATTGGAGGTTAGCTCAACTTGTTCCTCCTTTGTCTTTCTACTTACTAGGTTATTCTTATAGCCCCATCTAATGTTGTAAATTATTGAAGCTCTACAACATCTCAGATGTTGCTTCTCAATTTATTAAGGAATTTGGATACTATTTAGGCCAATGGTTCATCCAATTCACATTGAATCATAAATATTTAGAACTCCTAAACATATTAATCAATAGTTTGGCTTCCTTATCTTAGCTCTTGAAGCTGAGCAAAGATGTCTTGCAAATAAGTATCTAGCATGATTCTGTCTCTAAGTATCCTCTTCATCTTAAGCCAAGTATTTACTTCCTTATATCCTTCTCTTCTTCTCATAATTTGAAAGTTCGTCCACTACATCGTAGTACAACTTGAGAACTCTACAACAACAGTCCTCATTTTCTCGCAGTTTTCATGCTAGTAATAGTAAAAAACAAACTCTATCTTCTTTTCCTAGTCTAAATAGTCATCAGCGTTTCTAGAACCATTGAAACTTAGAATCCGAAGAATCACATGGTTGGTAACTTAGGGTGCTTGAGCTCACTCCTCTTCTTTATTGTACACTTCTTCTCCTTCTTCATCCAAACCTCCTAAGTTAATAATCCTCCTCACACGCCCTCCTACTCTTCTACCTTAATCTTGTTGAACTAGGATCTATCCTTTCGTAGGTTGAGTAGCTTATGGAGTATCTTGCACAACCTTAGTAGGTCGAAAGGCCAATGCATGAACAGCTCTGGTCAAATAGGCTATAAGGCTAGCCATTTCATTAATTTGCTCATCTATACTTCTAAGGGTATTCTAGAGTTTTCGTCTATGATGGATAATACCACTATTGTTATCTCTAATACCAGCATTGACACTGGAGTTCGTCATTCTCTTGGATAGACCTTTGTAACAAATTCAAAATCTAAGAAACAATAAACACTTTTCCTCTAAGCCAAACAATTCACACACACTTCTCTACAAAAATGTTCAACTAATTTGTTAACACAACAACTACTCTAAAGAACAATAAGCCCAATTGAAATTTTCTTTGTTTTCTTATGCATGAAATAGAGTATTGATGTTAGGCAAGCATACCTATCAAATTTGTAAGAAGTAGATTAAGTATAAGTATCAATCCTTTAAGAGCTTTGATTACTAATACTCACTATATCTCTATTATGTAACCTACAAATTCGAGTTGAGAATTTAAAGAATCTATATTAATAGCAATTACTAAATTAACAACCAATCGAGAATTATTTAAGAACTTAACAAAAAGGTAATAAAAGTAGTTGCTATTTCAAGATTCACAAACCGTATCTAAATCTTTACTTCCTCTAGATCTAACATGTGATTTCTCTTAAAGATTATCTATTTTATTCTTTAATCTTTCTCAACTAAGAGATTTGTTTACTAAAGTTAATCACTTTCTCTAGCCAATTAACACTAATCCTAAAATCACCTATTAGAATTTCTTCTCAATAGCATGACCCAAGATGTATTATTGCACAATGAATTCTCTATACTATAATACACAATTCCAAAAAGATCTTCCAAATTATCTCTATTCTTGCAATAATCTTCATCAACTATGTCTAGATCAAATCTTATAAAAAATCTCTTTGTTTTCTTATAAGATATCAAATTCTAGATTACAACCCGCAAATAACAATCTAGATCATGAAGTATACCAAATTGAATCAAGAAAAGACTAAATAATTAATTAAATCTAATAAAAAAACTATAATACCCCAAGGTTTCGAGCCCCTAAACTATATTATACATTTTAGTTCAAATTTCACAATAATGTTAGAAAAGTTGGATGAAATATTCTAGTCAAATCAATTTCTCAAAATAAGCTAAATAAAAGGATTAATTTAAGAAAAGCATTAATTTATCGATAAAGCTTATAGTTATCAAAAACGCAAAATTCGAGGTTTAAGATATTGCTAGATATTAATGATAAGTTATTTAACTTTCAAAAATAATAAATAAAATTGAATTACATGAAATATACATATATTAACATAGAATATGCATTATATGTATTAACTACATATATATAATAGTAATGAATTATAAAAAAATAAGGAAAATTAATATAAAATCAAGGAAAACTAATTAAAAAAAAGTGAATGGATGAGTCATTAATGATGTGGTAGCATGGGAAACAATGGAAAACATGAGTCATCAATAATTTAATAGGAAATTAACACCTTAAGCTTAGAAAAATTAGAAAAATGACATGTGTATGCCACATGTCCAATTTTTAATAATTCCAACCAATTTGAAAATTATAAATAGGACGTCTACACATCAAAAAAAAAAAATTTTGGAAATCTGAAAACATAAGAAAATCGCTCAAGAAAATTTAGAAAAATATTACCAAAAAAAACAAGAAAAACAAGGAAAAAATAGAGTCAGTTCTAATCTAAGGCAATTCACTAAGATAGAACCAACTTGATTTGAAGCAACTTAGGGGTTAAAGAGAGGATGGCATGGCCAATTGTGGTTAGAGGTGGTTGGTTAAGGTAAACCAAAATTCCAGCCGAATGATTCCTAATTTTCTAAAATTACTAATGGTGTTAATTAATTATGAAAATTGGTCTTGTTAGGTTATTTTATGTGTAGATCAATGCAGTAACTTCATTTTAATTAAATAATTAGTGGAAATAAAGGGTGCTTAAGGAATTGCTCTATTTGGATGAAATTTAGATTAAATTTTAAAAATATTAAATAATATCCTTTCAAGCTAAATTTTTGTACATAATACACTTAATATATGTATTTAATTGTAGCAACAAGAATTTTTTAAAATAATCAAGTTTACTATTTATTATAATTATTTTGGATAAAACTAACAATTTTGCTATTTTATTGAATTGATTAGTTTATGATAATGTTTGGAGCAATTGATTTTTATCTTGTGATTAAATTAACTCATTTGCTTAATTTTCACTAATTTTGAGCTAAAATGCTTTTTTTTAGCAATATAAGCGATAAGCTAGTGTAGTACAAATGATGGTTAATATCTAAAGTGTATATTTTTGTGAGTTCACAGTATTTTTTGTATAATTAATTAGGTTCATATATTATTTATTATGTATTTTCCTATTATAAATCTATATATTAGCCTAAAATGCAAAATAGTGAATAATACTATTAAAATGCTTGCTATATAGTGCAAGATCAGTAACTACAACATGTAATTGATAATGAGCATGGTTGAAAAGTATAATTTTTAGGACTTCTAGTTTAGAATTAAAGCCTAATCAAATTGATTCCAAAGTTACAATAATGTAATGTGGAATCGGTAATACAAAAGGGTATTTTTAAACTTTTAACAATATTGATTAATCTTGACTCTTAAGATATCATAATAGTACTCAAAATAATGATCATGACGATATAAAGTTTATTAAAATTAGATAAGAAATAAATAAGTTACAATCGAAATAAACTTGGGAAATATGATAGTAAAAGCTTATAAGAGTTTGGTATTGACCCATAGTTGACTCAAGGTCTGAGTATATTTTCCTAGGTGTGATAGGTTAGAAAAAACCACATTATGGAGCTTAAGATTTTATGCTACTTTCAAGCTCAAGTAAGTGGATATTTCTATTTCTAAGCAAATAGGCCTATGTCTACTTGGCTTAGAGTCAATTGTGTCATAAACTGTGATGATGTGTTAGATTAATTAGATACATAATTCTGTTAAATGTGTGTTGACTAAGTGAAATATTTCCTCATGTATGTTTGATTTATTGATGTGTATTTATGTTTGTAAGACTCGAATCTTAAACGGTCGTTTAGAGTGTTCACCTAAGTGAACCCTAAATGAAGACATGTATTATAAAGTTGAGAAACAAAGATGAGGTTAAGATAGTTGAATTGTTTATGATGTAGAACTTAAGATGCGTACCTAATACTAGGTTATTGTAGTATTTACTACATTCATGGCATGGTACGAAATGACCTACGAGCCAAGTTTCTAAAAGATTAAACATTACTGAGCTGGGTTTTAAGCATATAGACTATATTGCTCAACTCATTCTAGCTACAATGTGTGGTTTTAGCTAGACCGACTATGCGTTAGATTTTTAAACTATAGTGGGTGGTTTTCAAACCAGGCAACACCTTGTTACCCTAAGTTCCTAGATGTTGTATTTAGATGCCTAGATATGTCAACTAAACAAATGAAGAATTGGAAAAGTACAGGACATCATACTAATACATGTCACGTACATGAGTAAGGCATGAATTTCTTGCATAGATAGTTTGTCTTAATAACTTAGGTTATGAAATTGAATGTTCTATAGTACTGATCCTTATGAATGTGTATTATGCTTATTTTATGCTTCTTTCATCCACTCTCAACTCATGAAGAGCTGAGGGGATACTTATGTATTAGCAGGTTATAAAGAGAATTGATTGGGCATCAACAATCAACTAGGGGGAAAAGTCTTGTGAGAGTATGTAGGATAGAGTCAACCACTTTTGAAGAAGTCTTGCTGTATTTTGATCTTAGTACTAAGAAAGATCTATAAATAAAAAAAAAAGTACTATGTTTTAGGTTTAGTTAAGTTTGACAGATGTACTCTCTTGTATAAATAGGTGTAAAGCTGAATTCCGTTGTAGTACTCTTTTATTATAAACAGAACTTTTGTTGAATATAAATAGGCATTCCTTTGTGATGATATATCCTGTATGATGATACATCCTATGCTATGTTAGGATGAGAAAAATCATTCACGAAGACTTCCATGACATCCTCAGCCAAGTCTTCAAAAATGACCATCATGTACCTCTAAAAAGTGGCTGGTGCATTGCATAGGTTAAATGGCATTCACCTGTAAGTGAATGTGCCATATGGGCATGTAAGTATGGTCTTTTCTTGATCTTCTAGCATAATTGGTATTTAAAAATATCTTAATAGACAGTCTAAGAAACAATAATAGATGTGCCTAGCTAGTTTCTTTAACATCTAATCCACAAATGGATGGAGGAAATGATATTTTCATGCGGCACACACACCACCCAAACACCGTCCTCATCAGAATTAGCTCATTATTCTCATCAAGGACAACTGTCATGCCATCCTTCTTCAGGACTGCTTGAATTAGACTTACCCATACACTGTTAGATATAAGATATATCATCCCTATATCCAACAACTTAATTACCTCTACTTTGACCACTTCTTTCATGTTCGGGTTAAGCTGTCATTGAGGTTGCACCACTGGTTTATGACTCTCCTCCATCAAAATTTTATAGGTGTAAAAAGAGGGACTTATCCCCTTGGTGTCTGGAATTTTCCATGCCAATGCCCTCCTGTACTTCCTTAAAACTTCCAAAAGTCTATCCTTCCAATCCTCTCCTAAATCTAAGGCAATTATCACTAATAACTTCAATTCCTTCACTAAGAAGGCATATTTAAGTAATCTGGCAACGGCTTTAACTCAAGTATCGGTAGGTCTTCAATTGAGGGCTTTAACCTTGTCTCCTTTTCCCTCTTAATTTGTTCAAACCCCATAGTATCTTCAATGGATTTAGTTGCCTGCAATTGTATGACCACTTTACTACATTCAGGGTTTTTCACTTCTTCTTCTCCTTTTGACAAACATAGCTCTGTTGAATCCTTTGTCAATATCTCCTACAAATAAGCAAAAACAATAGAATTAGTAGCATCTAAACAATAAAAAGTGTCATCTAATTCAACAAATTTATTCATGGCTTTAGAAACCTTAAAAATTATCTTTTCATCTCCTACCCTTAATATTAGTTTCCTTTTACTAACATCAATAACAACTCGAGTAATCACTAAAAAGGGACTTCCTAATATAAGGGGTATCTTAAAATCCTTGTCCATGTTTAAGATAACAAAATCTACTGGGAAGATGAATTTATCGACTTAAACTAAAACATCCTCAATAATTCCCCTAGGGTAGGTAACTAACCTATCTACTAACTGGAGACTCATTCATGTAGACTTAAGCTCACCTAAACCTAAGCTTTTAAATAGCTTATATGGCATAAGATTAATGCTAGCCCCTAAATTTGCTAAAGCTTTATCAACAAGAAAATTGCTAAAAATATAAGGAATAGTAAAACTCCCTAGATCCTTAAGCTTCTTTAGCAACTTTTTCTATAACAAGGTTAAGCATTCCTCTCTAAGTGTCACTATTGAGATCTCTTCCAACTTCCTTTTGTTAGATAGCAAATCCTTCAAGGACTTATCGTATTTTGGCATTTGTGAAAGAGCATCAACAAGTGGTAAGTTTACATGTTACTGTTTAAAAAAGTTGAGAAATTTACTAAACTATTGATCATTGCGCTTTGGCTTCAAGCGCTAAGGATAAGGAATTAGAGGTTAATATTTTTTTACTCTATGCTGATCTAGGATCTTCTCCTCTTGATCCTTTCTAGATTCATCAAACACTTTAATCTCATCCTTCTTATTTTCAGCTTCTAAGTCTGTTCCACTTCAAAGAATCACTGCCTTGACTTATTCTCTGGGATTAGTTTCAGTATGCCTAAGCAATGATCGTTGTTGTCTCTTATTTAAAATCCTAACAGCCTAGGCAATCTGATTCTCTAGGTTGTAGATGGAGGCTTGTTGGTTCCTTAAAGAGGCCTTTGTTTGTTGCATTCGAGCCTTGTTAGATTGAATGTATTTTTCCAAGAGGCTTTCTAACTTGTTCTCTAGAGTAAGTGGAGGTGCTACCCGTTGTTGAAATCTAAGTGAAGGCAAATTTGATCTTTGTTAAGGCTAATTCCTTACATTCCACTATTGGCCTTGACCTTGATTTTGACCTCCCAAGGAAAAGTTAGGGTAATCTTTTGACCTTGGACTGTAGGTATTGCTATAAGGATTATACTAGGGTCTTGTAGGTTTTCCTAGAAAATCAACCTATTCTATTTGCTCACAGCTTACAATCCCCTTTTAGTTAAAGTTTTTAGGACTGAATTGTGGTTATTACGAACCAGTCGAGAGGGATTCAATTTTCTTACTTAGCATCTCCACCTGAGTGGCTAGAAACTGTACAGCATTGAGTACAAACATGCCTGCAACTTTTTGCTTCCCCCTAGGGTTCTCTTACTAATAATTATTTACAGCCATACCTTTTATCAAAGCTTAGACTTCCTCAAGTGTCTTGTTATTGAGTGTACCTCCAGCTGCTACATCTATCATTTGCCTCGTAGATGGGGTTGAGACCATTGTAGAAGGTTTGCATTTCCATCTAAACAGGGAGGTTGTACATTACCTTAATAAGTCCTTAAAGTGCTCCCATGTATCATATGAGGTCTCACCCTTTATCTAGGCAAAAGAAGAGATGTCGACTCTAAGCATTGCAGTTTTAACGGGTGGAAAATACTTCTCCAAAAATTATGTTGCCAATTCTTCTCATTAAGGACAACTATCATGCTATCATGCTACCCTTCTTCAAGACTACTTGAATTGAACTTACCCATGTATTGTCAAATATGGGATATATCATCCCTGTATCCAACAACTTAATTACCTTTATTTTGTCCACTTCTTTCATTTAATAAAAAATCATGTCACATTAGTAGTTTTAGGTTCTACATGAACTCGATACCAAAGATCACCTCTTTACACAACGTAAAATAACAATATAAAATCAAAGAATAGATGGAAGAATCAAGAAATCCACAAAAAGTTGAATCTTGAAATCTTCTTTTTTTGCCTTATTCTCTTAAGTGTTCTTGGCTTAAAAAACTTTCAAGAAATCATGCCAAAAGTTCTGCTGAAAAAAACCCTAACAAAGCTTTATATAGGAAGTGAGAAAAATATGTCCACTACAAACACAATTGTAGACACAATCATGTCCCTTGGTCATATCCTTGATTGTAATCGGTTTCTCTCTCTCTTTTAACTGGGAAAGACATGATGAAGGACATAGTCATGTCATTTGGTTGTGTCACTAGTTGTAATACATGAAATCAAGCTCTCAATTCATTTGGAAATGACATAACCATGTCGTTTAGTTATGTTTATCTTCAAACATTCATAACTTGCTCATTTTAGCTCTGAATTGAGTGAAACTTGTTTCTATCATCTTGTTTTCTTGCGTAGATTATTTTAAAACATAGAAAACAAAATTTTACTCAATTAAGTACCATTATCTAAGAATAAACTCAAATTCTAAGAGAAAATCATGAAAGATCACCATATAAAATATATCTAATTTGGAGCTTATCAAGTATAATAGAGTACACAACAACAATAAACCACTATGCCTTCTATTTACTCAAACACTCACAACTAGCCTCTACCTAACTACAACATAGTATCATAACAAACACAACTCCCCAAGAAAGCTCAAATACAACTTACCCAAATGAAGCTTCATCCTAATACCAAGATGATATGAACTTGGTTAAGGCCTGACAAAGTTAATTGTAAGGTAAGTCTAAGCTTATGGAAAGCTCAAAAATAAGGGTGGAAACCACAAGAACAAACAAACAAATAAACAAACTTTGATCCGCTCTAAGGATGTTACATACCAAGGAACTACCGAGTGCTTACAATTCAACTCAATATCACACACAAGTTGGTCTAATATAGATACTCATCACCTAGCCTTGCTTAAAGGTTAGGATAAGAATAAAGCAACAAGCAAATAGAGAGCAATGCTCATGAAATGAGAAGTATATTCAATATCAAATTGTATTATGCTTTGCAGCTACATTTACAATAGGTATTTTTACATGAAATATTAGGGCAACAACTATAAATGAAAATGACTAAAAGGGGTAAATTCTTAAAAAAGTAATTTATAGAGAATGGAAAAGGGAATAAAGGGAAAATCATGAAAAACTTTCGTTTTGTATGGAAAAATTTACGAAAAGGAGTGCTCAAATACGTATTGGATAATAAGTGTTCATGTACTTAGCAAAAGCATAGAAATTGTACAGCTATCTTGGTTGCTACTAAGTAATGATGCTAATTCGAGCTAATAGTTCAGTAATGCCGAGCTAAGTATATGATTCTTCCAAAGTGAATTTAGCATAGACATATTCGGTATAGCTTAGATTTAGGTCAACTGAGTAGATGGTCAGATAGGCTGAGTTTGTTGCTCGAGTGTACCATCAATCTGCAACTAGAGACTATTGATAAGCATAGGAGGGTTTGGTTTAGGTAGGGCTTCAAGTTAGTAAGCTATAGCAACTCAGACTCTTTAGTTGTAGGGTGTAAAGAAAGAACTCATTCAGCTATGCTCTTTAGTCCTCAAGCTTGAGCTCGAGCTCAAGCTTGGGCTTAGGTTAAGGGTCTGATAATTTGATTCCTATCACTTGTGTATATGCCAACCAATAAGAAGTGATGACGTTAATACTAAAACACGCACTAAGCTCCTTACAAAGCTCTAAGGAGGATTAGAGAGAGAATTAGTATCACACTAAGTGTACCATCAAGGTTCAATTATGCATGATTATATTTGATGGAAGGTATTGCACCAATGTTGTTGCTTAGACCCTTATGTAGAGGATAGATCTGCTAACATCTTAGCACCCCTGACTTACAAGCTACACTAGCTAGATGATGAGGGTGCTTTGTAAGTTATAAAGTAAGTGGTTATACCATTTCACATTGGGAACATGTATAGGGATGAAGTGGTATGTGATGTTGTCCCTATGAGAGCTTCACACTTGCCATTGGGAAGACTATGGTTGTTCGACCGACATGTTATTCACAATGGATACAAGAACACTTATGCCTTTACGAAGTATGGAAAGAAGATTGTATTATAACCTATGATACTAAGCCAAGTGAGCGAGACACATAGTTAGCTTACCCGAACAAGTATGAAGAAGGTATTGATGATGAGCCAAAGAGAGCTTTGAGCTTTTAAGAAGGCCGATGAGCTTACGTTCTTATTAGTGAGGTGACTACTGGAATTGAGGGATTTGGAAAATGTACCTAAAGAGGTTCAAAAGTTGATAAAAGAGTTTTACGAAAAATCTTTAGAAGAGCTACCTAAAGGAGTATACCTAGTCCAATGCATTGAACATTTCATTGATTTATAGCTAGGCACAACTTCGTCGAATTGACTTGCTTACAAAATGAACCTTAAGTAAGTTGTCGAGCTGAAACGATAAGTAGACGAGCTCATTAAGCAAGGATATGTGAGAGAGAGCATGAGCCCTTATGCAGTCCCAGCTCTGCTTGTCCCAAAAAAGGATGGTTCATGGCACATATGCATCGATAGCTAAGCTATCAATTGTATCACTATTAAGTATATATATCCCATATGGAGGCTTGATAACATGTTAGATGAGCTTTATGGTGCTAGAATATTCTCGAAGATTGATTTGTAAAGTGGCTACCATTAGATTCAAATGAGGCCCAGTGATGAGTAGAAAACTACAATTAAGGCAAGACATGGTCTCTATGAATGATTGCTTTCACCATTAGGACTTACAAATGTATCGAGCACATTTATACGGCTTATGAGCCATGTGATGTACCCTTTGATTAGATGATGTTTGGTTGTGCAATTTGATGACATATTAGTATATATTACCAACCTAACCAACCATCTACGACTTCCCTAAGCTGTTTTTGATATTCTTCATGCCAAGAAACCATATGGGAACTTGAAGAAGTGCACATTTTGTCAAAGCAAAGTTGTCTCTCTTAGATATGTAGTGACTGGATATGAAAAATAAGTCAATGAGGAGAAAATCTAAGTTGTCTTAGAGTAGCCGATGCTAAAGAGCACTATAGAAGTTCGAAGCTTTCATAGCCTAGCTTTCTTCTACAAAAGGTTCATTAGGAACTTCAATACCATTGCTACTTCATCAATCGAGCTCACTAAGAAGAGTGAAGGGTTCCATTGGAATGACCACTCTAAACAGAGCTTCTAGGAAAACAAGGAGAAGCTCATTACTACTCTTGTTTTAACTTCACTTGACTTCAACAAACTTTTCGAAGTAGATTACAATGCGTTAGGTATTGGTATTGCCGCTTTATTAATGCAAGAGCATCGATCAATTGCTTATCATAGTGAGAAGCTCAGTGGTGCCACATTGAATTATTTTGTGAACTAAAAGAATTGTATTCTCTTTTTTAAGATCTTATTATGTGGCAACATTACCTATTACCATGAGAGTTTGTGATTTATACGGATCATGAGTCATTAAAGTATCTTAGAAGTCAAAATATGCCTTCGAAGAGGCATACAAAATGGTTGTAGTTTATGGAACGCTTTTCTTATGTGATTAAGCATAAGAAGTGATACGAATTGTAAGGGGTGACACACGACCATCGATATCATAGAAACCAAGGGTAGGTACGAATCGCAATATGGTCTAAAAGCTAAATGCATATCGAGGGTTGAGTAGGGGTTCTCATGCATTGATGGTAGATATGATACACCAACGCTTCATACGAGCTTAGATCACACTTGATATTATATACAAGCATAGTTAGAGGTAACTCACCACTAATCCAAACCCATAATGGACTAGATAAGAGTAAACAAGAGCAAGCAAGGGATAGTTAGCTCATAAGGGAATATGTCTAAATTTCAATTTTACTTGCTTATAACTATTGCATTTTCAAGTATTTATATTGCCCA
The DNA here is from genome assembly GCA_024138015.1 of Lumnitzera littorea. Lineage (NCBI taxonomy): Eukaryota > Viridiplantae > Streptophyta > Magnoliopsida > Myrtales > Combretaceae > Lumnitzera > Lumnitzera littorea. The sequence goes on from JAMXBB010000002.1 coordinate 55,436,150, forward strand.
ATTATGGCAAGTCCTAGATATATGAAAATTACAAAAAGGATTCCTACTAGAAAAGAAAAGGGGAATAGATTACAAGGGTAAAGTCGTAAACAGACAAAAAAGGACAATCAGTTACAAAAAAGATAGTACAAATGTTAGAAAAATGGGACATGTGTCTATTATCCATTCTATGGTCCAAATGATGTTGTATACCAAGCAAAGCTAATTCTAAATAAAGTAAGTCAGGTCAATTGTAAAATAGCTCGGTGGCTCAACTGTTTAAGGCTTGGGAAGGGTTAGTCTAGTGTATAGCCATTCTTCTAATTGGCTTAGGCTGGTCAGCTCAAAAATGGGGCAACTCAACCTTGGATTTGTATCAACTCGAGACAAAACGTAAAAAAATGAGGAAAAGGAAATGGGGCAAGAAGAAACGTGAGAAAATGAAAAGACAAGGTGATTAAGTCCAAAATACAAAAGCTCAAAAGGATTAGGGACAAGTAACTCAAAAAGCCTATTCCTCAAGTAAAGACCCCAAAACACAATTGAGATGATTAAAACTCAAAAGCCAAGACAAATACCAAAGTTTCCCACCAAAACTCGTGATTCCTAAAGAAAATTGTAGTTATCACATGGCTTATAGCCTACCTACAGCTCCACCCATTTTAAAGGCCTTTTTTATTAAATGAAATAACTTATCCTTGGTAAAAGTTACATTTGAAACTTGGGCAAGCATAATTTTAGTTTTACTTATAAGGTTCTTGACACGTAAACTTAGGTTAAAGAATGTTTCTTTCATAAAAAGCCATTTTATTAATATCCATTTTGAAACCGAAGACTAAAAGCCTTTATTATATTATAATTTGAAAAGGACCCAATAGATTGATTAAAAGTGTATAGCGCACAAGATGGATCATAATTTTTGGAATTGAAGTTGAAAGATAAGAATTTAAACTGAGAGTGCAATGAAGTCCTCTTAGAGTAAACCTTCCTTTAATAAGATATCTATTCCTAAGAAATCATCCCTAATGAACTTTTGCACTTGGTTTGAAGTCAAATGCCTCATGACGAAATGCAAGGACCCCTAAGAAAGAAAGAGTTATCTCAAGCAAAAGGTCAAGTTGTTATGCCGTTGAAAATCCTACCGCTTACACACTACTATCTTGGAACATATGAAGAATCTAAACCTATTAGTAAGTAAAAAAAAAAAAAATGAAATAAATTCCATTCTCTCTCATTTTAGTGCTTTCTTTTTTCCATATCACCCTAGTGGTCTAGGTTTTCAACAATCATCTTCTCTAGAGTCAACCCCAATAGTAAGCTTTTGTCATTCAAATGTGATTACCCTAACAACTATTGTTTTTAAAGGAGTTCACTTTCTTTTTTCTAAAGTTTAAGGATCTGCTCTCATGTAAAAAATTACTCCCAAGTTGGCCTTAGAGGCTAGAATCATCCTCTTTAACATGATCACCCTCCTGGTTGATCTCATCAACTTCTTTTTTTATCAAGGGACTTTATCCTTATTGTTTGCCTCGTTTTACATAATTGTCAATCAACAAATCTATCTTTGTTTTCAAGTCTCCCAAGAATGTTTACATAGGCTCTTTTGCTTTGGTCCCCATGGAACATTTGCTCTTTAGAGCATTATCCATCTAGTAAAAACGTTAGTAATCACATGCTCTTGGAGTGCTATCTTAACATGAAACCCTTAGATCACATAGCTTTAGAGCATTATCTTGAAACCCTCTGATGGCATGCTCTCGAAGCACTATCTTGACCTAAGTTAAAGCCCTTTTTATTTGTATGCTCTCAAAGTGCTATCTTAACCTAAGTTAAAATCCTCAAATTGCATGCTCTCGAAGTGCTATCCTGACCCAAGTCAAAAACCTTAAATTGCATGCTCTTGGAGCACTATCCTGATGCAAGATAAAATCTTTGATCAACTACTCTAGGAATACTATCCTGACTTAAGTTTAAACCCTCACATCATATGCTCTCAAAGTGCTATCTTGACCTAAGTAGAAACCTTCAGATCATCATATGCTCTCAGAGCGCTATCCTAACCTAAGTTAAAACCATTGGATCACATGCTCTCGAAGTGCTATCTTGACCCAAGTTGAAACCCTTGGTTCACATACTCTCAAAGTGCTATCATGACCTAAGTTGAAACCCTCAAATCATATGCTCTCTAAGTATTATCCTAATCTAAGTCGAAACCCTCAAATCGTATGTACTCGAAGCGTTGTCCTAACATAAGTTAAAACCCTCGGATCTCATGCTCTTGAAATGCAATTCATACATAAGTTGAAACCCTCAAATCGCATGCTTTTAGAGTGCTCTATGTTGACACCTTTGGATCATATGCCCATGGAGCGTTATCTTGATCTAAGTCGAAACCCTTAGATTGCATGCTCTTGAAGTGCTATCCTAACCTAAGTTAAAACCCTTGGATCGCATGCTATTGGAGTGCTATCCTAACCCAAGTTGAAACCCTTGGATTGCATGCTCTTAAAGGGCTATCTTGACCTAAGTTGAAACCTTTAGATCAAATGCTCTTGAAGCTCTATCCTAACCTAAGTTAAAACCCTTAGATCGCATGCTCTTGGAGCACTATCCTGACCTAAGTTGAAACCCTCAAATCACATGCTCTTGGAGCGCTATCTAAACCTAAGTCAAAACCTTCGGATCACAAGCTCTTGAAGTGCTAGCCTGACCCAAGTCAAAACCTTTGGATCACATGCTTTCGAAGTGCTATCCTAATCCAAGTTAAAACCCTTGGATTGCATGATCTTAGAGCATTATCCTAACCTAAGTTAAAACCCTTGAATCGTATGCTCCCGAAGCACTATCTTGACCTAAGTTAAAACCCTCGAATTGCATGCTCTCGAAACGCCATCCTGACCCAAGTCAAAACCTTTGAATCGCATACTCTCTAAGTGCTATCCTGACCAAAGTTAGAACCTTCAAATTGCATGCTCTTGGAGTGCTATCTTAACCCAAGTCAAAGCCCTTAAATAGCATGTTCTTAGAGTGTTATCCTGACCCAAGTTAAAACCTTTAGATCATATACTTTCAAAGTGCTATCTTAGCTTAAGTTAAAACTCTTTGATCGCATGTTATTGAAGCATTATCCTGACTTGAAGCCTTCGGATCGCATGCTCCTAGAGCACTATCCTAATTCTTTTCACTCTTCAAATTCTCGTTGCACTTGAAGTATGCTTACCTAATATAAGCCTACTCTTAGAGCACATTGGGTCTTCTTATCTTAATTTAACCTTAGGATATAAACCAAATTAGGTTAATCAACTCGTAAGGGTACATTCAAGCTTTCAATCTCTTTTTAAGGTTCTTGCCAGCCCATAAGGGCACTACCCACTTTCAATATCTTTTGTGTCTCAGTCAACTCTTAAAGCAACTTCTCTCTCTTTCACCCTTCACTATTCACCAAATGCCTAATGGATCAAACCTAGGACATCTAGCTAGTTGTAGTACTCTTAAGGCAATTCTATCATTAGGGCAAAAATAGGGTCTCTTTTGTTTTTGTGATAAAGTTTTATTCAAACTTTACCATAAAAAGGGACAATTATAGATACCTCATTTTGCTCCCTCATAATTTTAGAATTTTTAAAATAGGGTAGAAAGAGTCATAATTTAGAAAAGAAAAAGAAAAATAAATAAAAGAATTAGAGAAAATACAAAAATATAGAAAATTTCAAAAAAGTACATAAAATAGAAGAACTTAGAAAAATAGGTAAGGGAAATTTGGATTTAAAGCTTTAGTTATTTTTATTTCTAGAAAAAAAGGAGAAGACTAGCAAAGAGTGATCGCTGGGATTAAAGCCTAGCAGTTAAGGTTGAAGACTTTTCAACTCAAGAAGATAGGCATGCTTACAGTACGCCTTTGTTTTTCCACTATACACATAAGCGTATGGTACGTGTCTTACACATGACCATACACCTATTACTGCTTCTTGTTCATCCAAATTCTTAGCCTTCTTCTAAAAAAAAATGACCTAATGGCTTGTGTTGAGGGGTCATTTTTGTGTGTTTTTCACATGATTCCATATGATTAATTGGTGGAATCATGTAATACACTTAGCCTACTATGAATTGGAATAAAAAAAATGTCCACATCTAATCATTTAATGGGTCAAATTAAGCTTTGAAAATCAAGAAAAATTTCAAAACCTAGATTTTCTTACTTTCCTCTTGCATGATCTAAGCTTGATTAATACATTTCGAAGCTTCTTGTTTTTTTTAAGCAAGTTTGGAGACTCTTAAAAGTGTCTTGGCCATTCATTTCATTTAAATCATCAATTCACATTGGAATTCGTCAGCACCCAATAAGTAGAGAAAATAAAACTTTACTCCATTTCATGACTTTCCAAGCTTAACAAAGGCTAAAGAAGAATAAAAAGGGGTTCGGGTGTCCTTCTAAATCACCAAGAAATAGTTGAATCACTCCTACTCGAGCTTAAACACCATTTTCTCTCTAGGGTTTCAACTCAATTTCTCTCTCTGAAATCTACCACTTATGGTGGTTTTTGAAGAAAACAAACCATATCACGAGCATCGGTACCCCCAAAAATCCCAACCTACACCTTCAGTTAACCCTAAGCGACTACCACAAGCGGCGATTGCTACCACCACCACGAGTTAATTTTCAACTACCACCAAACGGCCATTTTAGACCATGATATTTTTCCTACCCTCCTCATCTCCAATTTGAAACTCATGAAAACTCAATCCTCCTCTTGAAATGTCATCGAAAACCGCTATAACTGCCCCATCATGGCCACTGTTCTCTTCCTCAAGTTTAGACACCATCCTGCGAACAAACCGAACTCAAACCAAATCCAACACTCCTGACTCGTGCCTACTACTACGACTTACGCTTTGATTTGATTCCCTTTTAGTTCAGCTTTGTTATGATAATTTATTTATTTATTTATCATTGTAATTATAACCAAACATTAAAAAAAAAATCCAAAAAAGGAAAAGAAAAAATAAAAAGAAAAAGAAAAAAGAGAGTAGTAGGTTTAGTTTATTTTATTTTCTTTAATAAGACATAAATAAAAAAATAAAATAAAGAAAAATAACAAAAAAATTAATTAGAAAAAATTGATTTGTCACTTAGAAAAAATTAATTTTCCAAATAAACAAACATGAATCAACCTCTTTTTCAAAAATTAAGACATTTTTAGAACTTTTCAAAAGATAAACAATCCAAATTTAAGACTCTTTAGGAATTTTCCTTAAAAAACTCAAATCAAGACCAAAACTTAAATTTGACTGTTTTCTTAAATAAAATCAACCAACACATCTATATTTTTGGAAAAAGAACTATGGAAATCTCATCTCAAATAGTCCATACATAAGCACTTATATGCAAATACAAGGCAAGTTAAAATATGGAAAGTTTTCTTTTTTCCATCTTTGTAAATAATAGTTCAATTATCCTTTTTTTAGATGTTATTTACTTGTTTATATGTGATTAAATGTTTTCTTTTAGATGGATATTTTTGGAAAGTAAACTTAAACTTGGAAAGTAAAAGTGGTACCCATTAAGGGTTTAATAGAATAACCCATGGAGCCAAAATCTCTGGTTTTTAAAACCTTTTTATTTTAAATTGTTTTTTTTTTTTTTTTTGCGCAATGTAGTGTCTAGATTAAAATCAATCTACCCAATTGGTTTTATTCTAAACACCTTTCTCGACTCTGGTCGAGTAACGACTCTAAGTATTTTCATAATACATTCAAAAACTAAGCTTTTCTTAACTCTAAGACAAAGGTTAGTATTAAATGGGTTAGGATTTAATATTAATCAAATTAAGAAAAATAATAAAAATCAAGAAAAATTTAGGTTTGACAAGTAACATGAGAACTTATTTCTCATCAGCTGTATGGTGAACAAACAAGTATGTTCACTCATAATAGAAAGTGGGAGTTGTGCTAACATAGCATCCATTGAACTAGTTAAGAAGCTCAAATTACCGACCATCTCACATCCGAGGCCATATAAGCTGCATTAACTAAATGAGAAGGGAGCATTACACATCACTCAATTAGTATTGCTATCGATCTCAATTGGGAATTATTTTGATGAAATTCTCTATAATGTATTACCTATGTGCACATCAAATGTATTGTTAGGCTGACCATAGCTATTTTATCGAAGGGTCATTCATGAAGGTTTTAGGAATATGTTTGTGTTTAAGAAAGATGCAAAGAAAATCACCTTGAACCTTATGACCCTAACTCATGTAAGTAAGTTGTAAGCTAAGTTAGCTCGAGGATCTAAAAAGGCATTGATTCTAAGCTCTTCTAAGCTTCACGAAGCTATCAAGTCTAATGTGCCAATCTTCCTATTGGTTAGGTGATTCTTGGAATTGAAGGATCAAGCTAAGCTACCTAAGGAGATCCAAGAGCTATCAAGTGAATAGGTTGAACTGTTTCTCAAGTAGTTGCCTAAGGGATTACCCGCTTTCAATGCATTGAACACTACACTAACTTGGTACCTAGTGTTGCTTTGTTGAATAAGCTTGCTTATTAGATGAACCTTAAGTAAGCCGCTAAGGTCTAAAGATAAGTCAATAAACTACTAAAGAATGGATACGTAAGAGAGAGTCATTATGCTTGCATTACTTATGCCAAAGAAAGATGGTACTTTGTGAATGTGTATAGATAGTAAAGCTGAAAACAAGATTACAATCAAGTATAGGTACCCCACTTTGAGGTTAGATGACATGCTTAACGAACAAAATGGAGCTAGAATCTTTAATAAGATTAACCTAAGTCTAGCTATCATTAGATTTGGCTAAGGCAAGGAGACGAATGAAAAACTGTATTTACTACCCAACATGGTCTTTATGAATGGAAGGTAATGCCTCTTGGCTTATCAAATGTCTCAAGCACTTTCATATAATTGATGAATCATGTTTTGAGAAATTTGATTAGAAAGTGTATCGTAGTCTACTTTGACGACATTCTTATGTATAGTATCAACTTACTAAGCCAGTTAAACCATTTCTAAGCTGTATTTGATGTGCTCTGAGCCAAGTGACTATTTGGCAACTTGAAAAAGTATTGTTTTTGCCAAGACGAAGTGGTTTTTCTAGGATATGTGGTTAATGGAAGAGGCTCACGAGTCAATGATGAGAATACTAAAGCAATTGTCAAATGACCGACCCTAGCCACTTATGCTAAGGTGAGAAGTTTCCATGGACTAGCATCCTTCTATTGACAATTCATTAAGGGTTTCGGCACCAATGTTGCATCCCTTATTGAGTTGATAAAGAAGAACATTGACTTTAAATGGGGAGAGAAAGAAGAGAGAAGTTTTGCCAAGTTAAAGGAGAGATTGACCTCTATACTTATGTTAGCCTTACCTAACTTTGAGAAAATATTTGAGCTAGAATGTGATTCATTAAGTGTTGGCATCAGAGCTATACTGATGTAAGAAGGATGACTTATTGCTTACCATAATGAGAAGCTACAAGGACTTCTATTGAATTATTCTGTATATGACAAAGAACTCCAAGCACTCTAAGTATGGTAACATTATCTATTGTCAAGAGAGTTTGTCATTTATATAGATCATGATTCCTTAAGGCATCTTAGGAGTTAGAATAAGCTATCAAAGAGACAAGCATGATGGTTTGAACTCTTAAAAGGTTTCAATTTTGTGATTAAATACAAGCAAGGCAAAGCTAATGCGGTTACCAATGCCCTGTTGAGAAGACATGTTCTTCTTACAAAACTACAAACTAGATTCTTAAGATTTGCGAGCATTAAGGAACAATATCCTCAAGACCCCATTTTGGTCCAATATTTGGACAATGTATAGAAGGAAGAACGTTAAATGATTATCACATGGAAGATGGATATCTGTTTTGGGGAGGTAGGTTATCTATGCCAAACTATTCATTGAGAGAGTTGCTTATGAGAGAAGCTCATTCTAGTAGGCTTTCTAGCATTTTAGAGAAAGAAAAACGTATGAATTATTGAATGGTAGATTCTTTTGGCCTAAGATGCAGTAAGATGTGCATCGGGTTATTGAGAATTATACTACTTATAAGAGGAAAGCAATACCATTACCTATCTTGAGTAGACCCTAAATTAAGTTAAGCATGGATTTTGCACTCAGATTACCATAAACTACTGAAGGCAAAGAGGCTGATACGGTCATTGTAGCCAGATTCAATAAGATGGCACACTGTGTGCCCTACTCTAAAACTAACGATGCTTTCTATTTTTGCAAGAAAATGTTCATTTGTACGGTGTGTCGAGAAGTGTAGCTCAGATCAAGACCTAAAGTTTTTAAGTCATTTCTGGAGAACTCTTTAGCATTGAATGGGAACTAAACTCCTTTTTAGCACTTGTTGCTACCCTTAGGCCGATGGCTAGATAGAGGTTGTCAATCACACTTTAGGTTCACTACTTTAAGCTGCAATAGGGAAGAACTTAATTGATTAGGACGATTGTTTGCCCGTGGTGGAATTTTCTTACAACCAAACAATCTACAACACCATGAAACAAGTACCCTTTGAAGTTATTTATGGCTTCAACCTAAAGTTACTACATGATTATGCCTTAATAACTATGTCTAAGCAAAAGGACTTTAATGCAAGAGCTCGAGCACATTCCTTTCAATAGATCTATTAGAAAGTTGCCTGACAAATTGATAAAGTTGCCAAGAAGTTAAAGGAGAAGGCTAAAGGAAGGAAGATTGTATAGTTTTAGCCTTATGACTTAGTATGGCTACACTTAAGCAAAGAAAGGCTTCTTCATAAGAGGAAAAGCAAGTTGTTTGCTTGAGCCAAGGGTCCTTTCAAAATTCTCCAAAAGATCAATAATAATACCTACCAGTTGGAACTATCTAAAGACTATGGAGTTTCTAATACTTTCGATATTCCAACCGCATCCCTTATCGACCTAAGGGAGAACAGAGTGAAGAACAACCGGATTGATCCAAAATCCATGTAAACCTGGAGGGGATAATAGGAATCAAGCCACTAAACCATTAACCTAAGCCTAAGCTTGAGGTCTTGAAGGCTTGTAAAGCAAATCCTCTCTTCTTAGCCTAGTGTTGAAAAAGCCGAGATAATCCTGACTGTCTACTTGTCAAGAATACCAAGTTGAGCAACTTTGTTTTAGTAAGTAATCAAATGCCAACCTAAGATAAACTCAATTGATAACTTAGCCCATTTACACATTTGCTTGGCTATACCTGTGTCGATCAGCAGCTTAGTAATACTTGTGTCAAGTACTCCTAAGCATGTCCGTACTAACATCACCTCAAAAGAATCTTCAGTTCTTCTTGGCATCTTGACTTAGCAACAACCTAACTAACTATACAATCTTATTTGCCCTATTAGAAGTGGGACCAATGATTGCTAACCATTTGTCTAGCTACCACATGATAGAATCTACCATATAGACTATACTTTTTTCTTGATTTTTCATTTGTACCCTTTTACATTCCTTATATTTTGCTTCTTTTAGGAAATACCCTTTTTGTCTTTTTCTCTTTTAGTAAGTTTTCTTAGAACATCGGGCATAAATGCCCTTCTATAATGTAATAGCAATACCATCTTGATATTAAATATACTACATTTGCCTTTGTAAGCAATTGTGTTTACTTCTTCCTACTCTTATCCTAACTCAAGTAAGGCTATGTAGTGAATGACCTCACCGAACTACTCATGCACCATATTGAGCTAATTTTGTGAGTTTATAGATGTTCATTGATGTGTCATATCCTTGAAATTGTTCATGGGGTATTTGCTTATTTACTTTTTCCTATTCTTGTTTTAAGTGCTTGATCACCTTTCAATTTAAGCTTTTGACAAGCTTAGACCCACCCTTGATACAACTGTCCTTGTTTGCTCTTGGTATAGCTTACCATTCCCCATTCACCTCAATACCAGCTATGGCTTGCATTACTATAGCGTACATGTCCATACTAGGTATACTCTCAATATCCACTTCTTGTTCATCCTTCTCAAGCTATTTTTCTTTAGTATCCTCTTCTTTTAGATCCTCCTCTACATTAGCCTCATTTAATTAATGATTACTCTATATGTCTAACTAAGCTTTACCTTGAAGTCTTACAAGTTGTTGGTTTTCCTATGGTGGTTCAAGTATCATAGCTTTAAGGTATATTTCATTTGATGCTAAGGTATCTCTATCCTTATTCCAATTGGTTCAAGAAAGCATGGAAGTCAATCAATGACTCTTAGAGGACAACATTTAGGAATATAAGGTACACTAGTATGAATATAAGTAATACTAGCAGGATAGGGTCTCCCTTCTTCTAATCTTGCTAGAAATATCTTACTAGCATCATTAAAGCTATGATTCCTTCCCTATCCAACCATCTATGCTCAAAAACTGCTATTATAGTATACCTATTATATTGGGGTCCTAGATTAGTCCCCATTAAGGCTTACCAATCTTGTCAAGGAGAGCACAATCCATCGATAAACTTATCATTAATCTCATCTATAGTTTTAAACATGTCCTAATTAGCCATTTCTAACAACAATCATTGCATTTTAACTTGGTAGTCAATACGAAACTCTTCTCCATTCCATTTAAACTACAACCAATTGACTATTAATTCACCGCTACAACCCTATAGTTAGATTTAAAAACAATTAGCATTTGACATACTAAATATTATAATCACCTTTGCTTTATGGTTCACTACATAGTCTCATTATGTTCCTATGATATCTACTTTTTTAATTATGACACTTTAAGGTGAGTTTACTAAAACCTGGCTCTAATACTAGCTAAGAACTATTATGCCTTGAAGTAGTGGAATTACAACAGTCCTACTGTATAAACCAACCTAAGATAGTAAATAACCTTACAACCACTATATTAGAAGCAATTTACACAAGGCGTCTACGACTACCTACTGTAAAGTGAACAGTTCATACAAAAATACTAATAAAATTACATATAGAGATTTAAAACATATTTATATAGGTATATATTGACTCTAATATCCCAAGAGATATTAACACATTACAGTAGTTTAAGATAAGTAAAATTTTAAACAATTAGATTCACATAACTAAGAGTTATTAGCAAAACTCTCAAATGTTATGTTATTCTTCCAATTTAAGTGCTCACTTCCCCAAAAATCTTCAAGAGGAACTACATTCTAGGTAATTATAATGTTGCATTTTGGTCGATGCCTACAAGAAGATCTATAAGGGTATGAACAATTAACAGCTTAGTGAGTATGGACAAAGACATAAGATTGTATAACAATCATAGGTAAGGTTCTAAAACAATTAATTAAATGTAATACAATACGTAAATTCTATCATACAATGTTATCTGATCCGTTATAAAATTAGAGAAATTTCACCTACTCTAATCTAGGTTTAAGGAGCTTCAATATAAATGTAACAACTTACAACCAAACCTAGGTTTATGCAATAGAAACATCTCCCCTCTCATGACTATCAATCCAATTGTTACTCTCATCCTTATTGTGACCTTCTCTCTTATCACTTAGTTCGACTAACAATGAAGAAGAGACCATTATGCTACAACGTTATCCCATTCGAAAGAATCAGTATTTAGTTAGGGAATCCTAATTAACCCCTAATGGGTTACATTACATGCTCAGTTACAATTTTAGGTCAAGTTAAATTAAGTCCATTTTTAAGGTAAGCAAACAAGTCCACATAGTTCAAACAATTTCAACCATAACAAGAAGCCAATGAATTCAATCAATTTCAGAGATATACGAGCAAGTTACTTACAAATACCATCAAATATAATCCTAAGCCTCCAAGTACTAAAATAGTACTCTCAAAATACAATGACGTGTCAATCCCAAACTTACCTTGAGTCTCCTACTTGCTCACTAAGGTATGATATGCGTCACAGTATCGCTGCTCGTTCTTATAATAAAAATATCATTTTAGTACTTATACACTTATTACATATAAGCTTCAAATAATTATTTTTAGTTAAAATTTATAATTTTACTTAGTTATTCAAGTTTTATGTTGCTTACAATCAAGCCCATCTTAAACTAGTTTCTTATTCAGCTTTTGAGTCAATTCTTAAATTTGACTTTAATTCAATCTACGATTATGATTTTTATATGTAAACCTAAGGAATTCCCTCTAATTGATTCTATGAAGTTTAACTAACTACATTTTAGATATACTAAGTCCTTTATTCAATCTCTAAGGAATACCTTAATTTATCCTATATACCCAATTCTTAATTTTACTTCTAAATTTGCTCTTAATATGAGAATACTCTATATTTTTAGCATAATTATTGAAATTTATGTTTCATCACTAGATTTATATTATATTACTAATGTCATAATATTCTCAATTTAATTTAATATACTTCACCCACTTAATTACCATTTTCACATATTATTCATTTATCACATATTATACACATATAACATTACACTATAAATACCATCCCGTAACATCATTTAATATTTTAAGATGTTAAAATATGCCATAAATCAGGATCTAATTTAATTTGTTGAAAAATCCTTACATATACTTAAGAAATGGGCTATATTTAATAAGGTCTTCAAGGCCTAAAAATTAGATAAATTTTTGGAAAGCAATTTTTAGGAAAAAAGCTATTCATGGCAATTTAACATATATCCTAAACAATATACACAAAAATTTTAGGTTCAAAACTACATTAATAAGGTGTTTGAAAACAAAAGCAAAAATCCGCTTCAGTTTAGTAATTTCTTAAGCGTCATATATTCCAGAACTTAATTTTATAAAATAAAATTCTTTCTAAAATCTACATACAAAAATACTTTAGAATACCAACTTTTACAATTTTTCATGAAAAATTGGTATATTTAGTAAATTAGACAAATTCGGACTACAAATTAGACTCACTTGAAACATCAACTTGCAGCCACCTTTGGCTACCCTATGGTTGTTAGCCTAACTAGGCATAGTGGTTACTATAGGGTGGTGGCCTTGGTTGCTTCCCAAGTGTTGGTCTAATGTAGGTTCTCCTTTTAAGCCCTAATTGCACCTAATTTTTATCTTTCTTTTTTTTTTCTAAAATGGCTACTTCTCTCTCTCTAACCTCTCTATATATTTTCCTAAGTCTTAACTAACTAAAATGAATTTTAGATGGGTGTTGCTAAATTTATAAAGTGGTTTAGATATTTTCTTTAATTTTCTATTATCATGTGTCCCTTTTTCTTTTTTCTTTTTACTACTTAGGTGTCCTAATCCTATTCAAATATTACCAAATTTAATCCCCTGATTTCCATGCTTCAATTCTAGATTTTTCTATGCATTACACATATTTTTCTTAATTTATTTAGTATTATTTTAATATATAGTAGTATTTTTAGTAATTTTGGGTATTTTTATCTACACGTAAATATATATATATAGTACAAATAAATATCCCTAAATATTATTTAAGCTATTTTATAATTTTTAGTATACATATTTTTTATTTCTAGTGATTTGTTAATTATTGAAATTTGTTTTACGTATTTTTAATAAATAACGAGTAATATACGTATAGATTAATCATATAATATTAATTATTTTATTATTTTATTTTCCTAAATCCAAACTTATGAGGTCACTTTTGTTAATATTACCAACTTTATTGTAAAATTTAAGCTCAATCAGACAATTTATAAAATCATTCTAAATTTTATGTACAAAATCCAGTATATTCAATTACAAGACTTACACCACTCAACCTCAAGTATTCTTAGGGCTTCATGCTCTCTCATTATTGGCTAGTCAACTTTATTTTCAGCAGTTATCACCTCCCCTACTTCTTCACAACTCGTTTCTTCTATGGTCACCGTGGAGGGCGTAATAACTCCTTCATAAACTTCCTCTTTCTTTTTGATGGCCTCTTTGCAAATTTTCCTTCCAACCCTCCATCTTTCTATTGAAGTCCAAACAATCTTTAAATCATCTTCAAAACTAGCCAGGGAGATAGGTAGAGTATAACACGTTCTTTGTCATGGAAGGAATAACTATTCTTCAAAGGTACATGGCTCATGTTATGACTTATCTTCCAAGGGGTTCTGGTATGCATATAACAATCTTTAATATTAGTAACATCAAATAAAACTTCATCCCCAAATTTGCCAATGGAAAAGGCTATTTTGACTTACTTCGTCACTTAAATCACTTCATTATCATAAACAAAGTCATACGGATTTGAATGGCCTATAGTTTTGTAGGCTAATCTTTCAACAATAATTTCAAAAATAAAGTTTACAGGATAGTGATTAACTTGAATTAATATAATACCTTGTTTAAGTCTTCCCTTAATGTAAAATTTCTCTATTGTTATAATGCAAAATTTAGCTTGGATTAAGTTAATGGCACTACAATCCATAATCTCTTATGAGCATTAGAATTGCTTAATATATATGTATCAACTCGATAAACTTAAAATATTGGGTTTGGCCAAAAAAATAAACAAAAAAAAAAGAACACTTAAAAATAGCCTTTTCCATTGGCACAATTTCGACAATTATATAACAGCTCAGACACTTAATAGAACAGCTTGGCAAAACGATTCTTGCACCAAGTTGCTGTATGTGCACTTTAGTTCTAGTTAACAACTCAGGTCCAACACTTTTCTTTGTCGAATGCCGCTGTTGACAGTTGGGCGCGCACACATGTCCGAAACAACACTCCTCGAACTGGTCACACCTGTCACTCCACGAGCCACCTCACAGATAGGTTGCTCGAGTCCCACAAAAATGAAAGGACAATTCATCACTACTTGGAGAATGGCCAGCACGGATCAATGCAAATACGGCTGCGTAGTAACTCAGGAGCTTAGATTAGGACACTCGCTCGAGAGCTTGGCAATTTTTTTAAATAAGAGGACAGTACACACACTGCTCGATACCTCAGTTCAACCGCACTTACGAACACAGCTCGGACAGAACTACTGCTTCAACTAAGTTTAGCTCGGCGAGTGGATGTACACTTCGAGTTGCACAAACCAGCTCACCCTTATTCCACACTTTCATCGACAACTTTAGCTCAGCTCGTCTTCTACTTCGATTTGTACAAGACAACACTTTTCGACCCACACAACAACATAGCAGCTCGGTAAAGTAAATTAGCTCCACAATTGGTTGAATCCAAATTTTGGTCTTCACAGGTTGGAACTTCGCAACAATTAGCTCGGAAGTGAGTCCACTACTTGGCAACACTGAGGCAATAGCTCAATACAACTGCAATTTCAAGATAGCTCGGCACAACTTCTCCAAAGGTCGATACACACACAAGAAAGATCGGAAATTTTCATTGATGGTTCAGCTAGGTGTAGCTGTGAATTTACTCGGTTCAAACTTAGTAACAGCTCGGTTATTCAGTTCGCCCCCTGACAAATCTATACAACACTCTCACACGGTTCGAAGAGAACAATTTAACAGCTCGGTAGGCAATACAACAGCTCGGATGTGCAAATTTATGGCAGTTCGGCATTGGATTCAACTCACAACAGCTCAGCGTATATAAATTGTAGTGGCTCGGATCATCAAGCTCAGTTTGACACAACTAATAGCAGCTCGGCCAGATAATTTAACAGCTCGGGAGTATAGGAGTTCGAGTCTACGAGCTTAGTTCGGATTTCTACCAACAGCAGCTCGTTTCTACACGTTAATAAGCTCGGACACGCACTTTGACAGCTTGGTTCAAGCGCTATCAGCTGCAACCTAAACAGAGCAACACACTTGGCAATATAGCTCGAAACTTCCCTGCAATTCACAGCTCGGTACAACAATCTTAATTAGCTTAGCAATTGTAAAGCCAACAACTAAGTTTAGCTCGACAAATTATCCTCAAGCAAACAAGCTCAGCACACAATCGCTCGCTCACAACAACACGGCACATGTGCTTCACAATAGCTCAGCTAGCTCGACCATACTCATTTGCACTCACGAAAATGTCCTAACTCACAATTTGTACAACTTGGTACACACATACACCCACTTTGCTCGACACTCAACACAGCGGCTCACTGTCAACAACAGCTTGTCACAATAGCTCGGATACGCACTATTTAGTTCGGCAATGACTGGACTATGGCTCAGAGTAACTTTGCTCGAACCGCGTCACTACCGACACTTCTTCACTGACAACATAATTCGTGGTTCTGCTTGATTACACAAGGTACAGCAGCTTAGCACACCACGACAGGGCACTCGAAAATTCAACTTGTACAAATCAGCTGCTGGACGTCCCCACACGTCCATTACACAAATCACAACTCAATACCCAACTGGCCCTAGCTAAACACCACCCAAAGCTCCCCCTATCTAAACTCCGGTTGCAGCACAGTACTTTGCACACCGATGCACAACAACTTGTTGCGCACTCAATCACAACACCACCGTACGATATCGCAAATTGAACACCACATTTGAAAACAACTTGCAGTCACAGCTGTACCTTCATGACACATACTCCGACTCACTTAACTTCCTTCTAGCTGCACAAAGTTGCAACAGTACACTAAGTCACAAATCCGGCTTAGCCCAACTATTGACCACTAACCACTAACAACAAGCCACAGTTCACCAACAACAGCATAAACTCCATTACTGCCACTCCACTGCACTTAGACAGCACTAGCTATAAGTCTGCACAAATTTACACCAACTACTATTGATACAAATTCCGTTGATGAATATACGGGTCTAATATCACGTATAACCAAAAGAGGTAAGTTCGAGCTGTGAGATATCTCAAAAAGTAAATGATAGTCGAAGGTTGAACAGGGGTTCCTATGCACTGATGATGAATATGATGCACCAATGCCCTATACAAACTCAGGTCACACTTGATATAATACACAAGTATAGTCGGAGGTCACTTGCCACTAGTCTACGCTCAAATAGACGAGCTAAAAGTAGCTTAAAAGTAAGTAGAAAGAACACTTAGCTTAAGAGAGAGTAAAAGTTTAGTGTATTCTTTGTATATGATCCTTTCACAACTATTACATTATGCGAGTATTTATAGTACCTAGTTAGAGTAAGTCCTAAATTATAAAAAATTACAAAATTAGATCTCTACTTGCTAAACAAAAAGGAGAATAATTTATAGGGAAAGCATGTAATTGTACAAAAAGAATATCCTGGGATAGTACAGATGTAAAAAAAAATAGCGTACGCACGTTTTACTCAGTTCGTGGTTCTAATAACAATATAAGTCAAGCAGGGGCAGGCCTTTGATTAGGTCTAGTTGGTGTTAGTAGTTTAGTAACTCTAAATGCTAGGGTTGGACAAGGATAGGCTTAGGGACAACTCACATTTAGGTCAACCTTAGATGGTCGGCTTCTAACAAATGTTAGTTTGGCCTCAGTACTGTGGAGATGACTGTTTTCTTGATTTGGTGCTAGGATTAGGGCATTACGGAGGGGTCGGCTCCGCATGTCGGCCAATCACCTTGATAGCTTCCTAAATGGTGTGAGGAGCGAAGTAGCTTGGCAAATAAGACTGAGGAAAACATTATTCCTCGATGCTTAACTCTCCTTGAGCAGCTCGACAAACCATCTAAGAAAGCCCTCGGGCTCAGAAGTGTGTAATCAGTCCTTGATCCCTATCGTTCCCAATAAGTAGTTTGAGATTTGGGATCAAATCTGGTTCAGCTCTAGGTTACTCATCCTTAGGAGTGTAAGGTTAGAGATCGACAATATTAAAAGAATTTGAGACTTTATATCCTTCAAGTAATTCAATCCTACAAACATTAGGATTGATCTTTTCAACCACTTTGAAAGGTCCATCGGCTCTGGGGGACAACTTACTCTATCTCAAGTTTAGGAATCATTCCTTACTGAAATGTATCCAAACTAAATCACCTGGTCAAAACTCTCTCTTCCTTTGTGATGTGTCCCCAGGGTTGAACACATAAAGAAACACCATAATGAAACGAACCAAAAAGAAACAAAAGAAAAGCTAGCAAACCCGGGCAACTACCAAATAGATATGATACACCACTCGATCTTACTCAACCTACAACTCATCGAATATGACACACTAGTCTGAACTAAAGGCTCACTTGCCATTACTCCTTGCTAAAGGGAATAGAAAAGAGTTGAAGAGTAATGAGAACACTAAGGTTACTCAAAAGATACTTAAATTATCTAATATTGATGATGTATGTCTAGTACAAACAAATGGGGGTTTATATAGCCATCCACTAGGTCTACTATACATGTATGAAAAGACAAAAAAAGGTATCCTTAGAATTAGGTTACAAGAAACATACTAAAAGGGATAAAAGAGACAAAGAATAGTCTATACGGAAAAAGAAAGGATCATTCTGGAATGTTGTATCAAAAGACACATGTCGCTTGATAGCTAAACATCAAGAATATGATACAACATAAGCGGAGGTAAGGATGCGTTGCAATTAGGGGCTAACCTAATCAGGATTAGGTCGGGAGCCGATCAGCTTGGTAAAGAGATTAATTGACTTGAAGTCAAACACCAATGGTCGATTGGGGAATTCAGCTCGGCTAGTTCAGGGCTATCTTTTAGATTAAGACTTTGCTATTTGGCAGGAACATGTTTAAAACAAGTGAGGATTTGATAAATAGGTCGATAGGAGGCTAGCTCAAGATAGGAATCCTCATCTCAGCTATGGCTTAGAGCTAATATTCTCCGTGCAAGTCCTTAGAGTCTTCTAGCTCTACTTCTTGTGATCGGTCTAAGGGGTTGATTCCTATGATCTGCTTAGGGGTCGGAACTCAAATCTGGAGCGGTCTCTACTCTTTCTTCTACGGTACTTACAAGGTCTTCTTCTGTTGGTTGGTGAGGGATCAAATCGGACACATTGAAGGTGAAAGAAACTCCATAATGATTAGGTAACTCAATTTGGTAAGCGTTGTGGTTAATTTTCTTTAAGACCCTGAACGGACCACCAGCTTAAGGAGATAGCTTGTTCTGTCTCAAGTGTAGGAATCATTTTCGGCTAAGATGTACCCATACCAAGTCTCTTGGGTGGAAAGAAATAGTTTGATGGCCTCGCTTACTAATTTCTTGTTGTCTTTGATTGAACTTAGCAATCTTCCTAGTTATAGATTGGTGTAGCTCTTACAACTCTTGGGCTTGGTCGACTCTAGATTGACTCTCTTCAATAGTTGCTAGGCTGTCGATCATATTTAGGGGAATGGTAGGGTTAAGACCACAGACGACCTCAAACAGGGTCTTCCTAATAATGCTATGGACAATTCAGTTGTATGCAAACTCCATAACTAGTAAGCGCAGATCATAATCCTTTCAGTTCTTTCCCACGATAACTCTAAGCAAATTGCTTAGTATACTGTTCACCACTTCAATCTAGCCATCAGTCTGAAGGTAGTTACTAGAGCTGAATACAAGTTTAGTTCTAAGTTTTCTCTAAAGAATTTTCCAAAATGGCTCAAAAATTTTGTGTCCCAAGCTAAGACAATAGTCTTTGGTACTCCATGTAGTCAGACAACCTCCTACAAAAATAAATCAGCAATATATAAAGCATCGTTAGTCTAATGGTATGGAATAAAGTGTGCCATCTTATTGAAACAGTCCACTACAACAAAGATGGAATCTTTCCCTTTAGATGTCCTAGGTAACCTTAGGATAAAGTCCATGTTGAGGTTAGCCTAAGATAAGGTTAGTGTTAGCAATAGCATGTACTCTCCATGGGGTACTCTCTTCCCTTTAGTACACTTGTATACTTCACAACTATTAACCACCTTATGGACATCCTTAGCCTAACCTGGCTAGTAAAAGTTCTCCTTTAACAAACAAGTGGTCTTGGTTTCCCTGAGAATAGATAGCTGTCCTTAGGATAATATCCAATAACTATCCCTTCATTGTAAACCCCGCGAATCTAGCTTTTAAAGTATAGAATCAAATCCTTAAACTGTAGATGATTTCCTAAAGTCAATTGAGCCAGTGATATTTAAAACCGATTAAAATCTCAATTCAAAACCTAAAGTGAATATGAAGAACCTTAAACTATCAATTAAACCTCTAATCGCATACAAAAACCCTAAAACCTCAAGTATATGTAACTGCAAAAGTTAACCTTGAACCTCATCAAAACCTTAAGATAACAATTGCAAACTTAATCACATACGAATATATTAAACCCTAAATGTGTAAAAACACTAGAGATGTGCCCTAAAGTAATAAAAACCCTAAAACTATAACTTTAAGGATATAAAAGCACTAATTCACCATAATTTACCCTAAAATCCTAAGTGATAATATATCCTCCATATTTTGCCATTTCATTAATAAATGACTAAAGATAACTTTCAATCATGCATAAATATTTAGAATACTTAAATGATCCCTTAGAAACTAAGATATTGCATCCTAGATCACATTCATCTTTTAAGTATATAACTAGGTTAGTATTATATAGAGTTAAGAGTTTAGTTGATGCTTATATTACATATAATAGGTATTAGTACCCTAAATAATACATTTCATAATAATTACATAAAGTAGCATACCAAATGATGTTTCTAAGATATAAATACTTAGAGAAAGATCTTATTACCTATTTTTACTAATTATTTCAACAAACCCCACATTTCCTTTCATTTCCTTAATTTTCTTCCTAATTTTTCTTAATTACTTCATTATGAGCATTCAAATTGTATGCAATTATAAGAGAGTTGACTAAGTCAACAATTGACCAAGTTAAAGGTTGACTAAGTCAATATGTTGATAAGCCAACAAAATGTCATTATCATCTAAAATTCTCTCCTCCTTTCTAATGATTTCTTTTTTTTTTTCTTTTGGATTTTTCTTCCCTTTTTCCTCTCTTCTTTGCTGTCTACATCCCCTCTCATCTAAACCCCACTCATTCCTTTTTGAAAACACAAATTAAGGCAACAAAACACTCTCTTTCCCCTTCTCAAACCGTAAAACCCCCCTTGCTCCTTATTCTCATAATTCTTTCAACACTTTACTTTCATAATTTCTACTCACATAAATCAAGGAGAAAGAGGTATGTTATCATTTGATTATCTATTTTATGTAGTAGTTAGTTGTGTAAGCCAAGTTGGTATAGAAAGTTGGTATAATATATGCATATTTGTTGTTGGAAGAGGAAGCTTCATATCCATGCTTAGAAGTATAGGAATCCTTAGTACATGAGAGAAGAACACATGTATACATATATCTAAGTATGTGTATATAAGAGTATACTTAATAAATACATGTATAAAGCCCTTTGTACATAAGTATCCATTATGTACATAACCTAAAATAAGGCATATACTAACTATATATATATATATACCATGCTAAATACACCCTTAAAATATAAAAAGATAAAATTTGAGAAGCTTTCTTAAGAAGGCAAATAAGACATACGAAAATATGTATAAAAATATGTATGCCACCATATGTGTATATGGGTATATGTATTTGTATATGTATAAGTACATAAGTATACATATTAGTATGTTAGAAGTATAGGTATGTATATGACATATGTATGAGTACATAAGGATATATATATATATGTAATAAATGATTACATAAGCCATGACATCATCAAATTATTACATAAGCGATGACATAAGCATAAGCTTGTAAAATAATAAATTATAAGATTACATAGAATATAACATATAGATGTATATACGTACTTAAGAGTCGAAGATCCTTTAAACCCTAATACACTTCCTAGATTGAATTAAACTTAATTAAGTATGTGAACTAGTAATACTAATGTAAAATTTCCTAAGTGTGAAAAGCTAATGGCTAATGAAATCATTAAATACTAGAATAGAATATAAACATAAGCAATAAGAATAATTAAGCTTCAATGAGTTAAAATTTCAATAAGTTTATCCCATATCATAAAACACAGATCTTAACGTCCAAAACGGACATCATCGTATGAACGATTGTCCGAAAACGATAAAAAACGACTATAAGTTTGCAAATATTGGAATTAGAATGAAAAGTTACAAAATACATAAAGGAAGTCTCATAACTTACAAATATAAGAAAATAGTTATTATTAACCCCATTAAGTATAGTAAACCCTATACACATTATACTTTGGTTATATTGGGGGAACTAGATAAATTACAATAGACTTTTAGTTAACTAAGGAGTCTAACTTCTCAGAATACTTCTAAGTTTTACTATTTTGATTTAGGCGTTCAATATCGAGTTCTAGAAACCTCAAAGCTTGGAGAATAAGCAATAATCTAGGTGAGGGGGTTCTAATGACCTGCTACTTGCTTGTGCGTGTTACTTATATGAGGTTTTGTTACTTGCTATTGCTTGTATGTCTGAATGATTGCTTTGCTTGTTTGCTATCATTTGTGTGATCACCTTTTTAATTTGATAAATATAAGTATTAGACCAAAATAACCAATTATACTTGTCGCATGTCTATGACTCGATAAAGGTATTAATGGAGAGTGTTAGCTTTGCAAAAATCTTGAGAAAAGTGTTTTTAGAAAAAGCTTTTCTACTCTTAAACATATTTTTATATGATCTCTATAAGGGCTTGTAAATCCATAAATAATATTTTAACATTAAGGCAAAGCTAGCATGGGATCTCCAATTGACAATGAAAGGATTCGTTTTATTATGCTTGTAAGGCTTTAGATAATTTTGGTTGCAAGAGGACTTGCATGTTTGTGCTCGAGGGGCCTTGGATGGTGAATGGTCTTAGTTTGGGATCCATCTATTTGGATTGAAACTCTTTTCTTGACTAGGGTAATAGTTGAGTCTTCCTTAGAGGGGTAGTGCTCCTAGGCAGCCTCATGCAGATAAGCTAAAGTGCCTTGTGTGAATAAGTATAGGGGATAATTGAAGTGTAGATGACGTAATTCTATACCTTCCATAGTTTCGAACTCCTATGGATGTGTTGCTTGCATTCATCATGCCTGCATTCATTTTGTATGTAGATAGCTTGCTTGCATGTGTGATAACTTATTTGAATAGTAATGGTGAGGGATGAACTTACTAAGCTATTTTATGCTCATTCCCCTTTAGTTTATTTTGTAGGTTTACTTACAATAAGATTAGGATATGTCTCAAGTGTTGAGTATGAGATGAAGATACGTATACTAGTATTAGAAGTAGCCGAGTACACTTTAAATGATACATAAACATTCTTTGTAGAAAATTTTTATATGTTAGAACTTGCTATGATTTAATTTTTCTTGTATTTTTTTTTATAATGTTAGTCTATCCTATCTTATTATTTAGTAGGGGATACCGATTCTCTGTGGTTCTAAAGAACTGTGGGATATCAAATATCTATAGTTATTTATATTTATATGTTATGTTATGTTACAATGAATTAATTACTTAAAAATCAATAATCTTAGTGATTTATTATGTAGAGTCTTGCAATCTTTGACCTGTAAGGCAATTTTCATATCATAGGTACACACATGTTATGCAAATTTTAGGTAATCCTATTAGGCCCCCTTTAGGGTCCTAATAGAGTAGCACAATCAACAATTGGACCAAAGTGAGGGTCAGTAGTATGCTATTTAGTGATGAGTGAGAATCTTAATAATTTTGTCTGCAAAGTTTGCTATCATGACAAAGCATCGGCAACCACATTTGCACTTCCCTTCTTGTGCCAAATGACGTACGAGAACCCTTCCATAAACTCTAACTACTTGGCTTGTCTCTTTGAGAGTTAGTTCTGACTCCTAAGATGCTTCAATGATTCATAGTTAGTGTAAATAACAAACACCTGTGATAGTACATAGCGTTGCTAAATAGTAAGAGCTCAGAAAAGAGAGTACAACTTCTTCTCGTATATAGAATAGTTTAGGGCAAGACCACCAAGTTTCTTACTATGGTAGGTGATGGGGATGACACTACTTCGTCCCTATATACATTCCTGACATTGAATGGTACGGTCACTTGTTTAGTCACATACAAAGCACCCTTATGATGAAGCCAATGTAGCTTGTAACGTCGGGGATGCTTTGAGGCCGGCAAACCTAACCTTTACACAAAGGATTGCGTAACGACATTAGTACAACTTCCTCCATCTACAATGATTATGCATAATTGGCCTTTGATGATACACTTGGTGTGGAATAAATTCTCCCTCTAGTCCTCCTTAGAGTTTGACAAGGAACATAGGACTCATCTCAAGACTAGGGTCATCACTTCTCCCTTGTTAGCATAGATACAAGTCTCCTCTTCCTTCTTAGCTTTGGTTTCTCAAACATCCTTCTCCTCCTCAAGTTCACTCTCATTGGTGCTATCCACTACATCTCCTCGAAGCACCATAACACGATGGTTTGGACACTCAACAACCATATGTCTGAAGCCTAAGCATTTAAAGCACTTCACCTCATTAGACTTCTGTTTAGAGGTCCATCTTTTCTCATAATTTCTCGGGGGTAACCTAGCCTTAGTTTAGCTTGGTTGTCCTGCTCGACTATGCTGATCTGCTCGGCTATCATCAGGTTAGCCATTCTTTTCCTCGGCTCAATATGGCCTCCTCAGTTTAACTTGTACATGTTGGCATGTTATAAGGGCTCGAGAGAAAGTTGGTCTAAGTCAACTCGGAACATTTCTCTTTTGCTTTTTAACCCTCTATACAATCTTAATTGCCTCTTCTAAGTTACAAAACCTCTACACTTCCACTATGTTGCAAATCTCAAATCTAAGTCCAAAAATAAACCTCGATACAATACGTACTTCTGGTTCTTTCACATTAGCTCAAATCATTAGCATCTGGAATTCCTTAAAATAGTCATCAACAAATCAACTTCCTTAGCGAAGCTCTTGCAACTTTACAAACATATCTTATAAGTAGGTTTCTGGCACAAATTGACCCTTAACAACCTTTTCATGTCCTCCTAATTTCTTACACCTTGCCTTCCATCCCTTACTCAAGCCACATTCAGATTTTTCCACCATATTGTGGTATACCCAATGAACTCCAGTGTAGCAAGTCGAACATTGACAGCATCTATATACTCATAACATTCAAATACTTTCTTGACCTTCTCTTCCCACTTTAAGTATTCATTTGCATCTACACTTCTACTGAAGGTCGGGATCTAAACCTTGATATTATCTAGCCCTTGAGGCACTTAATGTCCTCATCCTTATGCTTGGTAATAGTCTACTTCTTCTATACTAAACTCTTCAACATGTCGAGCCCGGTTTTTCATTATCCCGGTCCTTTTATAAAATTAGGTCTTCTCTAATAAAATTAGGTCTTCTCTAAGCCAATCAATACTAACCCTACCCATTTAATACTGATCCTCGACTAGGGTTTAAAGAAAACCATTCAAAAAAGGGATTGGAGTGGCCACCGGACCAGAGTCGAGAAAAAGAGTTAAGTTATAATCAATTGAGTGGATTGATTATAACTTAGTTACCGGTTTATCGATTTAAAAAAAAAAATCAAGTTATAAAACGATTTTTTTTTTTTAAACTAGATAAACTGGATCCAAGGGTTAGGACTTTTTAAACCCTTGCGGGTACCATTGATTTTCCAAAATTAACTTTAATCTTTAAAAAAATCACCCTTTTATTTTATAAGATAAAACTCAATTTAACTATTATAATTGGACAAATGAAACAATTTAAGCTAAAAAGGGAAAATTTGGTTTTCTTCATTTTTATCATTGCCACGCAGATGCCTACATATCCTAAAATGTCCTAATCAGTTTATTTTATTTATTTATTTTTTTTGGAAACTTTAAAATAGCCCTAATTTAAAAAGAGGTCTATTTATTTTTATTTTTAGAAAATCAATTTTTTCTAAGTAACAAAAAGAGATAATAATCTTTTTATTTACCTATTTATTTTTCTATTTTCATATTTTATTTATTTCTTTTTTTTTTTATTTTATCACTTAATTTATTTATCACTTATTACCTATTATATCTTACTTATTTAATAAAATAAAATAAAACCAAATTACTTTTTTTTCTTTTTTGTTTTTGTTTTTTCCTTTTTTTTCTTCCCTTTCTATTATTATTATTTTCTATTACATTGAAACAAAACAAAATAAAACAACAAATAAAATTAAAAAAAAATAAATAAAAAGAAAAACTTCAAATAAATTCAGATGCACGAGTCAGACCTAAGCGGGTCTGATCGGGGCGAGTCGGGTTAGCTCCATTAGATTTAAGTCAGGCTTCAATGCCTTCAATAGCAACAACAGCAATGAGGCTCAATTCAGCTTGTTTCATCTACCAAAATGAGCAGGTAACGGTCTTTTTATGAGTATTGGATTGGAAATGGGAGGGTAGGTTTAGTGCCTCAGTGTTAGTTGGGGTAATTTTTTCAGAGTGTAGGGAGTTTAATTGTAGGCTTAGTTTTGATCGAGGGTGGCTAAGGATGATGGTTCGAGGAGAGAGAGAAGGGGCGGTTAAGGATCGATGGTGGTTACTTGGTGGTGCAGTTGGTGGTCACGGCGGAGGTTGAGAGTGGTCGCATTCGGGAGTTGATGGAGTGGGGGTCACAACCGTGGTAGTGGTTAAGCTTGGAGTTCGCTAGAGAGAAAAACCCAAGAAGAGAGAGATTAGTAGAGAGAGGAAGTGATCGGAAATGGATATAAAGAGTGTTGGAGTTGATTATGTTAGGTGTGTGTCCTTGTGTGTACTCCTTGAAGCTCCTTTTATACTTGAATTGTTCCTAGAAAACAGGGAAAGCTTGGATTGGATTAATGAAGAATGCCTAGGAAAACAGCTTTTTTCTAAATTTTGGACCTCAAATTGAATGCTCCTTTGATTGTATTTAGACATGTTTTTTGTACCGATTCATAATAAGCTATGTCTATTTTGCAATTTTGCTATTAATTTGGTGAAATTGCAACGAGAAAGGGTCCAAAAGTCATGTTGAAGTAGGTGGTTTGAAATGGAAAGCGTTGGAAATCTAGAGAAAGTCGAGGGAAATAAAAGGAAAGAGAGGAAAACGAAGGGAAAAGAAAGGAAGGGGAGGGAAAAGTAAGCTAACGTGGCGCCACATCAATAGTGCCAACCAACCCCGGCGTGTGACACGTGGCACACCACGTGGTGCCACATTAGTGGGCCATCATGCCATCAAATCCGATGATGCCACATATCAGGTCACATGGCGCAATCAAATCCTGATACGTGGCAGTGCTTGATATGATTGAAAACCAAAAAATAAGAAAAAGACCTCCTTGCCTTTACCAAGTTTCGAACTTAAGACTTCATACTCGATGCTAATGCTATGTTCA
Source organism: Lumnitzera littorea (assembly GCA_024138015.1). Taxonomy (NCBI): domain Eukaryota; kingdom Viridiplantae; phylum Streptophyta; class Magnoliopsida; order Myrtales; family Combretaceae; genus Lumnitzera; species Lumnitzera littorea. The sequence goes on from JAMXBB010000002.1 coordinate 55,463,359, forward strand.
TATGCTTAACCGTCAGGCTGTTAGCCTGTACCTTGTCAATATGTGCAATTAAATTACACATATGAACTCAGTCAACCTGAGCTAGATTTAAATCTAAGCCTAGATTCAATAGCCCAACTTCTAAACCTAAATTAAAATTAAAAATTTAATCTAACAAAATGTTATTTTCTAAAATCTTTTATTTCTTAAATTTTTTGTGACTTTTCAAATTTTTTATGTACTTTTCTGAATTTTTCCATTTTTTTGTATTATTTTCTAAATTTCCTATCTTTTGCACTTTTTCCAATTTTCCAAATTTTCTAGAATTCCTATTTTTTTCTAAAAATTATTTTTGGCTTTTTTTTAATTTTCTATATTTTTTGAACTTTTCTTAATTTAGGACTCTATAACATAATTTGAAAAATAAAAAGGAGGGCAAAAATTAGGTGTCTACATAACACCCAACTCTTCATCATCTTCCCCAATCTCCTCCAACTCCAGTCTTCATCTAGCAACTTGGTTTACTACTCCCCTAGCTTGTGGCAGTCGAATTGGGCAATTAGTTCAATTGCCTTGGCCATAGTGTCTCTTAGGGGTATCTACCTATGGGTTTTGCTACTGTACACCTTGGGGTTTTTGTCTATTAACCTGCATTGCGATGATTAGATTCTCAATAAGATTTGTAAGTCTGGCAAGCTTCATCAACCGACCCTAGGGTATTACTACCATTATGACCACAACCAGGTAAAGCACACTGCTTTGGTCACTAATAACACCCTAAACACTTGAATCAGACATGGTACAATACTTCTCAAATAGATTAACAACTTGCTAACAACTTCAACACCTGATAGTCATTCAAATAAAATAGAAATAAACTTGCTCTAGTTTTACAATGAGAAACAGAGTAAAAACTAGGTAACAATGAAACTACACTTGTTGCCACACAAACACACTATAATAGCTACAAAAGGAACGCAGCAGCCACTAACAGTAAGTAAACCAAAACTTCACTGTAACTTTACACATTCCCTCTCGGAACCGTGCTTTGATACCAGTAAAACTAATGCGCCTCCAAGGTCAAACATATGGAGAAGTACCACAACGAAATGAATCGAAAAGGAACAAAAGAAAAGCTAGCAAACCCGAGTAACTACCGAATAGATATGATGCACCACTCGATCCTACTCAGCCTACAACTTGCCGAATATGACATACTGGTCCGAACTAAAGGGTTACTTGCCAGTGCTCCTTGGTAAAAGGAAGAAATAAGAGTTGAAGAGTAAAGAGAACACTAAGGTTGCTTAAAGGCTACTTGAACTATCTGATATTGATGATGTATGTCCGCATACATACAAATGGGGGTTTATATACCCGTCTACTATGGCTACTATACATTTATAAAAAGATAGAAAAAGGTATCCTTATAATTAAGTTACAAGAAACATACTAAAAGGGATAAAAGAGACAAAGAATAGCCTGTACAGAAAAAGAAAGGATCATTCTAGAATGTTGTATCAAAAAACACATGTTGGTTAGTAGCTAAACATCAAGGATATGATACAACATAAGCAGAAGTAAGGATGCATTGTAGTTAGGGGCCAACCTAATCTGGATTAGGTTAAGAGCCGATTAACCTAGTAAAGAGATTAGCATGCCAATGGTCGATTGAGGAGCTCGACTTAGCTAGTTTGGGCTATCTCTAGATGAGGACTTTGTTGTTGGGCAGGAATATGCCGACCTGATCTAGATTAGGTTAGGAGCCGATCAACCTAGTAAAGAGATTAGCATGCCAATGGTTGATTAAGGAGCTCAGCTTGGCTAGTTTGGGGCTATCTCTAGATTAGGACTTTGCTATTAGGCAGGAACATGTTTGATACACGTGAGGATCTGACAAATAGGTCGGTAAGAGGCTAGATCGGGATAAGAATCCCTGTCTCCGCTATGGCTTAGAGCTAGTATTCTCCATGCAAGTCCTCAGAGTCCTCTAGCTCAACTTCTTATGATCGGTCTAAGGGGTTGATTCCTATCACTCCGTCCTCGGCTTCACTTCTTGAGCTTAGTATTAGCTCGACTCAATTACTCTACAGTCTTCTAGTGCATGGTTCTAAGGGCCTCAACTCTTTCCACAACTAGTCGGTCATCATCAATTCTTGGCTAGGGTGCTTGGTTCATTGAGAGCTCAAGGTTGAACCCATAGGCAACCTCAAATGGTGACATGTTTGTTACGCTATGGGTGGTCCTATTATAAGTGAACTCAATAATTAGTAGATACAAATCTTAATCAATCATGTTTTGTCTAACAACAACCCAAAGCAAAGTTCCTATGGTTTTATTAATAACATTAGTTTGTCCATCTATCCATAGATGGTAGGACATGTTGTACAATAGCTTCGTCCCCATTCGCCCCCATAGCGTCCTCTAAAAGTAGCTCATGAACTTAAGGTCTTGGTTCGAAACAATGGTTCTAAGCCTATTGTAAAGCTTGATTACTTCTTGCAAGAAAAGAAAAGACATAGCCAAAGCGTTGTTAGTTTTGGAACATGGCACAAAATGTGCCATCTTGCTAAATCGATCCACAACCACTATGATAGACTCCTTCCCTTGGGGCATCCTCAACAATCTTAACATAATGGCCATACATAGCTCAGACTACAATTTGGTTAGGATGGCCAAGGGTAGATGATGTCCTTGCTCAGCTTAGATCTTTGCTTTTCGATAGGTCACACACTTATCTAACATGGACTGAATATTTCTCATCATTCTCAGCCAAAGGAATCTCATAGATAGTACTTCATTAGTTCAACGCTAGTGCACTAGTGATTCTATCATGGAACATGTCAAGATACATAGACTTCTCTTCTTAAATAAAGATCTGTCTTTTCTATGATAGTCATCCAATGTTCATCCTTTCTTACATCGAGCATAAATAGGACCAAAATGTAGATCCTCAACATACAAATTCTATATGGTTAAAAAGCCAAGCAACCTTGTTTGCAGCTTAGTCAGGAAGGAACGTCATCTTAATAGGGCATCAGCCACTACATTGTTCCGTCCATTCTTGTATTTTACGACATAAGAAAAACCCTCCATGAATTCGATCCATTTGGCTTGCCTCCGAAACAACCTTGCTTAGCTCTTTAGATAACTTAAGGATTCATGATAAGTATAGATCACAAATTCCTTAAGTAGTAGATAGTGTTGTTATACCGTTAAGGCTCAGATTAAGGAGTAGAACTCCTTATCATAGATAAAATAGTTAAGTATAGCTCCTCAAAGATTCTCGCTAAAGTAGGTTATAGGTCAGCTAGTTGGACACACGAAGAGGCACCACAATGGATAAGAATAAGGAAATAAAATGGGGGGGGGGTTTATCAATTCGTGAGCTATCTAGTTGGATATGACATACCAACAAGATCCTATATGGCTTACAATCCGCCAAATATGACACACCGATCTGAACTGAAGGGTCACTCACCACTACTTCTTACTAAAGGGAATACATAAGACTTGAAGAGTAATGAGAACACTAAGGTTGCTCAAAAGGATGCTTGAATAATTTGATATTAATTAGTTGATTATCTACGTACAAGAAAAGTGGGGGTTTATATACCCATCTACTATGGTTACTTTATACGTATGAAAAGAGAAAAAGAGTATTCTACAATTTAGTTACATGAAACTTACTAAAAGGAGGTAAAAGAGACAAAGAATATTCAGTGTGAAAAAGTGAAGAATCCTTCAAGAAACATCGTATCAGAAGACATATGTCATGTGGTAGATGGGAGTTAGGACAATGATACAAAGTAAACAAAATAGGAAGTGTTGGACTAAGTTAGGGACCAAGGGAAGTCAACTCGATTCAAGGTTGGATGCCTGTAGTCGGATCGGGAGCTCTCCTTGGCTATTATAGGGCCATCTTCTGGTATAAAGCATATTCGCTGAACAAGGACAAATTTGACACAAGTAAGGATCTAATAGTCAGGTCGACAAAAGACTAGCTCAAGAGAGGAATCTTCATCTCAGCCATGGCCTAAAGTTAGTATCCTCCAAGAGAGTCCTTGGAGTCCTCTAGCTTGGCTATGCGTGATCGATTAAGGGGGTTGATACCTATTATCTACTTGAGGGTTAGAAAGATTTGTCCTCAAATCTAGAGTAGTTTCTACTCTTTCTTCTTAGGCGCTTGCAAGGTCTTCTTCTGTTGGTTGGTGAGGAATCTAATCGGACACATTAAAGGTAGGAAATACCATAGTTATCAGGTAACTTAATCGAGTAAGCATTGCAGTTGATCTTCTTCAAGACCTTAAATAGGCTATCAACCTGAGGTGATAGTTTGATCTGTCTCAAGTATGGGAATTGCTCTCGATTGAGGTAAATCTATACTAAGTCTCCTGGATGGAAGGAAACAGTTCAGTAGCCTCGGTTACCAATTTCATGCTATCTTTGATTGAATTTAGCTATCTTCTTGGTTACAAACTAGTGTAGTTCATACAATTCGTAGGCTCAATCAACTCCGAATTGACTCTCTTCAATAGCTGTAGAAGCCCCGATTATATCTAGGGGAATAGTAAGGTTAAGGCCATAGACGACCTCTAATAGGGTCATCCCAATAATGCTATGGATAGTTCGATTGTATGTAAACTCTACAACTGGTAGGCATACATCTTAATCCCTCTAGTTCTTTCCTAAAACAAGTTTGAGTAGATTGCCTTGCATCCTATTAACCACTTCAATTTAGCTATCAGTCTGAGGGTGGCTACTAGAGCTAAATACAAGTTTATTTCCAAGTCTTCTCTAAAGAATCTCTTAAAAATAGCTCAAGAATTTTGTATCTCGATCTGAGACAATAGTCTTCGGTACCCTATGTACTTAGACAACTTCCTGCAAAAACAAATTAGCAATATATAGAGCATTGTTAGTTTGATGATACGGGATGAAGTGTGCCATTTTGTTGAAGTAGTCTATGATAACAAATAAAATATTTTCCTCTAGATGTCTAGGGTTACCCTATGACAAAGTCCAAATTGAGGTCGGCCCAAGGTAAGGTTGGCGTTAGCATTGGCATGTACTCTCTATGGGGCTCTATCTTCCCTTTAGCTCACTTGCACAATGATGGGAATCAGCCTTCAACTACATTTAAGTTGAGGCTGACCTTTCCAAACCTAATGTTGATCCTCTAGAAGAAGATGTTGACCAGTTCTAACCTGAGGCCAAACAGTTCAAGGCTAAGGCCAAACAACTTTCACTAAGGCCAAGCAAATGATAGAAGGCCGAGGGGAAGAAAAGGAGCTACTCGGCAACAAGCCTATCATCTATCAAGAAGACGAGAGATCACATAAATGAGGACTCAAAACCAAAGAACCATTCGATACGACCTCGAAAGACTAGCGTCGACTAATTCCAGAACTTGGCAATTATGGGCAGACCTCTCTGGTGTCTCAGCTAAGCTACACAAGACATCAAGGACCCTTTCTCGAACCCGTACATCCAATTGCCTACCCCGTTTAGTTTAGATACTACTCCTCCTAAGATATGCTGAGTTCTATAAAACGTACAATTTTGTATTCTTGTACATGCTTTCCCTTTATTTTATTTATAGGCTCAATTCTCAGGGCTTAAGGCCTTGTACTTTATCTATAGTTTTGCCACTAGGGTTTAAGACTTACTTTAAATAGCAACATTTGTACTAACACATACATAGACAAAAATAGATAAATATACAAAGATATATACAGAGAGAGTGAAACTTTCCTCTTTCAAGCAAGGCTATACTTGAGTTAGCTTTTGTCGGATTATCGAGTGTTGATTAGACTCTTTAATCATCCTTGCGTTCTTATCAATCTTGTTCTTAGATTATGGTGAACCCCTTTATTTGAACCGATTAGTGAGTTGCATCTAACCTTTATTTGAAACCCCGAGCAACATTTATTGTTCGTAAGTCATATTAAACTCTATTTCGAGCTCAACCTCTGATTGTGTTAATATCTTGGTGAGTTATATCCATCTACATATTGGTATACCCATTCCTATTCGTTTCCAGATCTGCTGCCATTTCTTTCTAGATCGATCTTTTGATTCCTTATCATATCGACATCAAAGCTTAGGAGAGACACGCGTATTAGTGTTCTTCAAAGTAGATTTGTGGTTCTAACCATTCTTTTAATCATTGTTTCACAGAAGTAGTCATAAGTAATAGTAGAAACTGAGTAGTGGTTGTAGACATCTAATTTTTGCCCCTTTTTTATTTTTTAGTTTAGGTTATAGGTTTCTAAATTAGAAAATTTTCAAAAAAAGTAGGAAAATTAAAGAAAACCCTCAAAAATGAAGAAATTTAGAAAAAAAAAAAGAATTCTAGAAAAATACAAAAAATAGGAAAAAAACAAAAAAAATAAGAAATTTAGAAAAAATACAAAATATGAAAAATTTACGAAAATATATAAGAAATTTAAAAAGTCACAGAAAATTTTTAAAAAATAAGTAATTTAGAATATAATAAATTTTTTAGGTCATTTAAATTGAATAAGATTTTAATTTAAATAAATTTGAATAAAAGACCGTTGGATCTGGACTTAAATTTAAATCTAACCTAGGCCGACCTAGGCCATATGTGCAACTAATTGCATATATAGACAAGGCATAGGCCAACTGGTTAATAGTAAAATACATGGATTAAGCTAGAGGATAGGGGTTCGGAACTCACTTGAGGCATGAGGATAGTCTTTTAACTTTTTCTTTTTTTTTTAAATCCACATGTTGCCACATGTCAAAACATCACTAGGCCACGTATCTAATAGTGACATGTGGCACATTATGATTTTTCACAACAACAAAATTTCTTTCCCCTTTTTTCTTCCTTCCTTTTCCTTTTTTGTTCCTCATTTTCTCATTATAAAAACTCACACTAACAGGCATAGCAGTGGGGGAGGAATTTTTTCAAAAACGTATATAAGGAAGGGGAATCATTAACACATACGAAGGAAAAACAAAAACAGAAAAGGGGGAAATTTGGTTTTTTTTTTTTTTACAAAAAACACAAACAGAACACATACGAGGGGGACCCACTCTATCTCTCTCTCCATAATCTCTCTCCCTCTCTCCACCATGATCTCTCTCCTTGGCTATCCTTCTCCCTCTCCCTACGGTCTCTCTCTCTCCTCATTGCACTTTCTTTCCCTCTACCTTCTCTCTCAACAACTCTCTCTCTCTCTCTAACACTCGACCCATCTTCCTTTCGCTACCTTCTCCCTCCCCAACTCCCTCACTGTCTACTGTCTCTCTCACTCACCACCACTCCTCGGCCCTCACTCCATTGCACAAACTCACTCACTACATACCCTCAACCCCCACTCCAGTTACTGCACGTGACACACACCATCACACAACATGTACAGAACCTACGACTCGTTCACACACCAACTTACCGCCGTACGACCCACACCCAGTGCCACAGCTACCGCGACCTATGACCACTACACTTTCTCATCCCAAAACTTACCGATGCCACTTAACCCTCACCCAAACACCAAATCACCCTCAATAGTCATCCAAACACACTGTTATAGCCACATTTCGACCCCTTTTGCAAGAACCACCTTCGCCATCCAAGCCAACAACTGCCAAACAACCACTAAACATAGTAGCATCATCATTGCATCCCCCAAACCTAATACGAAACTCATAAAACCATTTTCACCCGCTCAAAATACGCCCCGAAATAGCCACCACCACACCATTTTAATCACTAGATGCAATCTGGATTCAACTCGATTCAAACCGACCTGGCCCAACCCGATGCCAATCCAAGCCACGAATCCGACCCGACTTGTAGAGCCAATCCAACCTACAACCTACATCTAAACCCTACACTCCAGATCTGACCTGCGCTACTTTGGGTCTGGCCTTATTGTTGTTGTTTTATTTATTTATTTAATTATTTATTGTATTTTAATTCATTATTGTAGTTTGTTGTAACAAAAATAAATAAGAAAACCGAAAAAGAAGAAAAGGAAAAAAAAAAAGAAAGAAGAATAGTTTAGTTTAGTTTTATTTATTTATTCTAATAGATAAAATAATAAAAATAATAATAATAATCAAATTAAAATAATTAAAATCGTTTTTATCACTAAGAAAATAACTTTTCAAAAATAAAAATAAATCAATCATTTTCCAAATTAGGACACTTTCGATTTTCCAAAAATAAACCAATTTAGGACCCTTAGGTCATTTTCTTTAAATGAACTCAAAACGAGTAAAACAAACAAATCTGGTTGTTTTTCTAAAATTAAAATTAAATCAACCCACTATATTTTCGGTAAATGAACTACAGAAGTATGATCCCGAATAGCAGGTACGTAACCACCTATATACAAGTACAAGGCAACTTAAAATATGGAAGTTTTATTTTTTTTTTCATCTTTAGATATTTATGCAAATTAACCAATTTAGTCATGTATATCATGATTAGCTATTTTTTTAGAAATTAAAAGGGGCATATTTGAAAAGCGAAGTTAAATTCGGAAAGTTAAAAAGTGGTACCCGTTTAATGTTTAATAAATTAGCCTCTGAATCCAAATCTTTAGTTTTCAAAAAACTGTATTTATAAATAGGTTTTTTAATCAATAGACCCATTGCTAAGTTATAACCAACCCACTCAATTGGTTATAACTTAACCCTTCTTCTTGACTCTGATTGGGTGACAACTCCAAATCTTTTCAAGTTGAAAAAAAATGGTTTTCTTTAAACCCTAGTCGAAGATCAACATTTAATGGGTAAGGTTTAGTACTGATCGATTTAGGATAGACCTAATTTTATAAAAAGAATTAGGAAGGTAAAAAACCAAGCTCGATAACTTAGCGACTCCATTAGGGACATTAAGAGGGCTAACCACTTAAAAAACAATTTGAAATTAAAATTGCCTTTCAAGTTACCTATGTTGTTTAGTTATTTGTTTGCCTATTTATTTGTATATTCATTTATTTATTGTTGACTTCGTGTACATACTTATTTTGTAAATAGCATACACCAGAGCATAGGGGTTCACTTATTGCATCAAAGATGCAGGATAAATGCGGTTAAACCTAGGCCGTCTTAGGTTCTTAAGGCGAGGAGCCATTGTGTAAGTTCCGGGTGTAGTGAGGCAATCATCATTCAGGGCCGATTAGGCTACCCTACTTAAACTTTGATGTGACTAAGCAGCCGTTTTTATGAGAAATGCACGAGGTCACAAAGTTTAAGAACCTCTAAAACCCTCGTTTCTTGCATACATTCTTCAAGGCTTGGCAAATGGCTAATAGGATGACATTGTTACAAAATAGGAAAAGAAAAGACAACCTTAAAGCTTCTGTATTTTCTCAGCTTTTGTTTATTTATCTGTAGTACTATCTTACATATCATACCCATTACGATATGGGGGGTCGTTTTGTTGCGTCAAAGATGCAAGGTAAATATGGTCAAACCCAGGCTGCCTTAGGATCTTAAGAGAGGGGCCATTGTGTATGCTTTAAGTGCTATGGTGTAATCACCACTCGAGGTTGATTAGGCCACCTCACTTAAGCTCAATGTGACCAATGAAAGTGTTTTCTAAAAATAGTAAGGTCATAAAGCTTAAGAACCATTTATAACCCACCTTAATGGCATGTGCTTCCCTCTAAACTTGAGTTAATACACTACCCTTAAGAAATTGCAACCCTACTGATCATTCAAGAGTTTTTGCAAACAAGTTTTTGAAATTTACAGTAGGGTCACAACTTAAGGAGTAATATATTAACCCAAATGACCATAACATCTACATATTTCCACATTTTTGTTCTTCTATCATTGCATTGATGATTGATCCATGTCCATAAAATGTTTAGACTTAGGATGGCAAACAACCAAGTGAATGATCAACCAAGCAATAGGCTATTGGATGCCTCTAGGTTTCGCGAGCAAGTACTGAGAGATGAATTTGCCTATCTAAAAGAAAAGCTCAAGTGTTCTAAAGCTCATGACCAGGCCTTAAGATCCCTTTTGGCACAGGTCATTGGAGATACTTATGAGATGATAAAGGACCTTAAGGCCCGTATACGGGACTTAATGTAGGGTCTTTCCAGTTTAGATCTAAAGAGCCTAGAATAAGGTTCTACAATAAATGCTACGTTCTCTACCTTTGCTTTTGTATTTTGATCTTCCTTTTTTAAAATAATAAAACTCTCTTTAGTTCATCGTTCGTCATTCTTTAACATTCCTATCTTTGTAAATAGTCTTCCATTTAACTACTATTCGATCTCATTTAGAAAAATATAAATAAAATCCACAGACTAGTAAATAGAAACTCAAAAAAAAGAAAATAATAATAAAAACCACCATCCTTATTTATAAATTATTTTCTGGAAATAAACTTTACCTTTTTCTCTCTAAAAAAAATTGAAAAAAAAACAACAAAAAATTGAAAATAAAAGTTGCCAACGGTTATAAATGCTTATGGGCCTAAGGAACCAACATAAGCTCAAGCCTCTGACTCACTCAAGTAACCAACCCAAATACTTAGTTTTCAAACCATACAAAGTCCCTTGACCTATTAAGGAAGCCAAATATTAGCCCCTTAGCCCATTGAACAAACACAAACCCTTTGGCCCACTCAAGTAACTAGCCCAAACATTTGGCTTTCAACTCACACCAAACCTAGCCCTTTGTCACCATCTAATCCAAACACAAGCTACTTGGGTAACACCAACCTTAGGCCCATTTAGGTAACCTACCCAAACAGAAGCTACTTGGATAAGCATTCAACCTAAACACCGATCTACCCAAACACAAGCCATTAGGCTAGCCAACCAATCCGAACATGAACCATGGCCCATCAAGGTAGCCAACTTGAGCACAATCTGCAACCCCTAAAAGTAACCAAGCCAAAACCCTTAATCTGTTTAGAAAGCCAAACTCAATCATGAACTGAGTCAAAACATAAAATCAAATATTGGGGCATGATTTGAGAAACTGGGGGGCAAAACCTAATCCTAAGCAAATTAAAAATGGACACCTCCTTAAGAACTCGGTAACTCACTTTTTGAAAGTTTAGGATGATAAGAGGCAAGCTATATCCTATACACCAACTTAAAACATTTTGAGAGTTGAGCGACATAATGGTGAGAATACTTTAAACTCATTCCTTAAAGGTGGTTCACTTTGAATGTGACACTTAGATTGAAGTGAAGTTAGGCATTCACTTCTAAATACTAAACACAACCATCTGTTGTTCACCCCGTTGGACTTATTTAGAGAATTTCTAAATTTAAACCCTATCAAGAACCACCCCGTAATGGGGCAATTCGGAGGTTAGGGTCATTGATTAGAAGATAAGGGTAAAATTGGTTTATGCTTGTTTGAGTAACACTAATTCAAGAACAGCTTTTATTTCTGATAAATTATCTCTTTGAAATGAATTAGCTCCCGAATCCAGATTTCTAGTTTTCAAAAAGCTATATTTATAAATAGGTTTTTTAATCGATAGACTAATAACTAAGTTATAACCAATATACCCAATTGATTATAACGTAATCCTTTTTCCCTACTCCAATCAGGTGGCGACTCCAAATCTTTTCAAGTTGAAAAAAAATGGTTTTCTTTAAACCCTAGTCAATGATTAATATTAAACGGGTAGGGTTTAGTTGTTTCTTTTTCCCTACTTTATTGTTTCTACAATTTTTTGGTAAATTACTGTACAAACAAGAATATCAAAGGATAGTGTCAACAATACTGGAGACAATCCTCATGGAAGCTTAAGGAGACGTGTTGATAACTTGGAATACTAGATTCAAAATCTCACCAACTCTATTCAGGAGTTTATTGGGTTAGTTAGAGGACACAAACGTGATGGCTAAGAAGAAAGGAGGGAAAGAACACTCACAAGTGGAAGTGATTCTAATGAACTTGATAATGTTGAGTAACCACCGAGAAGAGCTGCCAAGCTGAGAAGAAGAGAAAATGATCTAGTGTTGAGAAGGAGAAATGATAGAAGTGTTAACTCAGAAACAAATCAAGAAAGCTGCAGAAGAGAGATGAGGCAGAGAAGGAACATGGCTGAGTAGAGCTCTAATAGAAGTGGCAAAACCGAAGTGAATCGCCCAGCTCGAAATGCAAGGGATGAACCCCGAGCACCTAGCCAAGGACTTGACAATGTTAATCTAAAACTACCGACCTAAAGAGTTCCTTGACTAGGTTCCCCGATTCGAGAAGTTATTCAAGTGGTATAAGTGTGATGATGGAGTAAAGTTTAAGCTAGCTTCATTATCCCTTGTTGAATATGCGATTCTTTGGTAGGATAAGCTAGTTGCTAAGCGAGATGCTGAAGGAGAAGAGCTAATCAGAACATGGAGACTTAAGAAGCAATTAATGAATCAATGCTTTGTATCGACTCATTTCAAGCAGGAGATGCTCCATGCTTTCCAACACTTGAGACAAGGTCGAAATACTGTTGGAGAGTATTTACAAGAGTTTGAGACCTTGATGACGTGATGTAAGATTGCCGAGCCAAAGGACCGTACCATTGCCAGATTCCTGAATGGACTCGGAGATGAAATAGCTAACGTAGTTGAATTGTAGCCGTTTAACACTTTGGATAAGCTAATTAATTGGCATTAAGAGTAGAGAGGCAAAGGAGAAGAAGGCATCAGAGGCCGAGTAGATGACCTCAACAAGGCAACCTTGAGCTTGAGAGGTGTGCCAAAAGAAGGCAAGAAAAGAAGATAGAGGAAGGAGAGCCTAGCCAACTAACCTATGCCAAGAAAGAGAAGGCATCCAGCAACAAGGCCTAAGAAGTGAAGTACTTCAAATGCTTAGGCTACGAACATATTGCATCCCAATGCCTTAATAAAAGGGTCATGGTCTTGAAGGGTAAGAAGCTCGAGGCTCAAATCAAGAGTCAAAGTAACAAGAGCTCAGATGACCAGTTAATAGAAGAAGATGTCTATCCTAAAGACCTCGATAAACTCTTCGTTATGGCGACACGAGCTAACCTGAAGGCAAATCCCGAACAAAGGGAAAATTTGTTTCACATGCAGTGCCTAGTGAATGGGAAGACCTATTCCCTAGTTATCGATGGAGGTAGCTGCACCAACATTGTCTCTGCCAAGCTAGTGGAAAAGATAAAGTTGTCAACCTACCCATACCTTTGACCCTATGGATTGAAGTGGTTTAATGACAAGGCTATGGTCCAGGTACATAAGCGCACTAAGATTGCATTCAAGGTAAGATAATACAAAGACGAGATTGAATTTAATGTGGTCCTTATGAATCCTGTGAATTTACTTCTTGACCGACCTTAGGAGTATGATCAGAAAGTGATCCATGATGGCTTCCTCAACACTTACACTACTTAAAAGGATGAGAAGAGCTATTGCTTGACCCTCATAAGCATTGAGGAAGTCCAGAGACACTCGGTACCCATGGTGAAGAGAAAAGGGAAGAGAAGCTTCTTTGGCATCTTGGCCCATGCTCAACACTTAACATTAAGCCCGCAATAATAATGGGAATCAGCTTCTAACTATGTCCAAGCCGAGGTTAACCTGTCCGAAGCTAACGCCGACCCTCCAAAAGAAGATGATGACCTGTTCTAACCTAAGGCTGAATAGTTTAAGGCCAAAGTTGAACAACTTTCATTGAGGCCAAGCAAATGACAGAAGGCCGAAAGGAAGAAAAGGAGCCACTCGGTAAGAAGCCTATCGTCTTCCGAGAAGACGAATGATCACATAGCCGAGGACTCAAAACCAAAGAGCCACTTAATATGACCTAGAGAGACTAGCGCTGACTAATTCCAAAACTCGGCAATTATGGGTCGGCCTCTTTAGTGCCTCCACTAAGCTACATGAGATGTCAGGGACCCGTTCCTAAACCCATACATCCAACTATCGACTCCGTCTAGTTTGGATACTCCTCCTCTCAAGACATGCTGAGTTTTGTAAAACATATAGTTTTATATTCTTGTACATGTTTTCCTTTTATTTTATTCATGGGCCTGATTCTTTAGGGCTTAAGGCCTTCTACTTTATTTATAGTTTTGCCTCTAGGGTTTAGGACTTGCTATAAATAGCAATATTTGTAATAATACATACATAGACATAAACAGATAGATATACAAAGATATTTACAAAGAGAGTGAAACTTTCCTCTTTCGAGCAAGGCTATACTTAAGTTAGCATTTTTCAGATTATTGAGTGCTGATTAGACTCTTTAATCTTCCCCACGTTCTTATCAATCTTGTTCTCAAATTGTAGTGAACCCCTTCTTTTGAATCGGTTAGTCAGTTGCATCTAACCTTCATTTGAAACCCCGAGCAACATTTATTGTTCGTGAGTCTTATCGAACTCTATTTTGAGCTCAAATCCCTGATTGTGATTGTGTCTTGGTGAGTTATATCCATCCACATTCACTATCAAAACCTTTTCTATTCTTTGTACCCATTTTCTTTTAATACCCATTCCTGTTCATTTCCAAATCAGTTGCCATTTCTTTCTAGATCGATCCTTTGATTCCTTATCATATTGGTATCAGAGGTTTGATCCTTATTACCTAACAACACCTAACTACCTTATGGACATCCTTAGTGGAACTAGGGTAGTAAAAGTTCTCCCTTAACAGATTAGTTGTCTTGGTTTCCCCGAAATGATCAGATAATCCTCCGCTATAAGCTTCCCTAACCAATAGCTCATGATACAAAAGACAAATGGAAAAATGTAAGACTGGGTACAAGAATAGGTGAATAGATGTATACTCTCCTAAAATTTGATGTCTAAAAAATTGATTCTTCATCACTAGTTGCGGTATTTTTTTATAATCTCCCCGTCAAAAGACTTGAATCTACCCCTTTGTGGCATCACTTAATGTTTCCCATGTACTGGTTCACGTAAAAAGTTTGAAAAGAACAGTTGTGCCCCTTTCTATCACGCTTATGACTCGGGGTGTAATAGTCTCGAAAAAAATTATTTTTCACCAATCACAGTTGTTATTGAGGCTATAAACTCCTCGTTTCATTATTAGACATCATCACACCCATGATAATGGTCGTGATCATCCTCTTGCTATTTAATCATGACCGTGATTAACAGGGGTATTGACCAAACTTCCTTGATCACGGTCATAATTGAAGACGTGACCAGAGCTGGATTCTTCATTATCACAGTCGTGATTATGCTACTTCACTTATTTCTTCCTATTCACAGCCGTAACTAATCAGAAAGTTATTGTTCTTGTGTATAATTCATCCCCTTACTCGTGATTTACCTAAAATCATTATTTTATACAATTAAGTACCTAAACTTAAGAATTAATTCACATTTATGATCAATTCTATGCTTAATCATGTCTTGAAAGTGTAAAGTAATTTACACTTATCAAACTTCCCCACACTTAAGCTTTATTTGTCCTCAAGCAAACACTTAAAACAATTTCTTACATTTTTTACTAAACATCCATAGTGCTTTAACTTTGTGCATACCCTATTTTGTTTTTAGAATATAAGAAACAATATTATAAGACTAATCAAAGTAAAACACGCTTCACCCTTACTATTTAACAAGAGCTTCCAAAGGTCTAAAGTCAACACAAAGTCAAATAGATCAATGAAAATTGGTTATATTTTATCTACTTCCCTATGTGTATGAAAACCTTTCAATTATTTCTTAAGAACATTAATCTAGAAGAAAAGTGTATTGCATCTATCTTTCCCCTATATTTCTACTTTTTTTATTGAATCTCTCCAATATGACTTACACATTGTATTCACCTTTTTCTTTTTCATTTCAACATCATCATCATTTTCTTTTCATACATAAGAATACCAAAGATCAGCAGCGGAGTTAGACTTCGCTCTTCTAAAGGACCAAAGCCCGCCCTTACTAACTCGATTATAAGGATAAAGATTAGCAACAGACTCAGACTTCGCTCTTCTAAGAGACTGAAACCTGCCCTTACTAACTTAATCCTTATAAATTCTTATTGTAAAGTTATAAAGAAAAAAATTAGTATTGGGGTTAGACTTCGCTCTTCTGAGGAACTAAAGCCTACCCTTACTAATTCAATCCTTGAACACTTCAATTTATTCTAATTTGAAGAGATTTTCAAGAAGTATCAACAAGTTAACTACTTCATTTGCTCTTTTCATTCAAGATTAAATGATCTCCTAAAAGTAATCGAAAAGTAGATATACTACTTAGAAAATTTAGATGCACAATCAATTAACTTTGAACTAAATACTACGATTTAGTTCTAACCCCTAAACTCATTCATTAAATTGCAAGCAAGTGTGATTCACTGAGATTCTATCTCATAATCTTGATCATGTAAACTAAGTCCACAAGAATTAAGCGAGGCACAAAATTAACTTACCAAATTGAGTGCTATTTTGTCAAATCCACAATCCATTAAGTCAAGTCATACTTTGAAACAAACTAACTTAAGTGGAAGATTTTTTATAAACATAATTTACCTTTCCCCACACTTAATGAGAGACTTTGTCCTCAATGTTAGAAGGAAGTAAATAGAGAATAAGCATAGAATTTGAACAATAAGAAAGAGAAAAATAAGAAACAACAATAGCTAGCCTTCCCCAAAACATGAAGTTAAAGTAGTTCAGTTGATTCGTAATTAATCAAAGAGTACAACTTCCAACACCAGGACAACTTAAACAACGAAAGACACCTAACCATCAAGACAAAACAACAAAACAAAATAAAAGATGATAAGCTCGTGATACGAAAGTCTCCATAACAATATACATCAAGAAAAGTAAGTTCTCAACAAACTAGTGATCCTAAACCAACAAAAGACATCAAAAGAAAGCAAAAGAAAACAACAAGAAAGAAAGAAAGAAGTTAGTCATCATCGGCTATTGTCTCCTCATCTAAGCCGTCTTCATCCTCCTAAGAAGACTCTTCCTCACTTCCATCCTTAGTATCTTGTCCAATTGGTGCCTTCTTCAACATCACTATCGGCCTTGTCGGATTCGTCCCCTTTATTACTAGAGTTTTCTACTTCAGACTCTTCACTTCCTTCTTCTTCTGCTTCTTAGGTAGTTGGTATTGGTGGGGGAACCGGAGGTTGACTAAGACTAACATCCTCTTGACTTTTAGGAATGATAAAAACAAGAAGGTATTGCTGTTCCCACTTTATTGGCTATATTCTTTAAGACCTCAACAATCCCCTTCTGAGTTTCCTTAATCTTAGCCACCTTGGTTTCTAATCTCTTTAAATTCCTGACTAAGAAGCTAGAAGTTGAAGGTGAAAAAGCAAGAGCTCTAAGGTCCTTGATATCCAAAGCAAGATCCAAGACTCTTGCAATACCCCATTGATTAAAAGGGGTTCTTGGAAGTAGTTCAAGATCAGCATAAGTGTCACTTAGCCTGTTACTTGTAGGCCACAACCTCAGATTCCTTAAAATCCTAGTGATTAGCCCCCCTACAAATATACTTTTACTCTTATCGAAAGTCTACCAACAAAGTCTAAATACGGTTAAGATACCCACATTCACCGAAAACCCCTTCAACATACTATATAAAGGTAATAAATCATGCTCCCCCATTACTCTAGGGCTCTCATACTTCCTATAGATCGTCTTAACTAGAATATAATGGAAAACTTAAGCACTGGTCTTCTTTAAAGTAGAAGCTTTTGATTTATTCACCTTAAAGCTGCTTTCATTGGAGATTTCTCTCCAAAATTCAGTTATTGAAGTCCCATGGGGTAAGCTTATGGGTAAATCAACAAGCTCCTCATCTTGAAGTTCAAATCGAGTATACAACCCCATTACCCGTACAAATGTTAGCATGTCAAAGGTATGAATCCTTCCAAATGCAAAGAACTCCAGCTCATTATCCATCTTAGAGCTTATATATTCATACTTAATTCTAAAGGATGAGAGAAAAGCTAGAGTTGTTTGCCAATATGGCTTCTCTTGAACTGTAAACAACCTTAGCTACATTTGATTTCCTAACAACCGTTGCATGGCTATCTTTAAGCTATACTCCCCCAATACGTCCCAATCCACCACACAATGTCTCTTAATAAGCTTCTTCGTAGCAAACTCCTTGAATCTATCTGTTTGCTCATCAATCATACCAGTTGGTGGAGCAACTGACCGACTAGAACTTACTACGTCGAAACATCAAGGAGTAGGAAAATGAGGACTATCAGCCCTTGGTCACTTCTGCTGAAAAGTAGTTGATCGTTTTGGTGCCATCTGTAAATATCAATTGTTAGTTGAAACTTCAAGCACACTTCAATTTAAGTAAACCCAATTCGACTTCTTGCTACTTACAAACATAACACATCTATTAACTAATCATCATCAATCCTTGCCAACTACTAAGCACCCACGATAAATGAATTCAACCTGACTCAACTTAAAGCCATAACATCAACAAAGGATGAAGGTCTTCCTTTAACTAAACAACACTTAACACTACATTTTTACACATATATACATATGTACTATGACAAGACAAAGTCATCAACTTAAACTCAATTTACAATAATCCTTAATTCTACTATTATCCAAAGGAATTAGGGTTTTAATTTGAATAAGTAACTTCCATTACAAATTCATGCAAATCCAAAGTCTAAGGATGAAACAAATATATTACAACTACTATAACAAAACTTTCACAAATCATAGCAAACATAGATAAATAAACCTTAAAGTTACATGAAATGAATCACTATATATGTAAAGAAAAACGAAAGAAAAAGAGGGAAATCATACCTTAGAAGCATGTTATTGTGATGAGAATGATCGAGCAAGTGTTAAAATGGTGTAAGTTTTTCATAGAGGATAAGCGTAGAGAGTGTTTTATTACAGGGTAGAAGTTTGAAATGTAAGAACGAAGAGAGAGAGAGAGAGAGAGAGAAATTTCTTATATAGTGAGGCAACAAGAACATGATCACAGTCGTGACTCGAGCCATGATTCCCCTTTTTAAGCTTGGTCATAGGCGTACTGAGTCCCGTCATAAGCTCGGTACCCAAAATTTAAACCATCACAGTCTTCCCCCTTGTATAGTCACAGGCATGATCACACCCATCACTGATATTGTAGCCTTAGATTTCACAATTATCTCATTAGATCTTGGTTGTAATGTCGTGAAAAACTCCCAAGGCATTGATTACGACCATGATTGAGGTGTGAATTCTTACAAAGGATTGATCACAGCCGTAATGGATAGGTAGATTAGCCCTGTTAATTTGTCATAGTCATGATTGATCTCGTAATGGTTGTTTTATTTGAAAAAAATCAAATACTTATCTTTATCATAGCTGAGATGCGTAGTAGGCTTCCAATTTCCATCTACGTCCCTACACTTTATGAATTGTTCTCTTCTCTCTGAATTGCCATAACTTTCACTCTATGATTTCTTTCTTTGTGCATGAAACTATAAATAAACCACTATCAATAACAACAATGAATTGAGATTAAAACTAAAAAAATTTTCAAAGCACTCAAAATAAACAAAATGAAATTAATAGTCTAATAATGAAACATGCTTGTTTAATGTCTCAAGCTCAACATTCCCAAAATATGCAATTTCACTCCTTGAATTAGAGAAGTCTTAACTCCTCCCTGCCTTCCTTCCAATTCACTTCTCTATGGTATATCTTCAACCATTGCCCATTAACCTTGAATGGCCCCTTTTTTAAGTGTTCAACCTCCACTATTCCAAATGGAAATACCTTTTTCACTAGAAATGGACTTAACCACTTAGACTTAAGTTTTCTAGAAAATAACTTAAGTCTAGAATTGTACAACAGTACCGGATCACCCTCCTTGAATTGCTTAGAGTGCTTAATCTTAGAATCATGAAGATGTTTAGCTCATTCCTTATACATTCAATTGTTTTCATAAGCTATCCAATGACACTCATTCAACTCATTAAGTTGGAAACGCCAAAGTTTACCGATTGCTTCATAAACCATATTTATTGTCTTCAAAGCCCAATAATCCTTATGCTCAATCTCCACCAATAAATAGCAGGCCTTACCATACACTAATCGATAAGAAGTTGTTCTTAATGGAGTCTTGTAAGTAGTTCAGTATGCCCATAAAGCATCATCTAGTTGGTCAGCCCAATCTTTTCTGTTATATGCTACAGTCTTCTCCAAAACCCTTTTTAAGTCCCTATTAGATGCCTCCACTTGGCCACTTGTTTGTAGATGATAAGGAGTAGCCATCCTATGATGTACCTCATATCTATTAAGGACTCTTCAATCTGGTTGTTACAAAAGTAGGTTCCTCTATCACTAATCGATGCTTGAGGTGCTTCAAATCTAGAAAATAACTTTCTCAAAAATTTCACAACCACCTTAGCATCATTTGTCGGTAAAGCTTGAGCTTCAACCCACTTTGATACATAATCGCTTACAATGAGAATGTACTTATTACCATATGAACTCGAGAGCGGTCCCATGAAGCCTATTCCTTAAACACCAGAGACTTCACATTCCAATATATAATTCTGTGGCATTTCACCCTTCTTAGAAACATTCCCAACTCTTTGACACCTATCGTAAGCTGCAACATAACCATAAGCATCCTGAAATATACTTAGCCAATAAAAACCAACCTCCAAGACTTTTTAAGCTATTCTATTTTCACTATGGTGACCACCAATTGGTCCACTATTGCAATGGAACAAAATTTTCTATCCTTCTTCATATGATATACAGTATCGAATAATCTGATCAGTACATACCCATAAAAGAAAAGAATCTTCCTAAAAGTAATTTTTTAACTTCGAGAAAAGCTTCTTTTCCTTATGGTGATCCAAATCTAGTGGTAAAACCTGCCTAACTAAATAATTTGCTATATCAGCAAACCATGGAATGTTATGGTTTGCTACTGTGCAAAGGGAAAACAAGCTTTCTTCGGGAAACTTATCATCAATGTCATCCTCATCCAATTCTTCTAGATGTGGATTATCTAACCTAAACAAATCGTCTACAACCAAATTTTCGACCCACTTCTTATCCCTTATTTCTATATCAAATTCTTGTAGCAGCAGTACCTAACGAATCAACTGCAGTTTTACATCAGATTTAGAGAAAAGGTATCTTAAAGCTGAGTGATCGATGTAAACAATCACTTTCGAGAGAATTAGATAAGGTCAAAATTTGTCAAAAGCAACAACAATCATTCACAATTCTTTCTCAATTGTAGTGTAATTCACTTGAGCTGGATTGAGCGTCTTGCTAGCATAATGTATCGATTGAAAGTGTCAGTCTTTTCTCTAACCCAATAC
Source organism: Lumnitzera littorea (assembly GCA_024138015.1). Taxonomy (NCBI): domain Eukaryota; kingdom Viridiplantae; phylum Streptophyta; class Magnoliopsida; order Myrtales; family Combretaceae; genus Lumnitzera; species Lumnitzera littorea. The sequence goes on from JAMXBB010000002.1 coordinate 55,484,599, forward strand.
AGCTCCTATTGCTAAATCACTTACATCGCACATTAATTCAAATGGCATGGTACAATCAAGAACTACCATAATAGGAGCATTGGTCAATTTTTCCTTCAAAACATTAAAAGCCTCCAAACAATTGGTGTTAAAATCAAACAGTACACCCTTCTAAAGGAGCTTCATCAATGGCCTCCCTATCTTAGAGAAGTCCTTAATGAATTGCCGATAAAATCTAACATGTCCCAAAAAACTCCTCACAGCCTTCATAGATGATGGAGGTGGCACCTTTGATATCACTTCTATCTTCACCTTGTCTACCTCAATGCCTTTGTTTGATATATTATGTCTTAACACAATGCCTTGCTATACCATAAAATGGCACCTTTCCTAGATGAGAACTAAGTTTGTCTCTTCGCACCTCTATAGAACCCTTTTTAAATTTGCAAGGCATCCATGAAATGTATGCAAAAGAACCATAGGGGTAAGTAAAGGTCATTTTCTCTTAATCTTCCGGAGCTATTAGAATCTGAAAATAACCAAACATCCCATCTAGGAAACAGTAATATTCATAACTTGCTAATCTCTCCAACATTTGATCAATAAAAGGCAGTAGGAAGTGGCCTTTACTTATAGCATCATTGAGTTTCCTATAATCAATGCACACTCTCCAACCAGTCACAGTACGCATTAGTATCAACTCATTCTTCTCGTTTGCTACTATTGTCAAGCTACCCCTCTTTGGAACTACCTAAACTGGACTTACCCATGGACTATTTGATATTGGGTGTATGAGTCCAACATCCATAAGCTTCACTACTTCTTTCTTAACGACTTCCTTTATGTTGGGATTCGGCATCCTTTGAGGTTACACTACCGATTTACATACAACCTCCATCAAAATTTTATGTATACAGAAGGAGGGACTAATTCCCTAGATGTTTGATATCTTTTATGCAGTTGCCCTTGTATGTTCTTTAAGAACTGATAAAAGTTTCTCTTTTTGGTAAGAATCTAGCCTTGATGATATGATAACTGGCAACTTAAAATCTTCTGATAGAAAAACATATTCTAAATAATAAGTGGGCAATTGTTTCATTTCTAAGTTAGGGGGCTACTTAACCGAAGGCTTTACACGAGTAATTAAACTCTTATCAATCTCTTAAATCTTGAAATTATTCACTTACATACTACATACCTCCAACTAAGTGATTATCTCTTTCACTTCTTCCATTTCATCTACGTCATTCCCCTTCATTGAGCATGTCTCCAAAGGATCCTTACTTAAGATATCTTGCAAAAACTTACAAATAGTAAAGTCAAACAAATCAATTACAAAGCATTCATCATCACTACTCATTGATTTTTGGAAGACATCAGGCATTTTGATTACGATTTCCTTGTTTCCAACCTGAAGGACCAGCTTTCCATCCTTGACATCAATCACAGCACCCACAATTGCCAAGAATGGTCTTCCCAATATGAGTAAGACCTCGATATCCTCATCCATATCTAGCACTAAAAAATCTGCAAGGAAAATAAAGTCACACACTTTAACCAAAACATCTTCTACAACTCCTCTTAGGAACCACATGGATCTGTCTACTAACTGAATGCTTATTCAAGTACTTTTGGGCTCCCCCAAATTCAATCTCTTGAATAAACTATAGGGCATCAAATTGATGTTGGCCCCAAGATTTGCCAATGCCTTTTCTATTGGAAGATCTCCTATCAAATAAGGGATAATAAAGCTACTAAGATCCTTGAGTTTCCTGGGTAACTTGTTCATGAGAACTACAGAGCATTCTCCACCCAGTAGAATGGTAGAAAGTTTCTCCAATTTCCTCTTGTTGGAAAGAAGCTCCTTCAAAAATTTTGCATACTTAAACATTTAGCTTAGAGCTTCTACTAAAGGAAGGTTGATGTTCAATTGCTTGAAGGGTTCCAAAAACTTCTTATAATTCCCATCATCCTTATCTTTCCTTAGTCTAGAAGGGTATGGCATTCTTTTGGCTCTATTGGTAAGACTTTCTCTTCTGGTGATCCATTATTTACTAGTTAATCCCCATTCGTAGCCTCAACTTCTCTTCTACTATCTTGGAGCCTCTTAAAAGTTTGTAACTCCTTATCACTTCTAAGAGTCATAGCCTTAACATACTCCTTAAGGTTTGTCTCCACATTGCTTGATAGTGATCCAAGAGCTCTTTCGGATAACATCTTTGAAATCTGCCCCAGCTAATTTTCTAGGTTATGTATTGAGGCTCCTTGATTTCTTAAGGCAGCTTCTGTGGCTTGGTGGTGGTTCTCAAAGGTCTTAATATACTAAGTCAATATCTCCTCAATGGAAGTCGAGTTACCTTGAGGAAGTGGCATTTGTCTCTAAAATCCAAGAGGTTACATATTAGATCTCTAACCAGTGTTGTTGCCCCATCGGAAATTAGGATAATTTCTCCAACCCGAATTATTGGTGTTGCTGAAAGGGTCATTCCTAGGTCTGATTGGGTTCCCCATGTAGTCAACCTCTTCCGCATGAGCTATCTCTAAATCTGAAAGTGCCAAAGCCTTGTTCTGACCTATCATAAGGCTATTCAACTTCCTTGTCAACATTTCCACCTTATGTGCTAAGGTAAAAGTGGCATCCAATTCATGTTTCCCTACTGACTTTCTTTCTCTTCCTCTTATAAATGACCATTAATAATGATTATTAGCCATGCCTTCAAACAATTGAATGCATTGCTCAAGTGACTTATGGTTTAGGCTTCCTCTAACGGCTGCATCAATGAGTTGCTTAGTGGTGTAGTTCAATCTATTATAAAATATATAAACTTGATGCTAATCCAAAAGACCATGATGAGGACACTTTCTTAACAATTCTTTCCACCTCTCCCATGCTTCATATAAAGTCTTCGAATCCATTTGACTAAAAAAAGGAATATCTGCCCTTAGCTTAGCTATCCTTGAGGGTGAGAAGTATTTTCTCATAAACAATTCGGCCATTTCTTACCAAGTATTAATGGAATTTTGTGGCATAAAGTTGAGACACTGCTTTGCATTGGACCTTAGTGAAAACAGAAATAGCTTAAGTTTGATAATGTCCTTAGACACTCCACCTGTCTAAAATGTGTTACATATCTCTAAGAATTGTTGCAAATGGGTGTTGGGGTCTTTGTCATTAAACCCATCAAACTGAACATATTGCTAGATCATTTGAATAATACTCGGCTTGATTTCAAATGTATTGGCTTGAACTTTAGGTCGAGCTATACTGGTACTAGCCCCATCCAAGTTAGGCCTACAATAATCTAACATTATCCTAAGAGCTACAAGCGGATTTACTCCTAGCTCGTTTCTTATTTGTACTACATTTTGATTTCCATTAAGAAGTGGCTCCAAATTCAATGATGGATCACCTTGGATACCAACTTTTGGAACTAATTTCCTACTGGTAGCTTGGCATTTTGATTTGGTTTATTCATTTTAGATCTCAATGGTTCTCGTCCTCTTACTTCCTTACTAGCTGATAGTTGCTTCTCAAAATACTCTTGAACGTTCTTTAAGTTACTTCTAAGTGTTCTCTTAGGTTTAGGATCGAAATCAGCTAAATTAGTTATACTACTTCGGGTCATAAAATGCAATTCAACAAATAATCAAATATGAACACAAGTATTTCAACTAAACTACTAACAATTATAAAAAGAAAAAACAAAGGCTAGAAGAATATGAATCCTAATGTTCTTAATGATGATGCCAATTTTCCCCTGCAATGGTACGAAAAACAAGATTGCATCTAAATAAAGCTTCCAAGTTTTATAATTTATAAACCAATATTCTATCCTTAACTCAATTCCACAGGCAAGTGTACCTGTTATTTTATAGCATAAATGAGTATAGGGTCGTCTCCATTAGGAAAATGACTCAAACACTAGTACTTAATGATCTTCCTATTACCTAGCAATCAAATTTATCAAATGATCGATTACTAAGACTCTAATTGTTACTAATCTACACTAATCCATAACCAAGAGTGATTAATACAATGATTATAAGAACAATTACAAAAAATACACTTAACGTGCAGACTTGCTTCATCACTTAGCATGATACTACTAAAATACTTTTTTATCCTAATGCTGGTTAAATGCAAGAAATTACAGTATACAGGCATTCTTCTCAGAACTACTTACTTTTAATCTTGATTATGTCTATTAAAATCTCTTCCTAATCAATAGCCAACTAAGATTGCATTAAGGTCGTATTAATGTATCGATTCTCCTAAGGATGCAACAACTTTCCTAATAATATCTCTATTATCAAGAGTAAGTTGTTCTAATAAACTAGATCTATTCAATAGAATTGTCTCTCGACATATTTTTTTGAAATCAATCCTAAGTCAAAGTCTGCACTACACCGTACTTATATTTATTAAATACAATTCATCGAAATTAACAAACGTCAAGAAATTACCTTTTCAAGCACTTGATTATACTAGTGATGTAGCAAGCCCTAACGGATTACTCACATATGATAAAACAATGACATAAACTAACAGAAAACATAATTATGCAGAGATAAAGCATGGAATAGGTTAAAAGTAAAAACCCACTTTTATTCCATTGAAGAAGTTTGATGAATACATGAACAGCAAATTCCCATTGTCTATCTCAAGTGATTTCGGGAAAGTAAGGTGAGCTAATTATGGGTCTCATTTACTTAGGATGAGGTTATAGGTTGCAACACAATCTTCTTTCCATCCTTAACAAAAGCATAGATGTTCTTATACCCATCGTGAGCAACACATCGGTCAAACATCCAAGGTCATCCAAGTAGCAAATGTGAAGGTACCATAGGGATGACATCATAAACTACTTCATCCCTATGCATACTCCTAACACTGAACGGTACAGTCTCTTGTTCAATCACATGCAAAGCACTCTTATCATGAAGCCAATATAGCTTGTAAGGTTGGGGATGCTTTAAGGTCAGCAGAGCCAACCTCTACACAAAGGATTGTGCAACTACATTAGGACAGCTTCCTTCATCTACTGTAATGGTGCACAATTATCCCTTGATGGTACATTTAATGTGGAATAGATTTTCCCTCTAGTCTTCCTCAAAGCTCGATAGGGAGCTCAATACTCGTCTTAAAACTAGGGTCATCACTTCTCCTAAGTTAAGATCAACATAGGTCTCTTCCTCCTCTACGACTTTTGCATCTAGAACATCCTTTTCCTCTTCAAGCTCACTCTTATCAACGCTATCCACTACATCTCCTCGAAGCACTATGACTCGTCGATTCAAGTACTCAATAGCCATGTGTCCAAAGCTTAAGCATTTAAAGCACTTTACCTTGCTAATCTTTCGTCTAGAGGTCTATCCATTCTCAAATGTTCTTGAGGTCGGCCTAGCCTTAGTTTAGCTTGATTGTCCTACTCCACTATGCTAACCTGCTTAACTTTCATCAAATCTATCATTCCTTTCCTTGGCTCGGTATGGCCTCTTCAGCTTGGCTTGAACAGGTCGACGTAGTATAGGGGCTCAGGAGAATGTTGTCCTAAGTCAACTCGGAACATTTATCCCTTACTTTTTGACCCTCTACGCTATCTTGATTGCTTCTTCTAAGATATAAAATCTTTGCACTTCCACGATGTTGTGAATTTCATACTTGAGCCTAGAAATGAACCTTGATACTATATAGGCTTCTGATTCTTCCATGTCGGCTCAAATCATAAGCATATGGAACTCTTTGATATAGTCATCAAAAAACTAGTCTCCTTAGCAAAGCTCTAGCAGCTTTGTAAATGTATCTTTTAGGTACATCTCAGGCACAAACTTGTTTCTTAAAAACCTTTTCATCACATCCTAGGTTCTAACACCTCGTCTTACATCCCTTGTTCTAGCTGCATTTAGATTTTTCCACCATATTGTGGTATACCTAGTAAACTCCAATGTAACCAGTTGGACTTTAATAGCATCTTTATACCCATAACAGTCAAACACCTTCTCAACCTTCTCTTCCCATTCTATGTATTCATCAGCATCTCCACTTCTACTAAAGGGTAGAATTTGAACCTTGACATTATCTAGTCCTCAAGGAGCTCAACGTCCTCATCCCTATGCTTGGTAATAGTCAGCTTCTTCTTCTTCTTCCTTAAACTCTTCAACATCTAACTCCTCATCATCTTCCTCAATCTCCTCTAACTTTAGTCTTCGTCTAATAGCTCCTTTAGCACGAGGGGGACGAACTAGGCAATGGGCTCAACCAGCTTGGCCATAACCTCTCTCTTGAATATTTTCAAGCAGATTTTATGGCAACATACCCTGGGGTTGTTGCCTATTAACTCATATCGTTGTGACTAGACTCTCGACAAGGTTTGTAAGTTTGTTAAGTTTGTCATCAACAAACCATAGGGTACTATTACCAGTATGACCATGACTAGGTTGAGCACCACTACTTTGGTCACTAATAACACCCTAAACACTCAAATTTGACATAGTACAATACTTTTTGCACAAATTGAGAATTCACTAACAACTTTTAATTCCCAATAGTCACTCAAAAAGAATAGGAATAACTTGCTCTATTTTCACAATGAAAAACAGAGTATTAATGAAACCACACTTATTATCATACAAATATACTGTAGTAGCTACGAAAGGGACACAACAACTACTAACAGTAAAGCAAACCAAAACTTCACTGCAACTTCATACACTTCCTCTCGAAACCGTGCTCTAATACTAGTGAAGCTGATGCGTCTCTAAGGTTAGACACATAAAGAGTCACCATAACAAGCAAGAATAAGGAAATAAAATGGGGGTTTTAGCAAATCCGTGAGCTATCTAGCTAGATATAATGCACTAACAAGATCCTATATAGCCTACAATCAATCGGATGTGACACAGCAATCCGAACTAAAGGGTCACTCACCACAACTCCTTGTTAAAGGGAATAGATAAGAGTTGAAGAGTAATGAAAACACTAAGGTTGCTCAAAGGATGCTTGAATAATCTAATATTGATTAGTTAATTGTCTACGTATAAGAAAGTAGGGGTTTATATACCCATCTACTAGGTTACTTTATACGTATGAAAATACCGAAAGGGTATTCTACAATTAGGTTACATGAAACTCACTAAAACGGGGTAAAAGAGACAAAATAATCATTAAAAAAAAAAAAAATCTTTTTGGAAAGAACATGCTAGAAGATGCATGTCATGGGGAGTTAGGACTATGATACAAAATAGATAGAACAAGAAGTATTGGCAGTCAAGGGCCAGCCTAATTTGGACCAAGCCAGAGACCAATTAGTTCTTCTAAAGAGAAGTCAACTTGATTTTAGGTTAGATGCCTGTGGTTTAATTGGAAGCTCACCTCGACTATTCTAGGTCCGTCTTCTAGGATAAAGCATCTTCATTTAATGGGGGCGAATCTGACATAAGTAAGGATCTGATAGTCAGGTCGACAAGAGACCACCTATGGATAAGAATCCCCATCTTGGCCATGGCCTAGAGCTAGTATCGTCTAAGTGAGTCCTTGGAGTCTTCTAGCTCATCTACAGATGATCGGTCCAAGGGGTTGATTCTTATCATCTACCTTCTTACATCAGCACAACACCTATGCCTAGTTTGAATTTATTACACTCTACTTTAAACACCTTATCGAAGCTCAATAGAGTTGAGATAGGGGTTGTAGTTAGCCTCTCTTTCACCTCTTCAAAACTCCTCTTCTCTTTCTCTCCCCATCTAAACTCAATGCTCTTCTTCGACCGTTCAATAAGTAGGGCTACAATCGTACTGAAATTCTTTATAAATCTGCTATAGAATAACGTTAAGCCATGGAAACTTCTCATACCTACAAAACAGGTCGACTCTAGCGATTCTATGACCGCCCTTATTTTCTCATCATCGACTCAAATGCCATCACTACTCACAACAAATCTCAAGAAGATCACCTTAAGTCAGCAAAAGTCGTATTTCTTTAGATTGGCATAGAGTTGTTTAGCTTGAAGTTTTGCAAAGACTCTTCAGAGATGCTCCTAGTGAGTCTTTAGGTCAGGGTTGTATACTAGAATGTCATCAAAATAAACCACGACAAACTTTCCTATCAATTCTCGAAGTATATGATTCATTAGGTGCATAAATGTGCTCGGCACATTGGACAGTCTAAATGTCATTACAAGCCATTCATATAAACCATGTCATGTCTTGAATGTGGTTTCTATTCATCACTCTCGCAAATTCAAATCTGATGGTGTCTAGATTTAAAGTCAATCTTAGAGAACACTCTTGCTCTGCTTAATTCATCTAGCATGTCATCAAGCCTAGGTATGGGATACCTGTACTTGATGGTGATTCGATTGATTGTTCAACTATCTACACACATCCTCCAAGAACTATCTTTCTTTAGTACTAACAAGGTCGGAATGTTACAGGGGCTAAGGGACTCGCATACATACCCCTTCTTCATTAACTCATCTATTTGCTTCTACAGCTGGACAGCTTGTTTAGGATTTAACCTATAAGCAGCCTTATTTGGTAATGCGGCTCTTAGCTGAAAGTTAATTGCATGTTTGACGCCTCAAATGGGAGGCATATCTTTCGATAACCCCTCAAGAAACAAGTTAGTAAACTCCTTGATTGCCTCTAATTAAAGCTTCCAAGCATTAAAATTTATAAACCTATAGTCTATCCTTAATTTGGTTCAACAAGCAAGTGTACCTATCGTTTTATAGCACGAATAAGTATAAGTTCATCTCCATTAGGAAAAAAGATTCAAACACCAATACTAACTACTCTTCCTATTAATTAACAACTCAATTTATCAAATGATGAAAAGATTAAAATTTCTAATTTACTAGTTACACTACATTAATCTACCACAACTGCTATAGATACTATTAATACTACAATGATTAACATATAGACTTACTCCACCACTTAGTATGATACCACTAATATACTTTTTATCCTAATACTTATTATCTATGAGAAATTACTGGTATATATGCATTCTTCTCAAAACTACTTACTTCTAGTCTTAATTGTGTCTATTACAATCTCTTTTGAATTAATAGCAAATTTGGATCACATTAATGTCATGTTCATTTATTGTTCTCCCAAAGAATGCAACAACTTTCCTAATAATATCTCTATTATCAAAAGTAAATTATTCCAACGAATCAGATCTATTCAATAGAATTGTTTCTCGACATATTTTAATGAAATATGACCTAAGATAATGCCGTGTACTACACTTTACTTAAATTGACTAAGTTCAATTCACCAGAACTAACAATTATCAGGAATCACACACTTATTCATATGAAGTTGATGTAGCAAGTACTAAGTACCACTCATACATGATGAAATAACAAAAAGTATCAACAAAATGTAAGAATAAGAAAGAAATTAACATAATACAAGTAAGAAATATAACCTCGTTCTTAATTCTACTATAGAAATCTTTACAACAAACGAATGTTGAATTCCCAACGGCACTCGAGTAATTTCGAGAAAAGTATGGTACAACATTATATTGAAGAGGGAATTACAATGTATACAAAGATGAATGACTCAGTGTAATGTTGGTTCAAGAATTGATATTCTTAATGATGTTTATTCTTAATTATCTTTATTCCAAAAGTCACAATATATTTATACTCCTCCCATCAAATGACTCAAATCTACCTCTTCAAGGCATCACCTGACGTTTTCCACATACCGGTCCGTATGAAAAAGTTGAAAAGGAACAATTGTGTCCTTCCCATTACGCCCGTGACTCGAGGTGTAACCATCTCGAAAAATAAGATTCTTCACCAATCATGGCCGTAATAGTGGATGTGAACTCCTTGTCACTTCATTAGAACTCATCACACCTATAATTAAGGGTATGATCACCCTCCTATAATGCAATCACGACCATGATTAATAGGGGAATCATTAGTGCTTCCTCAATCACGCCCGTAATAAAGGGTGTGATCATTGCTAGTTAATGCAATCATTTGTCATCACACCCGTAATTAAATAATTCTTGTTTCCACTTCAAAGTTTTTCTTTTCCCTACAGCCATGATTTACTTGAAAGTCATTATTCTTGTATAAATTTCATCCGCTTGCTTATGATTCATCTTAAATCAATACATTATAAAATTAAGCATCAAAACTTAAGAATTAAATCACAATTATGAACAATTATATGCCTAAACATACCTTAAAAGTGTAAAGTAATTTACACTTATCATTCATTTGGCAAGGTGTTTACCTTGGCAGGCTACTCCCTCTCTTCAGACCTCATCTCCAATAACCTTTAGACAAGTAAATAGGTTGGTCCTTCGATCTCCATTTCCCTTTTCAATTTGACTCCGTTCATTATCAAAGCCTTTTTCTTCAAGGTTCAGCTAAGTTGGGACTACATGACCTTTACTTACTCAACAATCATAGGACTTAGTTTCATCCTCCTACCTTCATGCTCCATAGAACATGTATTCTACCTTCCATCATATATAACTACTCAGTTAAACATCTATGGTTGCCCAAGAAAATACTAGGATGCACTCATGGGCGGCACATCATAAAGTACTTCATCTCGATAACTACCAATGCAGATGGGCATGGATACTGTTTGTTCACCTGTAGAGCTCCCTTATCACTGAGCCAATGAAGCTTATAAGGCTTTAAGTGAGGCTTAGTCAGCAATTTTAATTGTCGGACCATAAATGTAAAGGCTATATTAGTGCAACTCCTACTGTCAATGATCAATGCATACAAGGACTCATTCACCTCATATCCAATATGAAAGAGATTTTCCCTTTATTCATCTTCTAGCATAAGACTGACACTCATCATCCTTCTCAACACTAGAGTGGTCGGCATAAAGTTACCTTCCTTACTGTAGATAACTTCCTCCTTGAATAGCTTGGTCTATCTATCCTCCTTCAGCTCCTCTACTCTTTTGTCAATGTTCTCCACTTCGACAATTAGCATCTTACCTCGAATTACCATAGTTCTTCTATTCGAACACTAAGCGGCCATGTATCCAAAGCCTTGCCATTTGAAATACTTAATCTCACTCGTTTTCTTCCTTGAACTTTAGCCCTTCTCAAACTTCCTTGGGGGTTCCTTCTCTTCGGCTCAGGTAGTCTAAGCGGATCAGGTCTCAACAACCTTACTTAGTTGCATTCACATAGGTCTGCTCGAAATAGTTTGGCCACTACCTAATCGGTTAGCTAGTGGTCGGAACCTTCCTGTTTGGTGCCTTTCTATCTTCTAGGCAGCTCGCATGGCGTCATTAAGCATTCCAACATCCAGGGTTTCTAGGACATCCTCAATCTCATACTTTAATCCACTAATGAATCAAGATATGGTTTAGTCCTCTAGCTCTACAACTTCATATCGAATCATTAACATTTGGAATTCCTTAACATAAGTGTTTACACTTGACCCTCCTTATCTTAGCTCTTTTAGTCTTTTGAAGGCATCCTATAGATATTAGCCCAATACAAACCTTCTCTACATAACCCTCTTCATTTCATCCTAACTCCTAATCTCTCATTCTCCTTCCCTTCTTCGGGTGGCTTGAAAGTTTTTCCACCATAGGGTAACATAACTAGTAAACTCCAACACAGCAAGTCTAACCTTTACATTGTCAAGTATGACATAGCATTCAAACTACTCTTCAATCCCATCTACCCAATCTAGGCAATCCTTAGCATCACCACTCCTAGAAAAACTTGGAATATATATCCTCAACTCTTCAACTCTAAGGGCTCCTAGTACTCTTCAGCTCCATCTTCTCCTTCATCTTCCTCTTCTTCCTCAATTCCTTCAAGTGTTAGCCTTTTTCCTAGCATCACTACCAATTCCTTTAGCTTGGGGTGGTTAAGCTAGGGCATTAACTAAGCCAAAATGACCATTACCTCACCCTTGTTACTCACGTCTTCTAGTAAAGCTATTCTTAGTTCACTACTTGTCTTCTTGGATAACAATCACCAAACTAGCTTCCAGGTCCATAAGCTTATCTAAGTAGTCACCCACTAACTAAGGTGTAAAGCTTCCTTCTTGCCCTTAGCCATGTCGAGTACTACTTTCTTGTTTTCCCAAAGTTCCTTAAACACTTAAATTTGACATTGTTGGTTACTCCACGAAATTAATGTCCAATAATACCACTTGAAGTTCTTTTTGTAAATAACAACTGCAGGTCAACAACTAATACTCCCAACACCAAGACAATTATACAACAAACAAATAGCCAACCACACTCTATTTTACGTATCAAAAAACATGGGACAACAAAGCATAGAACACTTTTCAATTACCAAACTCTAATGTTAACAATAGAACCATTATCACATGAGAGCAATAACAAACCACTCAAAGAGCACAGTAGCAGAATCTAACTTCAAACATAGCCAGGCTCTAATACTAAGATGATATGAATTCCATAGATGAACACATGGGCCCAATATCATAAGTAACCAAAAATGGTAGGTTCAGGCCACAAGATGGCCCAAAAAGTAAATGATAGTTGAAGGTTAAGCAAGCATTCCCATGCACCGACGATGGATAAGATACACCAATACCTTACATGAGCTCGGTTCACACTTAATATAACACACAAGTATGGCTAGAGGTCATTCACCACTAGTCCATGCTCAAATAGCCCAAGGGTAAGTAGAAAGGACACTTAACTCAAGATGGAGTAAAATTTCAGTGTATTCTCTGTATACGATCCTTTCACAGCTATTACATTATGCAAGTATTTATAGTACTTAGTTAGCGTAAGTCCTAAATTACAGAATTGGATCCCTACTTCCTAAACTAAAAGGAGAATAATTTACAAGGAAAGCATGTAATTGTGCAAAAAGAATATCCTCTATTAGAAAGGATAGTACAAATGTCAGAAAAGACAACGCGCACATGTTTTACTCAATTTGTGATCTTAATGACATTACAAGACGAATAAGGGCAGGCCTTTGATCAGGTCTGGTTGGCATCAACAGTTCAACAACTCTGATTGCTAAGGCTAAACAACGGTTGGCTTTAGGATGACTCACATTCAGGTCGACCTCAAATGGTCAGCCCTTGACAAATGTCAGCTTGGCCTCGATATTATAAAGATGGTTATTTTCCTGATTTAGTGCTAGGACTGGGGTATTGTGGAGGGGTTGGCTCCGTATGTTAGCTGATCACCTTGGTAGCTTCCTAGATGATGTAGAGAGCAAAGTAGCTCAGTAGATTGAATTAAGGAAAACATTGCTTCTAAGTGTTTAACTCTCCTCAAATAGCTCAACAAACCATCTGAGAAAGCCATTGGGTTAGGAAGCACGCGATCAGTCCTTGATCCCTATCAACTATACTCTCAACTCTACATACCCAATAATAGCCACTACAACAACACAGCTACACTTCAACACTCAACCTAGATTAACTAATAACCACTAAGCACTATAGAGTAACATCAAACCCTCTCTCATCTCAACACAAACAACCACAACACACTTCACTTACCACTATTGTGATGATAGGAAGGTATCTCATTGAGTGCCTCTCTAATTGAATTCAACCTTCCAAACCAAAAATTGGAACACATATTGTAAGGAAATCGATCAACCACTTCTCAATTTGAGCATCCAATTCAAAACCCTTGTGACTTTCACAACTACTTACTCACAATTTCAAAACCCTAAGTTGCAATCCTACTTCCTTCGTCTACACTCCTATAATTTTCTTGGACACAACAATTCACCATCAAACACAGCCCAACTATCTTTAGATGTCTAGGGCAACCTTAAGACAAAGTCCATGCTAAGGTCAGCCTAAAGTAGGGTTGGTGTTGGCAAGGGCATATGCTCTTAATGGGGCTCTCTTTTCCCGTTAGCTCTCTTGCACACCTCATAACTTCCTACTATCTTATGGATATCCTTAGCTAAACCAAGCTATTAAAAGTTTTCTTTCAATAGATTAGCTATTTGGTCTCTTCAAAATAACTAGATAATCTACCACTATGGGCCTCCCTCACCAACGGCTCTCATGTGGAGTAGTTTGGTATACGCATCATTTTGGTCCTTGAATAGATAGCCATCCCTAAGATAATATCCTCCAACAATAACTCCTTCTCAGCACTACTGTAGAATGGGACCAAAATGAGGATCACAAGCATACTGCTCGATGATAATTAAAAATCCCAGCAACTTTGTCTGCCAAGTGGTTAGCAAGGTTTACCGACGTAATAGAGCATCAATGACTATGTTGGTGCTTCCATTCTTATGTCGAATCACATAAGAGAACTCTCCCATAAACTCTAGTCACTTAGCTTGCCTCTTTGAGAGTTTGTTCTAACTTCCAAGATGCTTCAATAACTTATGACCGGTATAGATCACAAACTTTTATGGCAATAAGTAGTGTTACCAAACAATAAGAGCTAAAAAAAGAGAGTAAACTCTTTCTTGGACACAAAATAGTTCAATGCAGCACCACTAAGCTTCTCACTCTAATAAGCAATAGGTTGTCATTCTTGCATCAAGATGACACCAATTCCAATGCCTGACACATCGCACTCTAATTAAAATGGTTTGTAAAAATTTTGTAATGATAGGACGGAAGTGAAGTAAGCTTCTCCTTGATATCCCTAAAGCTCTATTAGCTCAATCATTCCATCGAAACCCATCACCCTTTTTTCATCAACTCAATCAAGAGGACTGCAATGGTGATAAAGTTCTTAATAAATTGCCTATAGAAAGAAGTAAGGCCATGAAAACTTCATACTTCAGTAACATTCTTCGACATCGGCCGCTCCAAGACTGGTTTGACCTTCTCCTCATTAGCTCAAATTCCTTCCCTCGTTACCACATATCCAAGAAAAACCACTTCACCTTGATAGAAGGTACATTTCTTCAAGTCCCCAAATAACTTCTCAACTTATAAGATTTCAAAAACAGCTTATAGATGTTGAACATGGTTGTCAAAGTTAGCATTATACACCAATATATCATCAAAGTACACAACCATGCATCATCCGATCAAAGGGTACGTCACATGATTCATAAGCCTCATAAATGTACTCGGCATATTTGTAAGTCTAAACGGTATAACCAACCATTCTTAGAGACCATACCTCATCTTGAAAGTAGTCTTCCATTCATCACCTAGTCTCATGTGAATTTGGTAGCAGCCACTTTGTAAATCAATCTTTGAAAATATTTTGGTTCCATGAAGCTCATCTAGCATGTCATTTAGCCTCGATATCAGATATCTGTACTTGATAGAAATTCAGTTGATTGCTCATTTGACGATATACATGCACCATGAACCATCTTCGTTTAGGATGAGTAGAGCTGGCATAGCGCAAGGACTATTGCTTTCCCTTACGTGTCGTTTCTTTATGAGCTTATCCACTTATCTTTTCAACTCAATAACCTACTTAGGGTTCATTCTATAGGCAAGTCGGTTTAGTAGGGTAGCACTTAGCTATAGATCAATATAATGCTCTATGCCTCAAATCAAAGGTTGTCCTTTAGGCAATTCTTCAAGAAATAGGTTGGAAAATACATCTATCAAGCTTCGGACCTCATCAGGTATATCTTCAAAATCTCTCATCTCAATAATCTTCTAATCAACAAGAACATTGGCTCTTCAACCTTCTCAGCAACTTAGAGCTCTCTTTGGTTCATCACTAAGACATTCTTCTTACTAGCTTAAGTAAGCTAATTATGGGTCTTATTCACTTAGGTCAACGTCATAGGTTGTAGCACAATCTTCTTCCTATCCTTAGCAATGGCATAGGTTTTCTTGTATCTATTATGAGTATCAATCAAACAACCATAGTCTTCCAAGCAACAAATGTGAAGCTTCCATAGGGGCAACATCGTACGCTACTTCGTTCTTGCACACATTCCAAAAACTAAACGGCATAGTTACTTACTCTATGATGTGTAAAGCACCCTTATCATAAAGCCAATGTGGTTTATAAGGTCAAAGGTGCTTAGAGGTCAATAGTCCTAACCTCTGCACAAAGGATTGTATGACAATGTTAGTACAACTTCCTCCATCCACAATGATGTTGTATAGTTGCCTTTTGATCATACATTTTGTATGGAACAGATTCTCTCTCTGGTCTTCCTCGGAGTTCGGCAAGGAACTCAGTACTCATCTTAACACTAAGGTCATCACCTTTCCCTAGTCAACATAGACATAAGTTTCTTCCTCCTTAGCTTTAATCCTTCCATCATTCTTCTCCTCCTTAAGCTCACTCTCATAGGTTCTATCTACTACATCTCTTTGGAGCACCATGGTACGTTGGTTCGAACACTTAGTAGCCATGTATCCAAAGCCCAAAAATTTAACACCTCAATTGTCTTCCATTCGGTGGTCTGTCCTCTTTCATATGTCCTCAAGGTCAGCCTAGCTTCAACTCAACACAACTTAGCTAGCCTATTAGCCCTGCTGGCCTATTCAGCTATCGTCAAGTTGATCATTACTCTCCTTGACTCGGCAAGAATAGGTTGGTGCAAAACTAGGGCTTGGGAAAATGTTGGCTCAGTTCTACTCAGAGCATTTCTCTTCTATTTTTTGACCCTCTATGCTACCTTAATTGCTTCTTCTAAAGTATAAAACCTCCACACTTCCACAATGTTGCAAATCTCGTATTTGAGCCTAAAAATGAACCTTAATACTATACGAGCCTTAGGTTCATTTACATCATCTTGGATTATAAGCATTTGAAATTCTCTCACATAGTCATCAATAGATTGGCCTCTTTGGTGATGTTCCCACAATTTGCCAAACATATCCTATAGGTAAGTTTTAGGTACAAATCTACCCCTCATCAATCTCTTGATCTCTTCCGAAGTCTTTACTCTTTGTCTTCTGTCCCTAGCTCTGGCTACATTCAGATTTTTCCACCACATAGTGGCATACCTAGATAACTCATGTGCAACAAGTTAAACCTTGATAGCATCTATATATCCATAACAATCAAACACTTTCTCTACCTTCTCTTCTTATTCCAAATATTCATCTACATCTTCACTTCCACTGAAGGGTAAGATTTGGACCTTGACATTATTTAGTCTTTAAGGAGCTTGGCATCCCTGCTCTTATGCCCGATAATAATTAGCCTCTTCTTCTTCTTCCTCTTCATACTCTTCAGCATCTATCACCTCATCATCTTCCTTAATCTCCTTCAACTCTAGCCTTCACCTAGTAACTCAGTCTACTACTCCTCTAGCTTCAGGGGGTTAAATTGGGTGATTATCTTGGTTATCTTAGCTATAGTGTCTCTTAAGAGCATTTTTTGGTGGGTTATGGTACTGTACACCTTGGGGTTATTGTCTGTTAATTCGTATCACGGTGACTAAACTCTTAACAAGATTAGTAAGTCTATTAAGCTTATCATCAACTGACCCTAGAGTTTTACTACAATTATGACCACGACTAAGTTGAGCACCACTAATTTGGTTACTAATAACACTTCAAACACTCAAATTCAACATGGTATAATACTTCTCGAACATATTAACAACATAATATAGGGAAAATACTACTACCTTACTACCTAAAACTTCAACTAACATACTTTAATAACTTCAATACCTAATGATCAGTTGAACATGATAGAAATGAACTTGTTCTATTTTTGTAGTGAAAAACAAAGTAACAATTGAACCATATTTACCAACACACAAATCTTTACTATACAGCTCATAACTCTAAACTTACTTCACGCGAACACATTAAAGCAGCTACAGAAGGAACATAACAACTTCAAATAGTAAACACGAACTAAAACTTCATTGCAACTTCACACATTCCCTCTCCAAACCGTTCTTTGATACCAACGAAGCTGATGCATCTTCGAGGTTAAACACATGGAGGAGCACCATAATGTTAATGAACTAAAAGGAAAAGAAGAGAGCTAGCAAAAGTTCAAGTAGCTACCAACTAGATATGATACACCAATCAATCATACTTAGCCTATAATCTGCCAAATATGATACACAGGTCCAAACTATAGCGTCACTCACCACTACTCCTTGCTAAAGGGAACAGATAAGAGTTAAGAGTAAATGAGAACACTAAGGTGTCTTATGAAGGAAACATATATATGTAGATGATCAAAGAGTTATGTCTACATACAACAAATAGGGTTTTTATACTTGCCCCACTAGCGTTACAAGCATACATGGAAAATATAAAAGGGTAATTTACAATTATGATACATGAATGATACTTAAAAGGGTAAGAGAGACAAAGAATATTTTGTATGAAAAAGTAAGGAATCCTTCTTGAATATTATTTTAGAAGACATGTATCGCATGGTGACTAGTTGCTCTAAAATATAGTACAATTAGGACGAAATGAGGGCAAAGGAGGTATGCGATTAAAGCCGACCTAGTCTGGATTAGGTCGATCCTTGGCCAGTTAGTCACTAATAAATATTCGCTTCAAACTAAGGTCAAATCTTGGTTGGTTTGCAAGCTTAACTTCAGATTATGATACTATTGCTTAGCAGGTAAGCATGCCTACTACAAGGGTCAATACATCTGCTCAAGCAGCTCTAAAGACAATGTTAGTGCATGAGAGAGCTTAATACTCAAGTCGACAGTAGAGTGAATTGGAATAGGAATTCTTATCCTGGATGTTGCTATGAGATATTGTTCTCCTCATGAGTCCTTGAAGGCCTCTAGCTTGGCTACTCATAATCAATTCAGAGGGTTGGTTCATATCAACACCAATTTTCCCCTTTCCCCTATGCCTTTTGATTATAAGGCAATATTTGCTTCCTTAAAAGTACCTTTAAGACGTTAGTAATCAAGAATATATCTATACTTCTCTTCTTTTCCTTTTTTTCCCTTCTTTCTCTAGGTTAGAAATCATAGGAAGTTGTAGATAATTGCCTCAATAATGATGTTAGAGACAATCACATCACTAGAACCTACTTTGCAACAAAGACCACTATACAATAATCATATACAGCAACTTCAACACTGTAGTAACTACGGAAAAGACACAATAGCCATTAACAGTAAACATGAACAAGAACTCTACTATAATCTTTACGTACTCACTCATAAAATCATGCTTCATTACTAACAAAGTTAATGTGTCTCTAGGGTCACTGCACCATAACTAATAGTTTAAGAAAAGAAAACAAAAGGGTTTTAGCGAATTTGTTAACCAACCATAAGGATATGATGTACCAAACAAACATTACACAACCTAATATTTGCTTTGACATTATGCACAAAGTATAAATTAGGATTATTTGCCATAAGCCTTGCTAAGGGGATTGATAAGAGCAAGTAGAGAAAAGCTTTCCAAGAAAACAACTCAAAGGGGTTTATCATTAATATACCAAATCTATCTAAAACCTAGACAAGTGCCCCATTTGTACATAATGGCAAACTTGTAAACAAAATGACTAAAAGGATACCCTAATAGCATTCCTGTAAATAAAAAATAAACATAAAGGTAATTTAAGAATAATAGAAGAAACAGGATGTCCAAATAACATAAGTAAAAATAGATAGTCAAATGAGGTATTCGGGTGGAAAGCTGATGAACTAGGCTAATAAGCTGCTAAGGACCCTAAAGACTTGATTTGGGTAGACTTGAAACTTTGGCCAACTTGATGGTGTAGAGTAATTAAGCAAACTAGCCAAGCAAACCTACTAACCTAACAAGCCAACCTGACCTAATCTAAGCCGAATTGGTTTTTTCGACCTATCTATCCATATTAGCTTTATCCATAAGGAGCTCTTCAAGTGGTCTCCACCACATTATAGGTCCTCAAATAAGTCTTTGACATTTGGAGAGCTTATAAACAAGTCTCCATCATATCAAATAACTTGACAATTGACTTCATTGGAGTTCATGTAGGTTAGGTCAATACCTTAAAGCCTATCAATTTGGTTCAAATTTTTATAAGTACACATACATAGGGTTTGGGGTTTTCTTACATGATTAGGATTTTCAAATCAACTATTAGAGTTTTTCACATTCATTTTAGGTTTTGAATTTAAAATTTTAATTGGTTTTAATTTTATGTAGTTTTGTTGACTTAAGGAAACATCTATAGTACTCGAACTCGACTCCATATCTAAAAGGTGTAGGAATGTTTGAATTACATGTAGACTTAGATATGTAATTATATAAATTAATAAGAAATTAATTGAAAAGTTTAGTACTTAAGACAAACTCTAGAAATTATGATTTATAACAACGATCATGAAATTAAGTTAAACCTTTATAACTAGGTAATAAAAAATAAAAGAAGCAATTGTCTAGCTTTAATATCTCAAATTAAGCCCATTTATATATAATTTTCTTAGAACTATTGAGTTTATCAGGTCTTATCGATATAACATAAAGTTTTATAATTTTAGATATGGCTTATGATAAATCTTTTAGAATTAAGTATGTAATCTTAATATTTAAAATTAGTAAGTAAAATTACATATAAGTTGTATATGAATAAATCCCAAATAATTAATGAAACCTTATCTATATATTATATTACTAATATTTTTACTAATAATTATTTTAAAGATTTCCTAAAATATCAATATATAGGAGAAGGAAATTACAGCTATGAATTACTCCTTACTAAAAATGTTAGGATGAAAAGTAGGAATATTCTTTGAATATTGTAAAAATTAGGTTGATTTTAAATTAAATTATATAATAACTCTAAAATATATGTATATGTATATGTATATATATACACATATAAACCAAATCGACTTACACAAGTGGTGGAATTCAGCTTATAAATATGGCCATTATTTGCATAACGACTAAACAAGAATCAGAAGGAGATGGGGGAAGAGAGAGAGAGTAAGAGAGAGAGAGAGAGAGGGAGAGGGGGGGGGGAAGAGAGAGAAAGGGTGAGAGAAAGAGTGACGGAGAGGGAAAAAAACGAAAAAGAAGAAGAAGAGGAAGAAAGAAAGGAAAAAAAGAAGATGAAGAAAGAAAGGAAAAGAAAAAGATGAAGAAAAAGGGGATTTAATAATTTAATCTTTCTAGTAGTTGATATTTCTAAGTAACCTTGTTTCCATAGTTATAAATATTGTCTTGTAATTGATATATAATAGTTTTATAGGAGATATATCCATAATCTTATTATTTTCCTAAATAGAGTATTTTATCCATATAATTTCATAAATTTATTCTTTTTCGAATTTTAAACATAAAATATTGTTAGCTGTAGGACTTGTATATTGTTAGCGTTGACTCTCAAAATGAGTGGATCTCTAATAATAATCCTTTATTAGAACTATTAAAATTAAACTTTATATTTTTACAAATTTGACATCATTACTTTCAAAAAATTTAAGTATATATAATTTTTAGTAAAAAGTAGAGGTTTCCAAAGTAAAAGTTTTTTGAAAAGATAAAAACTTCTTTAATAATACTAGAAATCATTATCATATAAATTTCAAATGTAAAGTTTAATTACAATGATGTTATATAATAAGTATCTATAACTATATTAGGCCAAATCAAAGGGGGTAAGTCTATTATACAAGGTAGGTCTCATTCAAGTATTATATTTTAATTTCTACACTATTTTGTATCAAATATGCTAAATTCATAACCTTATCGGAGGCCTTTGGGAACAACTAGCTAGAAGGTTAAGTAAGTGGATATTCCCATTTTTGTGCAAGTAGACCTATGTCTACATGACTTGGAGTCAATTATGTTGTAAATTGTAACTACATGCTGGATTGACTAAATACATAGTTCCATTGAATATGCATTGGCTGATTGAAGTGTTTCCTTATGTATGACTGATTTGTCGATATGTATTTCTACTTAGGAAACTTGGGAATTTGTCAGTCCTTTAAGGGGTTCACCTAAGTGAACCCTATATGAAGGGATGAATTGTAAAGTTTAAATACAAAACTTAATATAGGTTATCGGATTGTTTATGATATGGAACTCGAGATTCGTACCTAAAACTGGGTTATTGTATAGCTTACTCCATTCATGTTATCGCACAAAAGGACCTACAGGTCAAGTTTCTAAAAGCTCTAATATTGCTAAGTTGGGTTTTAAGCATATAGATTTGCATTGCTTAATCAGTTCTGGCCAATTCATGTGTTTTCAACTACATCGGCTATTTGTTAGATTTCCAAACCACAACAAGTGGTTTCTATTTTGTAGAGTTTTGTGGGTCCTACTCCTTAGCAGCTCCTTATTGCCTCTAGGCATAGGCTAACGACTCTTTGTGGTTAGATTTGGTTAATGCAAAGTTATAGGTCCTACTCCTAAGCATCTCTTTGTTGCCTCTAGGTTCTTAGATGTTGTATCTAGATGCTTGGGTATTTCGACTAACCAGATGAGTAAATTAGAAGAGCATAGGATATTGGTACCGATACACATCACTTATATGAGCATGGTACGTATTCCTTACATAGCTAGTTTATCTTGGTAACTATGAATATGAAATTGAATATCTTTTGATAATGATATGTGTAAACGTGTGTTAAGCTTGTTTTGTGTTTAGTTTTTATCCACTCTCACTTATCTCAAAGAGAGCTAAGGGGATACTTGTGTATCTTCAAGTTATGAAGAAAACCGACTAGGTACCACCATTAATTAGGTGAAAGACTTTTAAGAGTGCATGGGATGGAGTTAGCTACTTTTGAAGAAGCCCCTGCTGTATTTTGATCCTAGTTCTAAAAAGGATCTACACATATGTAACAAAAGAAAAGAAAAGTACTGGAAATATTTTTTGTATAAACCATTATAAGGCTGAACTTCATTGTAGTACTCTTTTATTATAAATGGAACTTTTGTTGAATAGAAATAAGTATTCTTGTGTGATGGTACATCCTGAACTATGTCAGATGCGATATCCTTTAGGTGGTATCAGAGCATTTATTAGGTACCATAACCTTTTGGCATGTATGTCGAGATGAGATATGTAGGGTAGTTAGATAATAAAGAGTCATAGTTTAGTAAAACAATAGTAATAGTTACCAATAAGATTTTATGTTGGGTTTATTTAGAAAGATTATTCATAGAGGATGCAAAAGATCACCAATGAATTAGCTTCCTAAGGAGCAAAGAGAAGAACCACCACAATATCCTTAACATAGGCATAAGCAACCACAACATATGATGAAATTAGCAAACAGTTTCTAGCTACATTGGCAAGAGTTGGAGGAGATGGAGATAAGTTAGCCTAGGTGTAACGAATAGTGAAACCGTTTAACTAAAAGAATACTAATCCTTTGGTGGTAGACGAATTGATTGACTCACTGGAGGAAGCCTTTGAAGTTCATGAGTTTAAGGAAAATAAGAAAGTTGGGATAACTATTATTTATTAGATCGAGATGCAAATAATTGGTAAGAGGCAAAGAGATAGAATTTACTAGAACCTATTGGTTGGGCTACATTTAGAAATGCTTTTCTAAGACATTATTTTCCTAAGTGTATAAGGGAATAAACGTGTGAAGGATACTATAAGCTAAGGCAATAAGGCCCAAACATTAGAAGAATATGAGAGGGAATTCCATAAGTTACAAAAGTTTTCTCTTAAAGCCGTGTAAAACAATGAGGTTTCTAAAGTTAAGCGATTGAAGGCTAAGCTTAATTTTTATTACCAAGCAGAGTTGAAGAGGAGTTAAGTGGAAAGATATATTGATATTGTTAATGAAACTTGCTTGATTAAGCAAGATCGTAATCTTCAACAAGTCATAAATGAGATTGAGAATAAGAAAATGAAGTTGATGTTTGTTCTAGCAATAAAAGTAATCTAGCTAAAGGAAAGAAATTCATTCGATTCAAAAAAGGAAGTAGAAGGCCCCTTCTAAAAACGTAACCTTGATAGAAGTGTAATGGTGAGCATCAAGCTTAAGAATGCCCAGAATTGAGGGGGAAGTATTATTGGTGTGGTGAAACTAGGCATCTAGCCAAGCAATGTAAAAACCTTAATCCAAGGGGTATATATATTGTTATCAATGCCATCAGCGAAGGAATATTTCATGACAATGTGTAGGACAGTAATGGATAAGATCAGTTCAACAACAAAACCAACCTAATAGATTAGGACCAAGTAATAGGAATAATCAACCTAAAGGGGAAAAACTCAAGCTTAGTAAGCTTAGTAAGGTATGTACTATCCAGCAAGACAAAGTTAAAGATAACCAGGGTTTTAGTAAGTATGACCTCTAAACTTGAAAATAGTAATATTGCTTTAGGGTTGGTACATGTAAGAGATAGTTGTAAACCCTACTTTTAGCAAACCCGTAATTTGACTAAGAGTACTTCCTAAACATTCCTAAGGATCAACTAAACTAAGAACTCAAGTTCACAATTAAAAATGAACTTACTTTTCCAATTTGAAAGCTTATTATCGATGAAACACGAACATGAAAAACTGCAAACCCAAAAGTCACCTAAGACCCTAAACCTCAAAACAATAAATGACTTTTAACCCCAAGCGACTAATCGATAATTTAATTTGAAAAATTTTATTCAACTCTAGAAAATTTCATAATTTTATAAGAATTGAATCATTATTTACAAAACAATTTAAGAAGTAAATCCTAAAATAATTTCCTATAAGATAATTCCCTTATCTTCATGTCTAAGCTTTACATGTGAATAAGTAGACCAACTAATCACCTTAAATAACTTATCAATTGAGAGTTTGAGTTATTTATCAATTGACAACCTATCAAAAACTAGTGATAAGACACTTTCCTTATCATTTATTAACTTATACTACATATAGACAAATTATCACAAGATTTCACATGCTTAACTTTAATAAATGAGACAAGACAATTCCATGCCACAAAGAGACCCTAATGGCTGGTTTGTACAAGCAAGAAAAGGAGGGGCCATGCTCTTGTCTTTCATCCATCGATCACTTTATCTTACACTCCACTATTCACCCCTTACTACTTACATCATCAAGAGTTGCAATTGTTAACTTTTGTACATGCTACAAGACAACAAAATCAAACTTCTTAAACACACTTCCACTCCATTTCCAACCGGCCACTCTTTGTCCCATTGCTCTCACTTTCAATTTCATTTTCACTTCCTTTTCTCTCACTTTGAAATCAACACAAAAGAGGAAACACAAAAACCCCACAAGATCTTTCACTTGGCGCCACCTTTCCAAGCTTCCACACTCACGGTATTCAACTTCTTCTTATGTCTTGCTTTTGCCAACATTCAAAGCTCCTTTAAGATCCTTAGAACACTCCTTAAACCCTACTTCAATGGACCACAACTTAAGTTTCCGAAAAGGGTGCAAGAAGGAGGAAGTAAGACAAAGAGCATAAGAGGAACCTTAGTACACAACCACCATATTTTTGCTTTGAGGATAAGTAAGTATAACTTGTGTTAGTAGTTTAGTATTAATGTTAAGAGACCATGATTTCTTGGAGATATGAGTGTGATCATAAGTTGATAAAACATCTAAGATTATCTTAAGAAGCAAACTCATAAAACCCTTATATGAAAAGTGAATTATGAGCATGTAAAGTGATTATTTTGTAGAGATACTTGTTTAACACTTAGAATGGAAGATTTTAAGTTAAGAAAATCTTGAAATGAGAACTTGACTAAAAGGGAAGCATGCTAGACGTGAGGGTTTAGAAGTCATTTGGATGTTGTTCTCACTTTTATTGAGTTAAACATACTAAAATCTAGACTTAGGTAAAAGAAAAATCCATCACATGAAGTTTTATGAGGAAACCAACTTTATAAGACATGAACTATGGTATGCGAGATATGATAAATATGAGATCCTCTATTTTCATGTAAAGTATGAGCCAAATAATCATCTCATGGAAAAGAAGTCAAGTTAAGATTTGAATACAAGTAACTTAAGTTCATGATCTAATACCTAAACTTAAGGAAATAATAAAACAAGTTGGAAAACCAAGTTGGAAGCCCTCATACTCAAACTAACCAGATCTAGAACATTCCTAAAAGACACTAAAAAAATATGATAAAAGTAAGTAAACAAAGTGAAAAGATCAGCCAAGACAAGTACGATAAGCGTATTAAGCCTAAAACTCAAAACCGAGCTTAAAACTTCCAATTCAAGCTTCAAATGTCAAGTTAAACCACCCTTAAGTTTCTAACGAGCAACTTAACTCAACAATGACAGTTGTTTTGAGACTCTCAAGAAGCCCACAAGACACTCCCTAAGCTTAAGAAAGTGACCATCTTTGATTTGGGTAAAAAACAAGCCCACTTGACAACTTAAGCCCACTTAAGAGCTCAAGAAGTGATTGTTAGCCTTAGGAATATAAATCAAAGTTGTGAATATGATCTTAAGGAGTATTTTGAACCTAGAATGAGATCTTAAGCCCAAGCCCAAAGGATTCCCCAAGTTACCAAAAAGCCCACTAACCAAACAAAGCCCAAAAGCGCTCCAAATCAT
This sequence comes from Lumnitzera littorea, assembly GCA_024138015.1. Taxonomy (NCBI): domain Eukaryota; kingdom Viridiplantae; phylum Streptophyta; class Magnoliopsida; order Myrtales; family Combretaceae; genus Lumnitzera; species Lumnitzera littorea. The sequence continues at coordinate 55,510,984 of JAMXBB010000002.1, forward strand.
GAGGACTGCTACTGTTCTGACCTATGCGTAGGTTTACATGCCTCATCTCAAAAATATAACCTCATCACATTAAAGGACACTTGAAAACGATGAGCATTGACTATAAGATCATAAAAATTGGATTTAAAACGAGAAAGTTGTACGCGATTGAACTTTAAGTAAGAAACTGAGAAAAATGCAAAAACTAGTCAAAAGTATAATTTAAAGGGTTTTAGCTTAGTTTTCTAAGTCTTATTTCAAATCCTTATAGTATTTTGATTGCGATGTCCAGGGGACCTAGTGTTCAGAGACGACTTACCCCCAAACTACTTCAATTGACTTGCATGGTTGAGTGAGTGAATTCCTAATGACTCTCTACTTGATTTTACTTGATTTTACTTGTAGAATAGATGCACCTAAACTTATATATACATAAATTAAATTGCTTGTGGGATATGGGAAGTGCATATGTATGAATTTGTGATTGTATAGCTTGTTAATCATGTAACAATGGAAATTGTTTGTGATAATTCATACGTGTAATTGTATGGAATGAAATTGTCTTACTACCATGAAAAATCAGATTAATCACTTATATGATTAAGAAATTCAATGAATCATGCATTCTCCATAATTGCATTCAAATGACACCAACTGCTGCTTCATCTAGAAGATAGGAAAGGACTCACAAGAGAAGGGCCTCCTACAAAATTAGGCACTAGCTATATCATCATTTTATTGAGTCTTTGTCCTAAGCTGATGGGCATATTAGGCATCAAGAGACGCTAATCTTTGGCGAGGGGCCGTATCTTATGGCTTTTGCTTAAGGCGTATGTTTGTAGATTGCGGAGGCTACCACACCACTAGACTTAAGATTTTGAAAATATGATTTGTTATTTCGTAAAGAAAATATATAAATACATATAGTTTTGTTTTGGCTTAAGCATAATAGTGCAAATGATATAAAACCTAAGGTCTAGAACCCGGATTTTGGTTTGGGTCAATTAATCATCTCCAAACCCCGACTATAGGGGGCGTATGTAGTTCCTAGGCCATTGCATGCATTGTTTGGCATACTAATTGTTCGTGCATTCATATGATTGTCCATCTAATAAATTTCTACCATGCAGTATTGACGAGGGTATTTATCTCACTAAGTGTAAGCTTACACCCCTATAGATTTCTTTTTTAGCAGGAAAACCTCTTCATTCATCCGGGCTGAGGCATGCTCAAGGTAAGTCTCGTGTAGAGACAAGTTGGAGCGATCAAGGAGCGGAGAGGAGATTTTGTAATAACTTTTGTAGATAACTATTTACCTTTATTTTTGTTCATAATATAGTTTGAAGTTTATGGTGCAATTTCCTTTATGAACTACATTTGTTTGTAATATTCTTTTGATGTGAAATGAGTCTATATGTTTACTTGATTAATTTATATCTTAGAAGTTAATTTCAGTAAATTACTCTATATTACTTATCTATGGGCCTAATGGTAGTGTATAGTGGAAAGAGTCTTATGTGTCGTATGAAAAACCTACGATCAACAAAGGGATTGATAGTAGACCTTTATGTGTTATACGGAGATCTACCATAACGACGATACTGTTGGGTCGTGATAATAGTTATACCCGTACTCTATTCAATACTAAGGAAAACCACTCGTGTATTTCAAAGGAGTATGTTGATGGAAATAAACTTGCTATAGAGATCTTAGCTTATGAATTAATAGTTACAATGCAATGTAACATAAATTGAAGGATGGGAAATTTGAGTTTAGATACTCATAAGGTGACTACAAAGTTAGTTGTTTTGGATATGAAAGGATTGGATGTAATACTAGGGGTAAGCATGGAGCAAAAGTTAATTGTTAGGATAGAATGGTGGCATTTAAGTGGCCTGATAAGAAGGGAATCATAAAAGATTCATAGAAATTTAAGTGTTCAGAGAAGTTACCAAAAGAAAAGAACCTTGAAGAGGAGGAGTTGAAAGTAGACATTTGGAGGAGATCTTAACGAGGATATGAATGTTGTAATGAGGTCGGCTAAAGTTGTTATTGGAATAAATAGAATGGTAGGAAATGATGAAGGTAGATAATTAGGTTCAAGTTCAAAGAATAAATCTAAATTTTTATTAGTGGTATAATCAAAAACTAATTCAAAGGTTGATCTTATATAGAATGAGATTGTGATTCATAAGCTAGTAGCTAATTATAAGATTGAAAGAGTTAAATGATGAAAATGTATATGAAGTTAATAAGGAATATAACTATAACACTATGAGAGTATACCTTTCGTATAACCCCTGGCACATGTAATACACAAGAAGATAATGACAAATCTATGAATTTCATGACTCTTGTCAAGACAACTCATGTTTGTTACGACTCTTGTATCTTTCATAATAAAGTTTCCTATTCTTATGAGTCATCTTGTATTAGCTATTAGTTAGAAAAGTGTCTAATGTATTTATGAGTCTCGTTTGTCAAGAGTTATGTCAATTTATGTCAAATCCAATTGAGTCCACTTAATTTGAATCATTCTCTATCTCCTTGGTGTACAAGTTGGTGAAAAGTTTAGATTTACTAAACTCACTCTTGCTAATATATGTGCTAACTATAAGAAGTACCCAAGATCTTAGCTATGACCATTAAGTGACAACTATAGTACAAGACCTATAGACATGAAGAAATTGAATTTGTTATGTTCATCTTAAGTGGAAATTGGGACTTGGACCATGTATAAGTGATAGGGATGAGGTGAAAAGATATGTTAGTAAGCTATAAGATAGACAATGAATTATTAGAAAGGATGACTATAAGCTATATAAGATTAACTAATACGAGAGTATAAACTAACTAAAGAAATGAAATGAGGACTGAGTGAAAGTACTAGTTTGGATGGTGATAAAGAGCTGATATCAGAGTTTTAGGTTATCAAAGATAAGACAAACTTACCAAATGGTGAGATGCAGTAGAACTTAGAAAGATTAGCAAAAAGTAGTTGATAAAGAACTAGATCCTAAACTATATATGTACTTATAGTTATCACTATAGGATACTTTTTGAATTTGTAATTGACTTGAGAAATGCTGACTTAAAATATTTTATAAATCTATGTAATAAAAAAGGTACATATTTCAACTACTAAAATGTGTAAAGGAGTATATAGATAAATGTTCATTTTTAAATGAGGAATTTATGTAGATTTAGTTAAATACGAAAAACTTCGGTAACATTAGATACTTTATAGAAAAACTTTCCTATAATTACAAAGTAAACACTAGTAGCCAAATATAGACTTAGCCATCATGTTTTCACCACACCATTGGATTGAATCCAAATAGGAATGGTGCTGTGAATCCAAATTTGTTACCCTTATCATATCTTAGGTCAATTACGACATTTTATGTTTACTAGAAATAAAAACACATAATTGATATTTAGAAATGAAAGCTTAGATAAAGGTCTAGCATGTATAGCTTTGGAAAAATAAACCCTACTAACATCACTATAGAAATGTTTCGAAGACAATACTTTTTGAAGGGGGAAGAATGTAGTATCCCACAATCTCAACATTCTAGCTTTCGAGTAGTTCATATCCTTTATAGAAAAAAAATATATACTTATAAGTTAGGTTAATAGGTATAAAACGGTTTATATTAGTTTTGTTAATGACTACGAGAATATGAATCTTGTAAATAAAATAATGAATACGATAATATTATTAGTGATATGAGAAAATATGTAAAAGTAATATGTATTCATTTACCATAATAAAAGACATCCTTATAAATTAATAAAACCATAAATATAATATAATAAACCCATATTATCTAGATAGTTAACAAATCATGATTAAGTGATGCTTCAAATGCAATATATGCTGCATAAATATAGTGCGACAACCCCTAACAATAGTAAATGGTGATTTAAAAAAAAAAGGTAGTTTATATTCATTTAGTACTTAATAAGATTATATTTGTATGCAAAATATTTTGGAAATAACACCTAATTAGCCAGACATCTCCTCTTCATTAGAGCGATTAAAAGCATTCTTAAGTATGGGAATGTTAGAATTACACCTAGACTTGAATATGTAATTATAGAAATTAATTAAAAAGTTTAGTACTTAAAACATACTCTAGAAATTATAAGTTATAACAACATTCTTGGAATTAAGTTAAACCTTCATGACTAGATAATAAAAATTAAAAGAAGTAACTATATAGTTTTAATATCTTAAATTAAGCCCATTTATATACAATTTTCTTTAAGTTATTAAATTTATCGAGTCTCATTAGTATGACATAGAGTTTCATAATTTTAGATGTAGCTTATAATAAATCTTTTAGAATCAACTATATAATCATAATAATTAAAATTAATGAGTAAAATTATATATAAGATATATATGAATAAGTCTCAAATAATTAATGAAAAAACTTATCTATATATTATATTATTACTATTTTTACAAATAATTACATTAAAACTTACCCAAAATAACAATATATAGTGAATTACTCCTTACTAAAAATGTTGGGATGAAAAGTGGGAACATTCATTGAATATTCTAAAAATTAGAATGAATATTAAATAAAATATAATATTACTCTAATATATATATATATATATATATATATATAAACCTAGACACATATAAACCAAGTTGTCTTAGACAAATAGTGGAATTTCACCTATAAACATGGCCATCATTGCCATAACGATGAGAGAAGAATTAGAAAGAGAGGGCGGAAGAGAGAGAAGGAGAGAGAGGGGAAAGAGAGAGAGGGGAAAGAGAGAGAGAAAAGGTGAGAAAAAGAGTAATAGAGAGGAAAAATAAAAAAGGAAAAAGAAAAGAGAAGAAGAAGAAAGAAAGCAAGAAATCAAATGAAGAAGAAGAAAAAAAAACTAAGGGGAGAGGGGGGATTTTTAATAATTTAATCTTTGCAGTGTCTGTTATTTCTAAGTAACCTTGTTTCTATTGTTATATGTGTTGTTCTACAATTGTCTTATAATTGATATATAGTAGTCTTATAGGAGAAACATCCATAATCCCAATATTTTCTTAAATGGAGTATTTTATCCGTATAATTTCATAAATTTGTTCTTTTTTGGACTTTTAAACTTAGAATATTAATAGCTATAGAACTTGTATATTATTAGTATCAATTCTCAAAATGAGTAAATATCTAGTAATTATCCTCTATCAAAACTATTAAAATTGAACTTTATATTTTTACAAATCTAATATTTTTTAGTAAAAATTAGAGGTTTCTAAAGTAAAAGTTCTTTGAAAAGGTAGAAACTTCTCAAATAATACTAAAAATCAATATTATATAAATTTCAAATATAAAGTTAAATTATGATGATGTTACATAATAAGTATTTGTGACTATATTGGGTAAAATCAAAGGGGGTAAGTCTAATATACTAGATGGGTCTCATCTAAGTATTATGTTTTAATTTCTACACTATTTTATATCAAATAAGACAAATCCATAACCTTATCAAAGGCTTTTGGGAAAAATTGGTTAGAAGGCCAAGTAAGTGGATATTTTTTTTTTTTTTTGTGCAAGTAGACTTATGTTAACTTGACTTAGAGTCAGTTATGTCATAAATTGTAATGATTTGTTAGATTAATTGAATACATGGCTTTGTTAAATGTACATCGACTGAGTAAAGTGTTTCCTCATATATGACTAATTTGGCAATGCGTATTTCTATGTCGTAAACTTGGAAACTGATCAGTCCTTTAGGAGGTTTACCCAAGTGACCCCTATATGAAGGGATGACTTATAAAGTTTAAGTACAAAACTGGATATAGGTTATTAGACTGTTTATGATGTGGAACTTGAGATCCGTGCCTAATATTGGGTTATTATATTGCTTGCTACATTCATGTCATAGCACAAAAGGACATATGGGTCAAGTTTCTGAAAGCTTGAATATTGGCAAGTTAGGTTTTAAGCATATAGATTTGTATTACTCAATCAGTTCTAGCCATTTCATGTGGTTTCAACTAGGTTGGCTATATGTTGGATTTTCAAACCACAATGAGCAGTTTTTATTTTGTAGAGTTTTAGGTATTCTACTCTCAAGCAACTCCTTGCTGCCTCTAGGCATAAACTAACGACTCTTTGTGGTTAGATTTAGTAAATGCAAAGTTAGGAGTCCTACTCCCAATAGCTCCTTATTGCCTCTAGGTTTCTAAACATTGTATCCAAATGCCTAGATATATCGACTAATTGGATGAGTAAATTAAAAGATTATAAGATTTCAATACTGATACATGTCACATGCATAAGCATGGCACTATTCCCTATATAGCCAGTTTGTCTTAGTCACTCTAAATATGAAATTGAATTTCTTATGATAATGATACGTGTAAATATGTGTTATGCTTGTTCTGTGTTTTGTTTCATCCTGTAAACCCTGCAAATTTCCTAGATAAGAGGTTATGAGTTAATAAGATTTCTTGAAAGATACCCTTAATATTGTTAAGATAATTAACCCTGAACCTAAAAAACTATTCTTAAAAACTCGAAATGAAACTCCTAAAACCCTAAATGGTAGTCTATGCCCTAGTTTGACCCTTATACTCAAAAGCAAAATCCTATAAATAAATGCAATAACTAATGTTAACTCTTAAAGTCAACCTAATCTAACAAAACTAACCTCAAACCACAATAGGAAAGAGACTAATAGTAGAAGCCCATGAGAGCTTGCTAAAACTGATAAAGGGTAAGCTAAACCAAAAATGAATATTAATATAGATAACCGTAACAATGAATTTAAAACCATAAAATGAATACTAAACTCTTAAATGAACCTTCAAACACTAAAATCTTAATTGGAACCCTAATACCTGTAAACCTTTAAAGTGATTGTCAAAACCTTAATCTAAAGTCGAAAACCCTAATCCAACTGTTGTACTCTAATTAAATAGTAAAACTATTCATTAATTAGAGACTAATTGCTTAATTGTCCTAAAACCCTAATCTACCCTCTAAAATGTACCCGAACAGTAATAATTGTCTGAATTCTTTAAACTTATTAGATAAGATGACCCAATGGCCTTAACCAACTTAATTTGGCACACTAAGCCCTAAGCTATACCTAATTAATGTCAAATGTACGAGTAATTAAGATTAAGAAACTTAATTATACCTTAATCCCCTAATTGAGTTTTACATCATAATTAACTATAAGTCATGAATGATTAATCATATGAAACCAAAGTAATTATATAAAAATATCTCCTTAAGAATGCCAACGTTATGCTGGATTCGAACTTGGAGTTAGATATAAGAGTTAATAGGCAATGTTAATGGTGAATTTTGGGATGAGGAAATAGTCTTACAAAAGAGAGTAAAATACTTGGTACCGAGGTTAGTTCGGTACAACCACTCTGATGCCTACGTTAGAATGGTAATTTATTATAATAAGTATGTGAATAAGAAATGTCAAAGAGCTCTTATAGAGTTTCTTTTTGGTATTTATAGACTGTTGTTGTGTCTAAGGCAGTTGTCGAGGTAACTGTTAAAACACGTGGAGACTTCTTAACTTGACATCTCTCCTAATATGTAAAGATAGTAAGTGATTGTAAAATATAAGCGCGCTTATGATAACTGGTCACACTATAGATTTGAATTCAAACTAGGAGGGTTTCTTGTATATGGCATAAGTGCCATGTATCCTCTAAAGAGGGTGGATGCCGAGAGAATCGATTACCCAGCATCTCGGCCAACAAAAGGACAAATGTAAATTGAGTGAAAACTAACTATCAACATTTACTCCCTAACTCCCGTATTTGAATAGTCGACAAAGGGAGTTATATATATATATATATTGTAGTAAAGGCCGACCGAGTAGGGAGAGTCTAGATTCATACCTAATGACATGGGAAGTAGGAGGAATCATATCCCAGCCAAAACATCGCCATTTCAAAACTCTCACCCATTCGGGAAACCAAAAAGTTGTAGGCACAACATTTGTCACCAAGGTCATTATTTTGTTGCTGGCCTAATAACTATCAGAAAGTTTTCAAACATTGGATTACTATCATGAGACACGCGTCCACAATCCGCAGGACAATCATATCGGTGCATCAATACTGTCAAAAGCAAATTTGTAGTTATGAGAATGGAACATCCATAGATAAGGTACTATTCATACTCAGATTTCACTTCTCTAGTTGCACCTAAGATTTTCATTCATTTTCCAATCTTTAAAATCTCACTCTTTGACTTTTGTTATTTCATTTCATACAACCACCCAGGTATGGTTCGCAGAGTTGCTCATCGACTTGTTTTATGCAATTCCAGAGCAATGGAAACTGAAGCCACTCTTCCCTCCACCCCAAAATAGGAGCAAGGCAGCATATTCTCCAAGCAGTTTAGTAGATAGTATGGAGGCAAGGTGAGATAAACTTGCTTAGATTAACGAGTTTCCTATGGATAATTATCCTGAAGATAAGGAAGGGAGGTCTTCAGTAAAATATCTATACAACACAATAGCCTACTTTCATGATTCTCTTGATGGAATTGCCAGTTTTATCAATAGAATTCTCGTCACAAAGTACAATCAATACTGGTGAGATCTTCCTAGAACATGGAACTTAAGGAGGTCGAGAGATGGGGAGAGAGTATGCTTTCCATAGGAGCATAAGTATCTGGATTTTGGGCTGCACTTCCCTTTCTCAGCTTTTATTCAAGGCTTCTTCAACTACTTTAGAGTCATGCCAAGCATATTCTCACCCAACACATATTGGCTTCTGGCGGCTTTTGAGATAGTATGTGTAGAGGTTGAAGTCAGGGCTATACCTCAATTGTTTAGATTTTTCTTCACTATCCATAGGTAGCCTGATAAGTGGTACTTCACTATTGCAAGGCATAGGCATAAGTTCATGGACAAGTTAAAATCCAAGATTTACAAGTGACATGATAAGTTCGTGTCAATAGTGTCTGATGAGGACTTGGACCTCTAGACCAAATGGACTAAGTCGATACATACAAAGGATATAGATTTAATGCTGAATGATGCAGCAGTGGTGAAGAAGATTCAGGAGAGAAGGAGAAACAAAATGTTTTTTTGGGACGCCGAAAGAATCATATGGCATTATGAAAATGGCAAACCAATATTTTCTAAAAAAGAAGGTACGCTGATGTGTTGCTACTGTACTAAGTATAACCATGAGGAAAGCCGTTCTCAAGACTTTGGGGGAGAATAGTGACCTTTGAGCCTTGCTTAACATAGACCTGTTTATATTAATTGATTTACTCGTCTTGTAGATATGGATGCTGAAGAGGTAGATCCTACAAAGCTACTTATGCCAAGGCTAAGAAGTCCAAGGCCGATAGGAGAGGAGCTACCTCTGCAACTACCACACGGCCTGCTGTTGCAAAGAAACCAGCAAAGGAGGCTGTAGCAAAGCATACAGTTGCGCAGATCTCTCATCCTACCAAGAGAGTGAAGGAGAATGAGACTACAAAGTCGATCGAGGTTCGTTCTAAGGAGCCTCCAGTCGTGATTATTCAAACTTTCATCAAGCTAAGGAATAGCGAGCGACGAAAGACATTCTTCGACAAGTAAGATGAAAATGCCATTGCCACAAAAGGCTCATCACAGGTGATTGCGGTGGCTCTAAGTGGTGAAAAAAGACCAAAGAAGGAACTTGCCGACCAACCACCTATCAAGAAGTTAAAAAACCTGGACGAAAGGGCGAAGGAGGCAATGCAATCTAAATCTCTCGACATCACTAGCACCGAATTCTTGCCAAACAAAAAGGTTGGCAAGTACTTCATCCCTTGTTGGAGCCATCAGATTTTGGACACTGACTCGGCCTTGGGAGATGGGATGAAATCTTTGGCTTTAATGGAAGGGGTCATTCTTTCGAAAGACAAAGATATTGCTAAGAAAGATGTTGATAGAGTTGATGGTTATAATAAAGCCTATGTCGTGGCCAAATTATATGATGTGAGTATCCATAAACATTTTCTTTTTCCAACTCCTTCGGATAATGAAGACTTTCTTTTTCAAAATAAGCAACCACATCCTTACAACTTTAGATGAGGCCGATAAAGAGGCAAAGAAGGTAATATCCTCTGCTATATCTATGTAATATCCTATCATTCTTGATTATAATAACTAAATTTGGTGTAGAAAGTCAAGGATGCATATAATGCATCAAAGGTCTAAACTGCTACGACCGAGAATGCGAGAATTAGGGCTGAGATAAAGGCGAGTAAGCTTAAAGAGGAACTTACTGTCGAGAAATTGACACAAGACCTCATCGCTGATGAAATCTATAGCCTGAAGGCCAAAATGAAACAACAGTATAAAGAGTCCAAAAGCTTGAAGGAGGAATTGCAAAAGAAAAAGGAAGAGTGCTAGGGCTTAGGCCAAACTAATTGTATAATGAGTGATGATGAAGATAAACTCTAGGTGCAGATAAAGGAGTTAGAGACCAACAACTCAAACTTGTAGAGCCATGTCGCCGAGTTGGAGGAGATTGTAAGGAGGGGGCCATCTTTTGAAGAGGCTCTTAGTATAGTCACTCCAAGTCGACAATACGAGAAGCTTTTACGCAAAAAGTTGTTAGAGGGAGTTCAAGCGACAAGAGAAGAGGTCTTGAAGCTTCATCTTAATTATGATCTCTTATGTCTTGACTTTGCTAACATTGATGACAAAGTTAATAGTGCCAACGAAGATGAAGGCGATGAGATGGGTGTCGAAAGTATTGATCAAAGTGACAATGAAGCTCAAGCCAAAAAAGTTGCCCACTCCGAGAACCTAGTTGCCAAGGAAGCCCTAGCCAAAGATTTAGGAATCACTTCTGCTAAATTTGAAAATAAGCTGGAGGACTTATTGTATTGGCATATTGCATTCTCCTATAATTAATCACTGGAATATAATCAAGGCAATACCAAGTGTATGTGACTTTTACGTAACTGAGCTTTCATGATTTGTATGGTTTATGCATGTTGCTTCATGCTCTCATTCATCGACTTACTTTAATTCACTTCATTTGTTTCTCAGCATGTTTTAACTCACATGCCCTGCTATCCTTCGACATATTTCATTTCACAAGCCTATCATTTCTAGGCATGTTTTATTTCACACGCCATCTATTTCTCAACATGTTTCATTTCACATGCCTATCATTTCTAGGCATGTTTTATTTTAAACGCCATGTGTTTCTTGGCATGTTTTTTTTTTCACACCTATTGTTTCTCGACATGTTTTTTTCATGCCTATTGTTTCTCGACATGTTTTATTTTACATGCCCATAATTTATCGACATGTTTTATTTCATACACCCATGTTTTATACTGTCCATTAACTGTATGAGGTGTAAAGTAACCGCATTACTCTACTATATAGTTAATTTGTATAGTTCTTTTACCACGTTAGGCTAAAACTTAGATCAGCTCATTTGCCGTGTAACCTAAAATTTATTCATTTGGCAATTATAACCAAAACACAATGAGACTTCAAATATATAATTATCATAAATGTCTTACAAGCTTATTGGCTATTGCCAAAAGAGTTACAGTAGAAGTCATCCAACATTAATTGAGATAAAATTTCAGATTATCAACATTCCAAGCTCAAGGGATGATGGATCCATCTAACCTTTCTAATCGATAGGCCCCCTCACCAAAGACTTCTTGGATCCTGATAGGATCCTCCCAATTCGCACTAAGCTTTCCCTGACTTACTCACACGCCTATTGCTTCCATCTTATAGCAAACCAAATCTCCAGGTTAGAAAACCTTGTGCTTAACTTTTTTATTATAGTATCTTGCTGCTCTATGCTGGTATGCCGCAACCCTGGCTTTTGCAACATCTTGAATTTCCTCAATAGTATCCAAATTTGCTATCAATCCGACTTAATTATGCATTACGTCAAAATTATGTATACACAGATTAGGCAAGTCCAACTCAATTGGCAATACGGCTTCAGTGCCATATGCTAACTTGAATGGTGTCTCTCCCGTTACGGTTCTGTGAGTGGTTCTGTATCCCCATAGGACATTCAGTAGTTCATCAGCCCACTTCCTCCTGACTTGATCCACTTTCCATTTCAGACCGTTCAATATGATCTTATTTATAGCTTTGACTTGTCCATTTGTTTAAGGGTGCGCTACGATCATATAGTTGAGCCGAATGTCGTACCTTTCGTAAAATGTTCAGAACCTATTATTGTCAAATTGAGGGCCGTTATCTATAATTATCATGTAGGGTACTCATAATCTCGATATGATGGCATTGAAGACGAAAGCTTCCACTTTCTGTTCTATGATTTTTGCCACGGCCTCGACCTTGACCCATTTGGTAAAGTAGTCTACAGCGACAATGACAAATTATCACTAGGCAGTAGACTTGGAAAAGGGTCCAAAGATATCTAGCCCCCACTGGGCGAAAGGCTAAGGGCTAGTTAGGCTACATAATTCACTTACGGTTGCTTTACTCGGCCACTCATGCTTCTAGTATTGAGGACACTGCTAAACAACGCCCTTCGCATCTTCTTTCATAGTTGGCTAACAATAGCCAAGTCATAGTGCTCAAACATACAGTGTTTACACTTTCACATGATTGTTTCATATGCCACCATGAAGTTCAAATAATACTGTCTAGGCATCCCTTGAGGAAAGGCATCAAAGGTAAAGAAGGGATATGCCACGCTTGTACAACAAACCATCTATCAACGTATAGTTTGCAGCCTGGTAAGCCAATCTTCACGCCTCCTTTTTGTCGTCAAGGACAGTAGCATCTTTTAGATAATTCACTAGGGAATCAATCTACGAGTCTTCTTTTGGGCAAGGAGCTAATTCACAGCTCTGTGGGAGATTGGACAAGCTTTTATGCAGGAGAAATTCGACAAACAGTTTCTCATTCAGCTTAAGGAATGCCATAGGGGCTAACTTCGACAGCTTGTCAGTAGCGATATTCTTACTTCTTGGAATTTTGTGAATAGAAAAAAATAGGAATTCTTCTATGAGCATTTGTACCACCAATAGGTACTTTCTCATCTCTTCTTCTCTTGTCGCATAACGTCCGGTGACCTAATTTACCACCAGCTGGGAATTAGAGAACACTTCGAGTTTCTCGGCACCAATTTCTTTTGCTAGTTTTAGTCCGGTGATTGGAGCTTTGTACCCTGCTTCATTATTACTAGCTAGGAATCCAAATTTCAAAGCATAATGAACTTTGACATTATGGGGGCTTTGAAGAACTAGGCTTGTACCACTTCCTTCTCATGTTAAAGAACCATAGACATAGAGAAACTAGATAGATTTCTCGGCAATCTCTACACAGTCTTCATCTCCAGTGAATTTAGCTACAAAATCTGCTAGTACTAGGGCCTTAAATGCCATTCTAGGATTATATTGTATGCCATGGGCACTGAGCTTTAAGGCGTATTTCAACATCCTCCCCAAGGATTCAGGTCGCTGCAATGCTTATCGCAGTGGCTGATCAGTGAGGATAATAATCTAGTGAAATTCAAAGTATGGCTTCAACTTTCTTATTGAGAGAACCATAGCCAATACAAATTTTTCTATCTTTGTGTACCAAAGCTCTAGCCCTTGTAGAATAGGACTCACGTAATAAACGAGTCAATACTCTTTGCCATCAATTCAGACTAGTATAGAGAAAAGTGTTTGGCAACTGAATGATAGATATAAGTATAAATTTTCTCCTAAAATAGGTGTCAAGAGTATCGAAGGCGACGTAAGAAATTCCTTGAACTCGTTGAAAGCTCTTTCGCAATCTTCAGTCTAGTTGGATTCCTTTAGATTCTTCAAAATTTTAAAGAATTTTGTATACTTATCCACATTTCTCGACACAAATCTATTAACGGTAGCAATTCGCCCAGTAAGGCCGTACACCTCTTTGATCATGCGAGGTGATTTCATATTCCTTATGGCTTCAATCTTTCTCAAATTGGCCTCAATGCTGTGTCGTATGACCATATACCCGAGAAATTTCCCTAATGTTGTGCCAAAGACACACTTCTGTAGGTTGAGTTTCATGCAATATCTTCGTAATGTAGCAAACATCTCCTGTAGATCTATGAGATGCTAATCTTCTTTCATGCTCTTCACAATCATATCATCCACATATACTTCAACATTCCTATGGATCTGAGATTTAAACATCTTCATTACTAATCTCTAGTACATGGCACCAACGTTCTTCAACCCAAAAGGCATTACTGTATAACAATATGTTCTAAAATTGGTAATGAAAAATGTGTTGACTTCATCTGTCTTGTCCATCCTAATTTGATTATAACTAGAGAAAGCATCCATAAAAGAAAGCAACGCATGTCCTACAGTTGCATCTACCATCTGATCTATTTTTGGCAGTGGGAAACAATCCTTGGGATAGGCCTTATTAAGATCCGTGAAGTCTATATACATTTGCCACTTGCTGTTAAACTTCTTCACTAGCATACAATTTGCTAGCCAAGTCAGATAAGGCTCTTTTCAGATGAATCCTATCTTTAATAATTTCTAGACCTCTTCTTCTATCGCCACTTGTCTCTTTGGTGCAAAATGTCTATTTTTCTATTTGACCACATTTACATTTGGGTCAATCTGAAGCTCGTGTACGGTAATGTCTCTCGGAATACCCGGTATGTTTGATGGTGACCATGCGAACACGTCAGCATTGGCTTACAGGAAGTCGATCGGACTTTACTAAACATCTACTAACATGGGTTTTCCTATCCTTGTTGTCTTCTCAGGATCATCTCCTAAAGGAATCTCTTCTATATCATTCTTAGTGTTTTCTATGCCAACTAACTTGCCTTCTAGGTAAGTCTCGACCCCTATGGGAGTGGAAAACTTGGCTTTTAAATGTACCATTGAAGGGACAATGTCGAATAATTGTTGGCATGGCTATCCCATTATCATGTTGTAAGGGGACTAACATTTGATGATGAGAAAATCCATTTTGTCCTCTATAACATGCTTGTCATCACCGATTTGTATCAGCAAAGAGTTAACTTCAACTACTTGGACAGGCTGATTATTGACAGCATAGAGGTCATGCTTGTAAGGCCGTAGTTGCGCTTTGATCTTAGGCCTCATATGATCGAAGGCATGCTAAAAAATGATATCGGCCAAACTGCCAGTGTCAACAAGAACCTTCCTGACCTCAAAGTTGGTGACTCTCACATTAATGACAAGTGCATCATCGTACAGCCACTGTATGCCTTCAAAATCCTCTTCCCCAAAAGATATTATATTATCAATCCTAACCTTCTTTCCATGAATATTGCAAACGTTATTCCTAGCGTTAACCGAGTTCAAAGAACTCAATTAGCTTATACTAGGTCCACTGACAATTATATTAATTACTCCATTGGGTGCTCTGTTAGGATTAAAATCCCTTGCATCTCTTACAGCCATTGCTGGTCGAGTGTCATCATCATGTTCCTCTCTTCTCCTCTGAGATGGTCTTTTGATTCTTTCTACATCATGCGCTAGAAATTTTCCTAGGTGCCCGCGTTGTATTACATCTTCAATTACATTTTTGAGTTGAATGCACTCATTCGTATTGTAACCCTTGTCACAGTAGAAGTCGTAGTACTTGTTCGAATTTCTTCTTAAGGGATTCCCACGCATTCTTTCTGGCCATTGGAGGACACCTCTCTCTCCACAGACCTCCATCAAAATATTTGAGATTGGACAGTTAATTGGCATATGGGATGAGAATGCTGGGTTCCTTGATCTTTTCCTCTTAGTGTCTAAACTACTATCGTTGTCCGTACTAAGTCTATCCTTAGCATTTTTCCATTTGCCTTTCTTTCCATCTCCTCTGCTTTGATCATCCTCTCATCAGGCCTTTATGTTGTCTTCCTATCAAATGTATGAGGTGGTTTTTGCCATAAACTTAGCGAAATTTTTTAGCTTATTCTTTGCGAAAGACTTGAAAAAGTCTCCATGAGGCTTAACACTATCGATTACAGTGTTGAAGGCCATACTCATATCCAATTCTGGGATTTAGACCATCTTGGCCATAAATCTAGCCAAATAGTCTCTGATTGACTCATCAGACCTTTGTTTGATGGTGTTCAAGATTGAAGAATCCTTAATAGGAAGCTTGCTAGCAAGGAAGTGTTGAAGAAACACTTGTACTAATTCATCGAAACATGAAATGGTATTTGGTTTTGGGTGTTTGAACCATGTGCCAGTTGCATTCCTCAAGGTTAAGAGAAAGGCTTAACGAGCCATGATAACTCTGATTTTAAACATATTTCACATGGTGATTTTATAGTATTTCTTTTACATCTTTGGTTTTCTTTAAAGAAATTGATACTTAATTGAGTAAAATTTTGATTTTAAGGTCTAAACGCGTTCTTGGATTGAAAATGAAGAAAAGGAATCAAGTTTCACTCAATTTGGAGTTCAAATGAATGAGTTATGAAGTTTTGAAGTTACATAGTCTAGGATACAGTCATGTCCCCAAGCTGTGTCCATCCATGAAAATTTGCCAAGGTCAGAAAGTTACACGACCTGGGGACATGACTGTGTCCCAGGCCGTGTCTGGTGATGAAAACAGAAACCTTACAATACATTATAAAAGGACATACTAGGGTTTCACAGAGAGGATTGGACACTGAAAGGTGAAGAGACTTGAGGAGAAGGAGGAAAAAAGGCGAAAGCAACACCCAACTTCAAGATTGAAGAGATTTATGATCAACAAAAGGGGGTTTTCATGTTTTATTTATTAGTTTCGTTGGAATTCCTTTTTAGTTTCATTATGATAGCTTAAAACTCTTGTATTTAGGATTATGGAACCTAGGGTTTCATATGACTATTAGATAGATTGATAATCTTCAATAAAGTTTCTATCTTTTCTTAATTCAATTATGTTATTTAATTGTTAATTGATATTTTTAGAATATCATGATGATTGAGAAATTACATGTGTAATTAGATCTTTACATAATTGGAGAGAATTACATGTATACTTAGAGATAAGATATATGTTTCTTCAGGAAAGTTGTTCATTTATGTAGGAATTCATTATACATTAATGCGATTCTAAGTTATATTACTAAGTGAAGAGATTCAGGTAAATAATTTAGGATTAGGGCTAATATGCTTGAGAAAGGTATTAACTTTAATTGTGAATCCCTCTGGTCAAGAATAATAGAAACTGAATTGAATATATTTTAAGTGGTCACATGTTAAACACTAAGGGAAATAATTCCTAAATACGTTATTACCTTCTTGAAGTCGTTCTTAGTTTTATCGCTTTCTAAATTGCTTAATCAAGTCTCATAATTAGGTTAGTTTGTTAATTTTAGTATTTGTAATTCATTCAACTCATCACAATTTTTCAATTAGATAATAGAGCTAAGGTTAATATTAGTACTCGAATTCTCTAAGAGATCGACTTGGACTCACATCCACTATATTAAAACTGATAGGTGCACTTGCCTGATATCAGGCCACCGCATCACTTAAATCATGTAACTTAGCCAATGTTCGGTAGTACTCCAAGTGGTCTTCGAGGTCCTTCGTCCCGTCATCTGTTTCAAATTAAGGCAGCTTGATGCGTTGAAGTATTACTTCTTCTAAAATCTCTGAGACAAAAGGACTTTTCTTGATTTGGAACTGTTTGGTCACTGAAATAGGTGTACTGACATGCGAGGGTCCCACATGATGTACATGCTACGATTTCTTACCCTTATCAATCTTTTTCAAAGCAAGAGCTGTGGGTTGCATTGGAACCTCAAGTTACTTTTTTGGGAATTCAGGTAAATAAATAGAATCATCGGTACTATTGGCATCATCATCACCACTCTCTTTTTCCTGATTCAGATGAAAACTTTTATAAAGAAGGTTACGGATTTGTTCGTGTTTTTTGTTTTGCTTGGAATTTTCTTTAGCTAAATCAAGACAAAGTTGCTCAAGTCAAGCCAATCATTGTTAATCAGCATGCCGACTCCCTCCGTCAAGGTGTTGGGAGGAAGTACCAGCACCTACACTTTGTGTCATCCTAGTTCTAGCCATGTAATCATATTTAGAGAAAAATAGACGACACCAAATGTTGGTTGTGAATTTTGGGATGAGGAAATAGTCCTACAAAAGAGAGTAAAATACTTAATACCGGGGCCAGTCCGATGTGCCAACTTCAATGCCTCAATTAAAATGGTAATTTATTATAGTAAGTATGTGAATAAGAAGTGTTAGAGAGCTCTTACAAAGTTTCTTTTCGGTATTTATAGACAGTTGTTGTGTCTAAGGTAGTTGTTAAGGTAACTATTAAGATACATGGAGACTTGTTAACTTGACATCTCCCTTACTATGTAGGGATAGCAAGCGGTTGTAAAATATAACCATGTTTATGATAATTAGTCATGCCATAGATTTGAATTCAAACCAGAAACATTTCTTATATATTGCATAAGTGCTATATGTCCTCTAAAGAGGGCAAATGCTGAGAGAGTCAATTAGCCGGCATCCTGATCGACGAAAGGACAAGTATAAGTTGAGCGAAAAATTACTATCAATGGGTAATCCCTAAAACTACTCAAGATATAATAATAAAATCTATAAAAAAAAAAATTATTCAACCTTAAATAATAATTCACAAAGTCGAAGTAATAAGTCGAAAAGCCCTAAAGAGAGTAAAACCCTAAAACCCAAATCATATGTGTAAAACCCCAAAAGAAACCCCTAATACACGAAAAACCTTAAAACGATTGAAAAATATCAATTGATTAAGTAAAACTTTAATTGGAAGTTGAAAACCCTAATTCAACTAATAAATCCTAAGTATACCCCTAAATTATTTACCGATCGCAAGTAATTTCTCCAATTGCTAGGAAACCCTAAATCGCCAACCTCGTACGTAGTCTAAAAACCCTAATCAATCCTGAATAATAAAATACTCTAACAAACGAAGTAATATAGGTCAATGAACTTAATTAAAGTGATAAAATATGGTAAGACCTTAGTTACACCCTAATTAGGCCTAAATTACTTAATTAAGTACAATTGTCATTAATTAGCTTAATTACCCTTTAATCCATCTACCAGCTCTCATTATATCATAATTAGTAGCAAGTCAAACTCAATTAAAAACTAAAGATAAAGGATTAATTAAGAATTAAAGAATACTTATCCTTAAGGAGACAAAATCCCCCCTCCCC